>CM030361.1:202961167-203348667 GCA_017893485.1 Hemerocallis citrina | reverse complement strand
TAGTTTTACTGTTTCAATGGCGTACGAGACTTTATTGGAGTTCTTAAAGGGTGTTCGGATCTTCTTCGAGGAGTAACAGAATTTTTCTGAGCTGGCAACATGCCCAAAATCATTCTTTCGCCCTTCTGGATTTTTGGTGATTTTTTTCAATTTTTTAACTATTTTCGAATCATTTATTTAATTTTGCAAGGTGATCTATTTTCAAAGAATACTAATTAACCATTCCAATTAATAATTATTTATCCAGGGGCTCAAAAAATATTTCTCTGAATTTACTATTATTTTTTAGAATTTTTAATTTATTTTCTTGAATTTTTAATCATTTTTTGCAATTTTTAAATAATTAATTCGAATTAATAAATAAGAAAAAGGAATTAATGAGGGTAATTATGACGTGGCGCGATCTGGGATGCTCGTCAGCTTTTGGCGCGAATTTCTGAGCGATCAGACAGCTCTTCTGGTGCGCAAGTGTTTTTTTCTCTCGTTTGGGGGTCGGTGGCAAGAGCGCTCGACGCCAGTTGTCGATCCCCTCAGTCACTTCGGTAGGTTGACACGCATCTGGGCGTAGGCCGAGGTCGGGGAGCTTCGACAAATGCTGCCGAAGTCGGGAGGGACCTCGAGAGGGTGACACGTGTTGAGTTGACCGTTGACCAGTCAACGCATTTTCTCGCGTTTGGACGTCTGTGGCACGAGTGCTCGGCACACGTTGCCGAAGTCCAGGAGATATTTCTTGTCACATTTGGACGTCGGTGGCAAGAGAGCTCGGCATAGGTTGACGAAGTCCATGGGAGATTTTTTGTCACATTTGGATGTCGGTGGCATGAGTGCTCGGCACACGTTGCTGAAGTACAGGAGAGATTTTCTCACATTTGGACGTCGGTGGCATGTGTGCTCACGTGCCGAAGTCCAGGAGAAATTTTTTCTCACATTTGGACGACGGTGGCACGAGTGCTTGGCACACGTTGCCGAAATCCAGGAGAGATTTTTTCTCTCATTTGGACGTTGGTGGCAAGAGTGCTCGGCACAGGTTGCTGAAGTCCAGGAGATATTTTTTCTCACATTTGGATGTCGGTGGCACGAGTGCTTGGCACACGTTGCCGAAGTCCATGAGAGATTTTTTTCTCGCATTTGGACATCGGTGGCAAAAGTGCTCAGCACAGGTTGCCAAAGTCCAGAAGAGATTTTTCTCACATTTAGAGGTCGGTGGCACGAGTGCTCGGCACACGTTGCCAAAGTCCAGGAGAGACTTTTTTCTCGCATTTGGACGTCGGTGGCAAGAGTGCTCGGCACAGGTTGCCGAAGTCCAGGATAGATTTTTTTCTCGCATTTGGACGTCAGTGACAAGAGTGCTCGGCACAAGTTGCCAAAGTCCAGAAGAGATTTTTTTTCCCATTTGGAAGTCGGTGGCAAGAGTACTCGGCACACGTTGCCGAAGTCCATGAGATATTTTTTCTCACATTTGGACGTCGATGGCACGAGTGGTCGGCACACATTGTTGAAGTCCAGGAGAGATTTTTTTTTCTCGCATTTGGACGTTGGTGGTAAGAGTGCTCGGTACACGATACCGAAGTCCAGGAGATTGACATGTGGCGCGCTAATCGTTTGACCGTTGACCAGTCAAAGGCTTGTTAAATTTCTCCACTTTTTTGTCGTCTTGCTGTAAATGGGCCGGGATTTTGAGTCCTTGAGGCCTTTTAGTCTCGTTTTGTGTGCCACCTCTATAAAACTTCACCCTCACTCCTCACTTGTTTACTTTCTAGTTTTTACTCAGGCGACTCATTTTCACTAGCGGGAGCTTCAGGTGAGATTTTACTGATTTCCGGTGATCTTTCCGACCGTCGTTGTCACTTCAAGATAATCTCACACTTAGCTTATTTTTAAAGAATGTCTAGCTTTACCCCGAGACCAGAGGCCTCCCCTATTCTCGCTCATGAGCCGACCTCGAGCCAAGCTCCTCCAGTCAACAAAGGCAAAGCCGTAGGAGGGCCTTCTTCGGTCGTAGTGGAGACTGTAGTTGAGGATCAACAGAGGATGGGGGAGTTCAGCAGGATGCCCGGGGTGCTGACCGGACTTCAAAGGGTTCGGGACCTTCCGGAGGAGCATGCCGAACGTATTATGTACGACATGAGGCGGAGCTTCGAAAAGAATGCAGCAAGAGAGACTTCGGAAGCCGACGGGGCAATTTTGATACTCAACGAGGCAGATCTCGCATCTGTTTGGGAGTACTTTCAGATCCCTGAGGTGTTCGAACTGATGTTGCCAGGGCCTGGAGTGAGGGACAATTCTCCGATGTCGGTGAGTATGTACTTCTGGCCTGTCAATGCCTTCATAGCCGGGGTGTGGCTACCTTCTTCACTCTTTTGTCGTCGAGGTGCTGCGGTGGTTTCGGATCAGCCCAGTTCAGTTCATGCCAAACGTGTGGTGGCTGATCAACGGGTTCATCCTCCACTGTCAGGCGGTGGAGCTCGAGCCGGATCTGAGGGTGTTGCGGACCGTATACCGGCTTCATCAGCAACATATGTCAGAGTTCAGGTTCTACCTGGCTCCGAAGCATGGTGCCAGGCTCATCAGCTGTCCTGACTCGATAAAGTACCGGAGGGACAAGTACTTCCTCATCCGGAGTCGAGAGCCGTGGAGCATCCCGATGACTTGGGTCAAAGAGGTGTCGAGGAGGGTGAAGGAGGGTCCGGTGCTCAGCCCTGACGAAGAAGAGAAGGTTTGGATGCTTTTCGATCGGCCAAAGTTTGATTGGAGGGACCTGACTGAAGAGGTGCTCTTCAGGGGGGGTCTCAGCCGTATAAACCCTAGTATGCGGTTTATTATTATTATTATTATTATTTTTTGAGTTTGGTTTACTTGTGCATAATCATCTCTTCTTTTTGCTGTTGCAGAAACCATGGACTTCGATACTATGTTGGCGTAGTGCGGGGTCCTGAGCAGCAAGGCCCCAAGGAAGAGAAAGATGGTGGCCACCAAGGTGTCCTCACCGAGGCCAAAGTCAGTTGTCGTGACCGTAGAGCAGGCAGCGGTGCAGGCTGCCATTGTGCAGCGGCCACCGACCCCCGCAGGGCCTTCGACTTCGGCAAAGGCGGGGGCCTTCCCCTTAGCAGCTGCTTTGGGTATGGGAGTCGTGCCTTTGACGGCTGAGGCCGAGGTGTTCCTGACCGAGGAGCACAAGAAAATCTTCATCCTGGATTGGCAAGTCTGGAAGCTCGACGGGTTCCTAGGGGACTCGTCATCTAGTATGCAGGCCATTCGGCACCTCGCTATGTCGAAGGACAGGGCTGCCATGGACACCGGCGGTGTAGGAGACAACGCGCTCGAGATCGCTCGAGCGGCGGTATCGGTAAGTATTGTGGATTTTTTTTTCAACCCTTACATTCTTTCCGAGTTCGTAATGGTACTTTCTTTTTTGCATATAACTTTCCACTTCGGTCGCCTGATGGAGAAAATGACCGAACTAGAGATGGAGTTGAAGCATGAGACTGACCGAGCTCAGAAAGAAAAGGCTCGGATCGCCAAGGAGCTCGAGCAGCTGAAGGCCGAAATCGAGGGGAAAGCGGCGAGGTTGGAGTACCTCGAGGGTCGTGTGCAAAGCTCGAGGCCGACAATGCACTTCTGCTCCAACAAAAGGAGTCGGTGGCAAAGGGACAAGGAGGACACCGTCGTCGCTGCTAGGGTCGCCGTGACCAAGGAGGCCAAGGCCGAGGCAAATGAGAAGGCACAGGGGTTCCTTGCCGTCAACATGGTGAAGGCCGTACGCGCGCGCCATTGCGCATGTGCTGGAGACCTATCCGTAGGTAGACTGCACCGGATGATGCCTATTCTCCGATCCCGTCCCGGGGTTCGACGATGCCTCCGAGGAGGGTGAAGAAGAGGATGAGGTCGAAGTCGAGGCCGATCCAGAGGCCATGCCCCTGTCGATCATCGCCGCCACGTAGGGGTCGGAGCCTACAGCGACCGAGGAACATGGCAAAGAGGTCTGCCCCTGACCTAGTTGTAGTTCGTATATGTTTTGTGTCAAGAAATGTTGCCTAATCGTGGACTAGCTACTGCTTGTAATTCTTGAATTTCAATAAAATGAAAAGAAAAATTTTTTGGCCAAGTGTTGTCTTTGAAATTTGTGTTTGCCTTGCTTCTGAGTTGTCCTGTAGTAGCTTCATTAGATTTGGGAATTTATGTTCTGCTTAACTCTTTCAGGTTGCCGAAGTGTTGTCGCACCTTCAATCTGGCCTAGGGGTCACGAAGTTGGGCCTCGCTCGAACTCGAGAGAGGTTGTATAAAGCCGAGTCGGAGTTGAATTATCTAAAGCGGACGTTGGCCCGTCGAGACTCCGAGTTGAAATGCATAAAGGAGAAGGCTCGCGAAGTGCCCCCTGAAGGGGAGGAGATATGTCCCTCGATGGCCGTTAGCCAAGGCTTAAGACTCAAGTTTCTTCGTCAGTCTCTATTCGACGCCAGGGCTGAGAGAGACGGGTTGAAGAATGTAGTGCTGGAGAAGAGCTTGGAGGCGGCACATCTTCGGAGGGATATCTCTGAGGCCTATCATGGGGTAGTTCGAGCAGAATGCCTCATCTGAATATCAGAGTGACGGACGACTCGCTGAAGAAATGGGTCATGGAGCTAGAGGCAGAGAACCTTCGCCTACAACAACTTTCTCAGGGGAGTAATGTCCGGAGAACTTCCTGCCCCCGAGGTGAGAACGCATAAGGAAGGTCATTCCACGAGTTGGCCCTACGCTCGCCCCTCGTTTTGAGGCACCCTGGGGATGCACAGAGCGGAGTGGCCGGCTCATCGAGCGGAGCATCTGTTGGGGATACTCTTAGGCTCTTAGGTGCTGAAGACGCTACTCGACTCGCCAGGTTGGAGACTTCTACGGAAATGAGGCAACAGCACAGCGCTGACCGACCCCATTTGTCGCTTAATAGAAGTATCCCGCTCCCAGCTGGCGGAATTTTGTGATCTTGTAGTCTGTTTTGTATGAGTCTTGTATCTCGATGTAATAATGAGTTTTTGGTCTATAGTTAGACTTGTACGTCAAATTTTGATGAAATAATACACTCATTTTTTGAGCTTGCGAGTCTGTGTTTTGCTAGTGTTTTGCTAGTGTTTTGCAAGTGTCAACAGTTGTGGGAGCAGTTCCTAATGGTGAGCTACTTCGTACTCGCTCGTTTGCAAGTAGCAAAAGTCGCATCGAACTAAGCGTTGGACCCCAAACATGTCGTTTAGAGAGTTTCAACAGTTGTGAGAGCAATTCCGAATGGTGAGCTATTTCATACTCGCTCGTTCGTAAGTAGCAAAAGTCGCATCGAACCAAGTGTTAGACTCCGAACTTGTCATTTAGAGAGTTTCAACAGTTGTGGGAGCAATTCCAAATGGTGAGCTACTTCGTACTCGCTCGTTCGCAAGTAGCAAAAGTTGCATCGAATCAAGTGTTGGACTACGAACTTGTTGTTTAGAGAGTAAAAAATTGTACGAGCAAAATGCTAAGAATAAAGAATCTAGGGGGCAGAATACTTTTATTAAAAACACTTAGGCGGCTGCTTCTAAGTTGCGAGCCGCTATTACACTTTGATCAAGAAAAACAAGAGAAACTTTAACATGTTTCATGAACATTCTTGTAGAAGTTGCTAGGAGTGGTGTTTAAACACCCTCTTGGTACTTCAACAAGTGTTCTGTGTTCCATGTCCTTGGCACTCTCTTGCCCCCCAGGTCTTCGGGTTGATACGCGCTAGGGAGGATAACTTTGGAGACCCTATATGGACCTTCCCAGTTGGGTGCCAACTTGCCCTTCTTGCTTGGGAAAGAGAATGACAGCTTCCGGTGCACTAGATCTCCTTCTTTAAGATTAGCAGGGTGGACTTTCGTATTGTAAGACTATGTTATCCTACGTCGATAAGTCTCTCGTCGGATGAAGGATCTTTCGCGGATCTCATCGTTGAGGTCCAAGTTGCTACGAAGCTAGCTCGCATTCTGCTCTTCATTGTAGCGATCAAACGGGGTGAAGGTAGGCCGACCTCTAGGGGGATGATGGCTTCGGAGCCATAAGTGAGATTGAAGGGGGACTCTCCGGTCGGGGCTCTCTTCATGGTGCGATAGCTCCATAGCACGCTGGAAAGCTGTTCGACCCATAATCCCTTGGTGGATTTATCTAGTCTTTTTTTTAGGCCGGAGACTATTTGTCGATTAGCGTTCTCCGCTTGGCCGCTTGGCCGTTGGATTGAGGGTGAGATATTGAGGAGAACAGCTGCTGGATGTCGAGGTCAGTGCAGAAGTTGCGAAAAGTTGCCTCTGCAAACTGAGTTCCGTTGTCGGTTACTAGGATACGGAGTACGCCGAACCTACAGACAATGTTTTTCCAGAAGAACTTCTGGACCTTATTTCTGTAATTGTTGCGAGGCGCTCGGCCTCGATCCACTTGGAGAAATAATTTATTGCCACAACGAGGAACTTTAGTTTGCCTGGTGCTGGGGGGAACGGTCCGAGCAAGTCCATCCCCTACATTGTGAAAAGGACCGGACTGGCTAAGGAGGAGAGCTGGGCTTGCGGTAAGCGATGGATTGGAGAAAATATTTGGTAGGATCCGCATTGGCAGACGTGCTGTTCAGAGTCGCTAAGAAGAGTGGGCCAGAAGTAGCCATAATTTAAAATTTTACGGGCTAAGGATCTTGCTCCCAAGTGCGCGCCACAAATTCCTTCATGAGCCTCCTTCAGAGCATAGTGTGCTTCTTCGGGGGAGAGACATCTTAGGTAGGGTCTGCCGTTTATCTCAGTATAGGAGCTTGTACATGACTCCTTCAATGAGTGTGTACCGCTCGGCTCTAGTCCTGACTCTTCTAGCTTCTCTTGGGTCCGTTGGAAGAACTCCGTCTCTGAGGTATTCGAGCAAAGGTTTCATCCAATTTTCCCCAAGTGTTAGGGGCAGAGTTTCCATTGGTTCAGGGCTATCTTCCTCGATACTGGGTCTCAGGAGGACCTCTATCAAGACGGTCTGCTCCAAACCCTGGAGGGAGGAGGATGCGAGCTTTGAGAGGGCATCCGCTTGTACGTTTTCCTCTCGGGGGACTCGCTGGAGTTGAGCATCTTCAAATAAAGACAGCAGCCCTTTGACCTTCGTCAAGTACTTGGCCATGCGATCATCTCTCGCTTCGTACTCCCCAGACACCTGGTTCACGACTAGCTTTGAATCACTGAAAATCTTGATACGTTTGGCCCCATCTTTGCTAGCCATACAAAGTCCTGCTATAAGGGCCTCGTACTCAGCCTCATTGTTCGATGCATGGAAGCTTATACGGAGGGAGTATTGCAGAACAAAATTGTCGGGGCCGGTCAAGATGACCCCGCCCCACTTCTGTCGGCACACGAGGACCCGTCAACATACACGATCCAGAACGGGGGTTCCTCAACCGCCTCACAGGGGTCAGGAATGGTGCTCTCCACTATGAACTCCGGTAGAGCTTGTGCCTTGATAGCGGTTCGGGGTTGGTAGCTGATGTCGTGCTGGCTCAACTCTATGGACCATTTCATTAGACGTCCCGATGTCTCAGACTTATGGAGAACTTGCTTTAGTGGCTGGTCGGTAAGAACGACCACCAAGTGGGACTGAAAATAGGGGCGAAGTTTTCGTGCCACCATGACCAATGCGTAGGCCATCTTTTCTACCTTCGGGTAGCGGAGTTTTGCGTCCCTAAGGACCTTACTCACGTAGTAGATTGGCCGTTGCATCTTCTCCTCCTCCTTTACCAGGACGGCACTGAGGGTTTGCTCCAAAGTTGCTAGGTATATATAGAGGGTTTCACCAGGCTTCGGCTTGCTCAAAAGTGGGGGGTTTACTAGGTAAGCTTTCAGTCGATCGAAAGACTCTTGCTGTTGTTTCCCCCACTCAAAGCCCTTCGCTCCTCTCAGGGCTTTGAAGAATGGGAGGCATTTCTCCTCTGATTTGGAGAGGAAACGCCTTATAGCCGCGAGGCATCCCGTGAGCCTCTGCACTTCTTCAACATTGGAGGGGGGAGCCATATTGAGTATAGCTTGGATCTTCTCAGAGTTGGCCTCTATGCCCCTCTGGCTAACCATGAACCCGAGGAATTTGCCGGACGAGATGCCGAAGGTGCACTTGCTCGGATTCAATCTCATGTTGTGCCTTCTTAATATCCCGAAAGCTTCCTGGAGGTCAAAGACATGATCTTGCCCGCTGACACTTTTGACCAACGTGTCGTCCACATAGACTTCCATGTTACGGCCTATCTGCTCTCTGAAAACCTTGTTAACGAGGCATTGTTAAGTAGCTCCGGCATTTTTTTAGCCCGAATGGCATGACCTGGTAGTTGTAGAGGCCTTGGTCGGTTACAAACGAGGTCTTCGGAATGTCAGGAGGAAACATCCGAATCTGGTTATACCCAGAGAAGACATCCATGAAGCTCAGGAGTTCGTGACCGGAGGTCGCATCGATTAGAGCATCAATGCTCGGGAGAGGGAATGGGTCCTTCGGACACGCTTTGTTGAGGTCAGTGAAGTCGATACATATTCTCCAGCTTTCGTTGGCCTTTTTAACCATTACCACATTGGATAGCCATTTGGGGTAATTTACCTCCTGAATGAACTGAGCGTTCAAGAGCTTCTCGACCTCTTCTTTGATAGCTTGCTGTCACTCGGGAGCGAATTTACGTCGCTTCTGCTCGATAGGTTTAACTCCCGGAGCAACGCTGAGGTGATGCATCAGGAGTTCTTCTGAGATTCCGGGCATATCAGCTGCGGTCCAGGAAAAAAACATCGCGGTTCTCCTTTATACATTGGGAGATGTCCTCTTTGACTGTGGGAGGAAGGGCCTTGCTGATCTAAAATGTCTTGGTAGCATCTTCTTCCGAGAAGGCAACTTCCTCCAGCTCGTCGACCGGCTCAGAGATGGTTTGGCTACCTCCTCGTGGGAGTTCGAGGGCTTCAAGGGAGAGGACCGACCCTCCCACCGAGGTCATGTAACATTTACGAGCCGCCTCCTGGCTCCCTTTTACTTCTCCCACTCCTGCCGAGGTGGGGAACTTCATTTTCATATGATAGGCCAATGGTATGGCCTGGAGTGCGGCCAGACCTGGTCGACCTAGGCTGACGTTCTAGGCAGATTTTACGTCTATCCACCATGAAGTCCATCGGCTCGGTCCGGGTGACCGGGGTTTTGCCAGCGGTCACGTCGAGGATTATAACTCCCTCGATCGTCATCGACACCCCGATGAATCCATGAAGAGTGTAACTATATGGCTTGAGTCAATCTCTTGACAGCTGAAGGTCCTGGAATGCCTCCAAGAAGATAATATTGACTGAAATGCCGTTGTCAACTAGGACCCGGCGCACGTCGAAATTGGCCATGCGTAGGTTTATAACAAGGGTATCACAATGGGGCGTCCGGATGCCCTCCAAGTCCCTATCAGAAAACATAAAGGGGACCCCAAGGCCCCTGGGGGGAGGATGGTTCTGGACGACATTCACTTCTCGGACGAAGGCTTTTTGGGAGGAGTTGGAATCTCCCCCCATTGGGCCTCCGTGTATGAGGTGTAGGATGGCTTCGACTTCGACGTTCGGGGTCTCCGCACGTGGTTCGGTTTGCTTGTTAGCCCTCCTGGGGGGTGAAGGTGGATCAGGCCCTGTCCTTCCTCACGAACCTAAAGAGCTGCCCTCTCTGAATGAGGGCCTCGATCTCGTCATTCAGGGCCCGACAGTCATCTGTATCGTGGCCGTGGTCCCTGTGGAAGCAGCACCACTTGTCCCGGTTCCTCTTCTTCCCGGGGGTGTTCATCATTGGAGGGGGCGAAAGAAGGCCCTCTTTCCCAACCTCCATCAGGATGGCTGAGACACTCGCGTTGAGCGGAGTGAACTTCTCGAAGCGGGGAAGAGGGAGACCTTAGCCTCCGTTGTCCTTCTTGAGCTTCTTAGCTCCTTCTTTTTCAGTGCCCTTCCATTTTTTGCCAGAGGACGATCCTTCAAAAGCAGGACGGAAGAGGGCTTCTTCCGCTCGAATGTAGTTCTCACTCCTAAGCAGGAGCTCTAAGAAATCCCGATGGAGCTTCTTGGCGAGGGATGCCTTGAGGCTGTCGTTGGCGACATTGGATTGGAAGGCGGTAGAAGTGACGGACTGGTCCAGGGAGGCGATGGATCTGGCCTCCACGGTGAAGCACTTGACGTAGTCTCTCAGCCGCTCACCCTTCCTTTGGTGAAGCAAGAGGAGGGAGGTGCTGGTTTTTTCGGCTCGGCGCTGCTCACAAAGTGAGTCAGGAAGAGGGCTTCGAGCTGATCGAAGGAGAAGATAGAGGCCGGGTCTAGGCGGGTGTACCAATCCCTTACAGGCCCCTTCAGAGTGTCCGGGAAAGTCTTGCAAAGGAGGGTGTCTAACGCCTGATGTATCATCATGAGAGTTTTAAAACTCTCGATGTGATCAGCGGGGTCAGACTCCACGTTGTAAGATTCGAAGTGAGGAGGCTTGAAGTTGTCTGGGACCGGTGCCTCCATGATGGTCCGAGAGAATGGGGGTCTTCTGGGGCGGAAGTTCCTCGCCCGTTGCTCCTCTTCTTTGTCCAATCGGCCAAGGTGCCTCTCCATCTCATGGAGACGACGGAAGACCGATTCTTCCCTCCGATCATGCCAAGCCGAGGCCCAAGATTCGTCCTCGCGTGGAGGGGGACTAGGAGTGCGATGACGATAGCTTAGGGCCGCTTGAGGACTGGGCCGTGTGATGCCTATAGTCCCAAGCAGGTTGAGGACTGGGCGTACGAATCCTATGGTCCCGAGCAGGTTGAGGACTGGGGGCCCGCTGACAGAGGTCGGGGGCGACGTTGAGGGCCCTCAGGACCACCTCCTGAAACTGTTGGAACTCTGCCCTCGTGACGGGGGCCTCCTGCTCTCGATGGTCCTGAGGAGCGGGTCGGCCGACTGGGGAGCAGCTTCTCCTTTGATGGTGCCGGGGAGAATCCCTCTGCCTCCTTGGAGAGTTGGACCTTCTGCGATCTAGCCTACGGGGGGACCGGGCTCTAGGGAACCGAATCGTTGGACCCTTGTGATGCTCTCGGCGGGCTATCCCATCATGGATCTGCCTCTCATCCAGGCGGGTCCGGAGATCTTCCGGATACTTCCTGTTGATGATGATGTTTTGGAGATCCTTTGGCATAGGGGGACTATGTGAGGCCATGGAGTCTGACGAGAGGTTGTGCACTGATACATGGTCGTGGTGAGGATGTTGTACTTGTCGATTCCGGCAGGAGGTTCCTACGGGAGCCTCTTATGGCCTTGGAGGGGCCTGTAAGGGCTGTTGTTGTTGAGGAAGATGTCGTCCAGGCTGTGGTTGCTGGACGGGTTGAAGAGGATGATGTCCAGGCTGCTGGACTTGTTGTGTGGATTGAGGGGGAACCTCATGGACTGGAGGAGGAGAAGGTACGGGAGTGGCCCTATAGTTAGAGACCGTGGTCTTCCCCTTCTTGGGAGACATGGTTGGAACTAGTTTGGTTGATGGGAGAGAATCGGATCACTGCTTCTGTTTTCCATAGACGGTGCCAATCTGTTGCTGCTGATTTCTGGTGTGGGAGCAAACAGATGAATTTGTGAGTTCTTTTAAGGAAAACAGTAGAGCGAACCTATTGACTCTGCCTGTGTTGACTAGTTCCTTGCTGCTGCCGCAAACCTGCACAAAGTTCGAAACACCGGAATGGATCCTGACAACGAACCCTCCGTCAATCTTATCAATAACCAGGAAGATTAAGAAAGAGCTTTAGGTAGGCAAAGATTCATTACCTTTTAATGGTAGGGGGGAGAGGGGTCTTTATAGTCGCCGTTGGGATCCGTTTTGAGATAAGAACAAATCTCTACTTCCCAGTGTGAATGGATAGAAGTGGTTAAAACCACCTCTTAGGGATAAGGACGAATCTGGATTTCTCCATATCCTTCTGAACTAGCTTGTAACGAGTTGGGACCCGTATCCAATAGAACAGATCCGTTTATGGGTTGTTGGGCCCTGAAGAATAGACCCAATTTCCATTTCGGACCCGTTTGTAGGTGAATTTACCGTTTTGCTCCTGTGAGATTTAAGATTCGTGGCCGATTCGAACGGTTCTGATTTAGTCTATTTTTAGCTATATCAAAAATAAATGTAGGACTTAATGCGGAAGATTTTGGTGACTCAAATGGGAGAGCAAATTGAAATAGATATGTCATAGATATATATAATCTATTATCTCTGCCTTTTCTATTTGATCTAGATAAAAGATCCTAAACATGTTCATCTATATAAGATTGTGAGGCAAAATATGCGTATAACATTTTAACTGGAATTTCTGCTTCTTTTACCTAAGTATTATTAATGACCCTATCAAGGGACCAAAGCTTTGAAGTTACGGTAAGGGTGAGGGTTTTAATATTTATATTCTAACACGGCCCGCAGGTTGAGAGCCATCTTTTTGGGCCAATACCTGGACTATACGCAACGATATTTTTTTAAAATCCGCATTTAAATTGTGCAGCCGGTAAGATTCGAACCTGGGTTGCTCTGATACCATATTAATGGCTTCGAAGTTTTGGTCCATTGGTAGGGTCATTAATATGATATCAGAGTAACCCAGGTTTGAATCTCACCGGCTGCGCAATTTAAATGCGGATTAAAAAAAATACCGCTGCGTATAGTCTAGGTCTTGGCCCAAAAAGATGGCTCTCAACCTGCGGGAGCTTGTTAGAATATAAATATTAAAATCCTCATCCTTGTCACAACTTCGAAGTTTTGGTTTATCGGTAGGGTCATTAATAAGTATTTGGTCTAAAAAGTGTGCTATAAACTTGTTTCTTTCTCCTTCATTTTAAAATATTAGCTGGTTATGATAATTTTCTGTTGTCCCTTCATATATTTGCGTGCATGCCAAACATATCAATGCTTCAGGGCATTGTATTATATCACTTTTAACAATATTTATCGTATTTTATTGATTTCTCTATCTTTTACTTTTGTACTCTGAAAATGGGCCCAGAGAAGATGCCGCTCGAATTGGGTCAGTCGGTGTTGTTCGTCACCAAGCTGTTGATATCTCCCTGCTGAGGAGGGTAAATCAGGCAATTTACCTATTTACCACTGCTGCCCGTGAGAGTGCTTTCAGGAAAATATTAAGACTATCGCTGAATGCCTTGCTGATGAGCTCATCAATGCAGCCAAGGGTTCTTCTAATAGGTATGATGTACTGAAATCAGATTTGGACAAAATTATATATTATTCTTCTAACAGGTTCTTCTTATTATTATTCATTCTTCTACCGTTCATCTGTTTATATATACATTAGTTTTTTGAAGGAGTACAAGTGATTGATAATAAGATTATGGAGTTAAAAGATTTGAGAGAATCTGTTCCTATAAATTAGAAAACAGAATATACAGCTCATACCATACAAAAATATTTTAACAACCCCCCCCCCCCCCCCCCCCCCCAACCCCCAAGTTGGCACGTAGATATTGAATATGCCCAACTTGTCCACAGATTTTAAGAAAAGATGATTAGAAACTGTCTTGTTAAAAATATTTGCATGTTGCTCTTCTGACTTCATCTTAGACATCTCAATGATTTTCTTATCTAATTTCTCCTTGATGAAGAATCTATCCACCTATACATGCTTCGTCCTATCATGTTGGACTGGATTGGCTGCAATATCACATGCTGCTTGACTGTCACAATACATCTTAATAGGCTCAGTTGGACCACAACATAAATCTTGTAACAAAAGTTTAAGCCATAAAACTTTAGTTACACTTAGAGCTACTCCGCAATACACAGTCTCTGCACTAGAGCGTGCAACAATATTTTTCTTTTTGCTTCTCCATGTAACCAGATTTTCTCCAACAAAGATAAAGTATCCTGAAGTCAAGCGCCTCTTATCAACAGATCCTGCCCAATCGGCATCAGTATATGCTTCAACCTTCAAATGACCATATTTTGCAAACAATACACTTTTTTCTGGAGCAAACTTTATATATCTCAGTATTCTCATCACCGTATTCATATGTTGTTCACGAGGTGCATGCATAAACTGACTCACCACACGTAAGGCATATGAAAAATCTGGCCGTATATGTGCAAGATACATTAGTTGTCCTACCAATCTCTGATCTCTCTCCTTTTCACACAGCACCTGATCAGGATCATTCCACTGTTTCAGTCCTTCTAATGGTGTATCAATGGTTGACAAGCAGACATTCATGTTTTCTTCAACAAATCAAAAGCATACTTTCTTTAAGACTGAAATATACCCTTTCTAAAGCGAGAAACTTCGATACCAAGGAAATATCTCAGAAGGCATGATCCTTCATTTCGAACTCTTGTGACAAGTAGCTCTTTAATGTCTTTCCCTTCTCATGATCATTTTCAGTTACTATCATATCATCTACATATATAATGAGAGTGGTAATCTTACATTCTTTCCTTTTCAGGAATAGGGTATGATCTGAATTACTCTATCCGAATGTTCTCATTGATTTTGTAAATATCTCAAACCAAGCTCTCGGTGACTGCTTAAAACCATACAGTGTTTTCTTCAACCGACACACTTTATTACTGTGTTGGACTGGTCTATTTGATCCTGGTGGTAGATCCATATAAACCTCTTCTGTCAGTTCCCCATGCAAAAAGACATTTTTCACATCATATTGCTCCAACGACCAGTCAAAGTTTGCAGCAAGTGACAGTAGAACTCAAACAGTGTTGAACTTTGCCATAGGTGCAATGTTTCATTATAATTAATTTCATAAGTTTGAGTGTACCAGTCTTACTTTGTATTGCTCTATTGAACTATCATGCTTATACTTCATCGTATAAATTCATCTGCATCCTATCGGTTTCTTTTCTGCAGGCAATTCGACTATCTCCCAAGTCTCATTCTTCTTCAAGGACTTCATCTCCTCATTTATAGCTGTTTTCCACCTTGGGTTGGCTAAAGCTTCCTGCACACTGTTAGGAATAGATACAACAAATAATTAATTCACAAATGACTTATTTAATTCAGACAATCGGTGAGTGGACACATAATGACTCATGGGATACTTGACATTACTAGTGGGATCAAGCTTATAAGTAGGTTTTGGGATACCTCCAGTAGTACGATTGGGGAGTTCTCTTCTTAAAGCTTCGGACAACGATGACGATTGGTTTTGGGGTTCTGACGGTGTTGGTGGTGGAGATGGTTCTGATAGTGTTGGTGGTGGAAATGACAGTAGCGGTGGAGATGGCTCTAACGTTGCTGGTGGTGGAGATGACACTAGCGGTGGCATGGATCCTGACGGCTCATCTATAAGGAGGTTCAGCACTGATTGCAGTTCCTCGTGGAGTTCCCCCTCGATCAAATCTTCATTCGAGTGATCATCACTACTTACATCCACATTTTCACCCCTTGTATCCAATTGTTCACTCTGAATGGTAACCACTTCTTCATAAGCAAGTATCTGAACTTTACTTCGGTACTCCCCCTGAAGTTCAACCTCAGAGCACTACAAGACTAACAGTCTTTACCGGCATTTTTTTTTTACAATCACCGGCGTTTTTAAACGCTGCAGTAGATACCACCGGCGTTTTATAAATCGCCGGTGCAAGTGTCGCTGAATCGTGCGTCGCCGTATCTTAACGACATTCACCGGCGTTTTTTACGAACGCCGGTATATTTAAAACTACACCGGCGGTTGAAAAACGCCGCTGAAAGGGTGGTTTCGTTTGGAACTGATGTTTTCGGCCATCACCTACACCGGCATTTTGAAACGCAGGTAAAGGTTACCAGTTTGCTGAAAAACTACCCCGGCGTTTGTAAAAAACGCCGGTGTAGGTATATATATATATATATTTTTAAATAAAAAAATAAAAAATAAAAAAACCTTCAGCACTCTTACAATCGAAACCAATTGCAAAACTAAAAGAGACCCATTATAATATATATGAATGAAGCATAATAGTATAATATCATCAAATTGTAATCTCATAAACATAATAATGTGATCTCACCACATTCATAACCAAAATACGGAGTTCAAAATATTGAGTTACAAAGAGTGAAAAAGATTATTTTCACTGTCAAATTCAGACAAACAAGATACTAACTGAGATGAAACTTATACTTTTATAATACTCATGAGATAACTGTCAATTGAAACCACAACATAAATTCAAACAGGATTATTTCATCATTAGTCACTCCTCTGTAAATCATAGTATGCAACTTCAGTTACATAATCCATCTCATCATCACTTAAAACAAATGAGAAAGAACAATCTCATTTTCAAACCCAAGCAACAAGCATGAACATTATCTTAGAAACTGATACTCATCTAGACATCATGATATAATTGTATATAAAGTTTAGATAAAAAAATTTCCATCACTAGTCACTCCTATATAAAAAAAATCATAGTGTGCAACTTCAGATACATTATCCATCTCATCTCCAAATTTAAAAAAAAAAAAACAACTCGTGAAACCAAACTTCTAGACAAACCATTGCTCAGTTCTAGACAAAACAGCCCCAAACAATGAACATACATTTGGGGCTCTTCTAGCCCGATCAAGCATCAACAAGCATGTTGTCGTTTTTCGTTTCAATGGCTATTCGAGCCCGATCAAGCATCAACTATAACATACATTTATACATCAAACCAAGCTTGAAATAAGATGTTAAAATTCCTCTGAATGACAACACAATTAACATAAATAGCGAATCCAAATTCCCTCCCCAAAAATTCATTAGATACATATATAACCCTCTCATTTATTATTGGTAAATACAATCCAAATTCTTTAATAAAGTATCCATCTCGGCAACCATGCAAAAACTGGTAACTTTTTTTTCACACCAAGCTTTGATGGACACAAACACACAAAGCATCCTTATTCACACAGTAGTTGTCCAATATTTTCACACCAAGAATGCTAATGATTATTCTTAGTGCATATGGAGTTACCTTGCGATTTTCATATATCTGCATTGAAAAATATCTACAAAGAGATCTATTCCTAAAATAAACCAAGCAGAATGTTCCAATATTATCAGCAAATATCAATTAGATTTAAAAACACAAAGTATCGAACAAAAGAAAAGGCTCAGACAAGGTCCAGGAATAGCAACTGCATTACTGAGCCTTGATGAAATGAAGAAACAGAACCATCAGACAAAAAACTCCTGACGCTAGTAAGGCCTCAAATGGCAAGTAAATTGGAGTCAACCTGAGCTTTCATCTATGGGGTTAACTTGATATTTCATCTACTTGCTTTGAAAAATAACTACAGATCAACACCTAAACTAAAACCAAGTAGAATGTTCCAATATTAGCAGCAAATATCAATTAGATTTATGAAATGAAAGTATCAAGTAAAAGAAATGGCTCAAACAAGATCCAGGGACACCTACTGCATTATCAAACCTTGCATTACCAAACCAAAAATAAAATTTAAAAATTTGCATGGGATTGAATAAGTAACCTCTATATAACTAAACCATCCCAACCTACCAAAATAGTATCTAAAAGTACACACAACAAATGGCCATATATAACCACATATGAATAAGCAGTAACCGAACATTTTACATATTTGCCCAACTTGCTCAAAACCATTTTGTCATCACAAACTTGCTTTAAGGTACGGGACCAAGTGAATCAAAGGTCCATACTCCATTTGCCCAAGTTAATATGGGTTTGATTTGCACCATCTCTTATAACGTGCATCTCTCATTGAAATACAAAATTTAGCTTATTGTAGCCAAAATATACAAATAGTGTTATAGACTTATAGTTCAGTGAGGCATTTAATAATGGTGAGACCAAAACCAAACAAAACACATCCATCCCCCACAAATCCAGTCACATATTCATTCCTAATAATGGTGAGACCCAAGCATCGGTAGTCCCTCATATTCTCAAATTCATACTAGAATAAACTTTAGGGTTTGAAATTTCATACCTAATTTGATTTGGGGGGGGGGGGGACGGCGGTTTGTGAAAGGGAGAGAGAGTGATTGGGGGATTGGGGGGGGGGACAGCGATGAGGGATGCAGGCCGGGCGATGATGGACGGAGGTGCAGTGGTTGGGTGAAAGGGAGAGAGAAAGGAGATTGGGGGAGGGGGCACGGCGATCGGGGACGGGGGTCGGTCGAGGGGGGAAGCTGACGGTGATAGGGGAAGGGACGACGGCTGGGGAGGGGGACAGCGATGGCAGAAGGGGCGCCAGCCGGGGGGGGGGAGAGGGGGGCATCGATGGGAAAATTTGGGGGAAATTAAAATAAGAGAGAGGGGGGACGGGGGGATGGGGGATAACTTATCGATTAGATTCCCCGGCATTTTCATGCCCAAACGCCAGTGTATGCCTACATACACCGGTGTTTGTATAGAATGCCGGTGTATAATTGGATTTTTTTTCGTTCCCCAACTGTTGGTTCCTACTCCGGTGTTTATACCAAAACGCCGGAGTAGAAATGCCGGAGTAGACCTCTTTTCTTGTAGTGGAGGAAAAATACCCCTCATTTTCAATGAGCACCACATCTATAGACACAAACATCTTTTGAGTTGGTGGATGATAACAACGATACCCTTTCTTATCTGTTACATATCCCACGAAAATACATCGAAGAGCTTGAGGAGATAACTTATTACGTTTATGTGGATGAAGATGAACAAATGCAATACACTCAAACACACGAGGTGGCAAGTTAACGATTGTTGGTGCATGCACAACTTCAGTTAATACTTGAAAGGGCGTGATGAAGTTTAGGATACTAGAAGGAACTCGGTTGATTAAGTATGCAGCAAAAGCAAGGAATACATGAGTGACATATTTTCATGAATAAGGGAAGCACGAATCACCTTGAGTAAGTGTCTGTATTTTCTTTCTGCAACCACATTCTGTTGAGGTGTATACGGGCATGTAGTTTGGTGAACAATCTCATGTTCCACTAAATATTGTTGCAGATTCAAACTCAGGTACTCTCCGCCATTATCGCTCCTAAGAACTTGAATCTGTGCTTTATACTAAGTCATAACCCGTTTGTGAAATTTCTCAAATAAGCCACTAACTTCACTTTTAGACTTCATCAAACAAATCCAGGTCATACGAGTACAATCATCAATAAACGTCACAAACTATTTCGCTCTTCCAAAAGTAGTATTTTTGGATGGACCCTAAACATTAGAATGAATAATCATAAATGAGAAAGAGTTTTTGCTTAGATTTTGAGGTAAAGAGACACGGTGACTATTTGCGAGTTCACACACATCACACAAAAAGGTAGAAATATTCAACTTCGAAAATAAACTTGGAAATAATTTATTCAAATAACCAAAAGAAGCATGTCCTAGACGTCGATGTCATAGCCAAATCTCTGATTTCTTCTTCTCTCCCTCGGATCTTTCCACAAATAGAATTTGATTCAATTTGCTTGAACTCTCAAATTCTAAATCCAGGTAATAGAGCTTCCCGTGTCTAACCCCATAACCAATCGTCTTGCGAGTCCGAATATTCTTAAACACACAATGAGACGGCCAAAAAACTACCATACAATGTAGGACGGTAGTTATTTGAGCAACAAATAATATGTTAAAATTCAAGGAGGGCACAACTAACACAGTATCTAAGGTTAGGTTTTTTGTGAGAGATATGGAACCCTCGCCAGTAACAGTGGCATGATCTCCATTGGTAGTGGACACTTTGGATTTTGTGGATGGTTGTAAGGTTTGGCCTAGTCTAGAATCAAAAGACATATGCTCAGTAGTACCCAAATCAATTATCCATGTATTATTCATAACAGAGACAGAAATATTAAAGGCATTACCATCATTACCTGCAACAATAACTAGAGGCGTGTATAACACTTTTCTGAGCACCATCGGCAACTCTAACGGCGACCGTGGGTCGATTGTAATTCTTCTTCCGAGTATCCCTGCTTTGATCAAAGTTCTTCGGGTAGCCGATAATCTGATAAGAACGAGCTTTCGTGTGATCGATCTTGCCACAATGAGTATACTTCCTTGACTCATAAGATAGTTTTGGTTCAGAACGATCCGGGTGACTCTTTGAAGGATGGTTCTGAGCCACCATTACAAAGAACCAAACAGACAAAACAACAAACAGCAGCAGTTGCACAGAACCAACCAGCAACAGCAAACATCAACAACAAATAGCAACACAGAACCACACCAAACACTAATTGAAGCCCAACAGCAAACACAAGCAAACAACAAGTCAGCAGGATGCCCAATAGCAAACAACAACAAGACCCAATCAAATGTCAAATCTAGGTGCTAGGGAATGTCGACGGGATCGATCGGGTCGAGTTTTCGAGGATCATCTTGAATGCACTGCTGTAAGAGGTCAGCGGCGCGGTCAAGGAGTGGCAGATCGAGCTCGCGGATTGAGGAAATGAGGGAGTCGACGATGGCTAGGAAGGATTTGGCAGAGTCGGAGTCAGACCAAATCGGGCAGTCGAAGGAGCAGAAGATGGCGATCCGACGGTCGAGAGAGCGGAACGAGTTCGAATCGACAACGGAGCTTTTGGATTCGGCCGAGATCGCGTCGATCACGATCTGGTAGTTCGTCACCGGATTCACGATCGGAATATGCTCGAAAACGTCGGAATCTTCCTCCGCGTCGGAATCAAAAGGCGAGGATCGGACGGTATCGGGATCGAGAGCACGTGCTCTTCGACAGAATCGGGAGCACGACCGGGGGTCGTCAACAGCAGTGGGTGTTCGACGGCAGCGACAGCGGTGGGGTTCCGGGGTTCGGGTTCGGATCTGGATCCGAAGTCAGGAAAGAGGTTGGTGATCGGTGAGGCTGAACAATGCCTCTTCTTCTTCCTCTTCTTCAGGTAGCCTAGGATATGTTAGGCTCTGATACCATATTGAAATCAGATTTGGGAAAAATTATATTATTCTTATTATTATTCATTCTTGTACTGTTTCTCTTTATATATACACTAGTTTTTTTGAGAAGGGGTACAAGTGATTGATGAGAAGAATAAAAAGATGGGAGATTTGAGGAAATTTGTTCCTATATATTAGGAAACAGAATATACAGCTCATACCATACCAAAATATTTTAACAAGATGTTATTGATGTTCTCTTCTCATATCTGAGTTTTCCCATTGATTCTCCTCCAGAGTGTATAAAATATACAGCTTGTTCAATTATATAGATTTCCTTTACTAAAGTGAATGATGGTGTTTTTGCAGTTATGCTATCAAAAAGAAGGACGAGATCAAGCGAGTTGCCAAAGCTAACCGTTGAGAGCTCAACCTTTTGGGCTACACAATCTGCTGCATTCTATTATATAAACATTGAGTTTCTAAATTATGTTTAATTTTTGGCAAAAAATATTGTTATGATGATTATGGTGTTTTGCGTCAGATATTTAACTTTAGTGGTTTGTTCACTAAAGTTAAATCACTTTATATTAGTCTTGTGGTGTGACAGGAAAACACCGTGCGCTGAATGAAGAGTGCTCGTGCACACATATTGTAACTAAAAAAATTGTCTATTTACAAAAAGTGAAGGACATCAGTTCTAAGCTAGTTAGGGTCATTGTAGCCCTCCTACGGAAGAGGATGTCAAGAATGTTTATATCAATAGATGCATTCCACAACGAAGGTGAGAATCTCTGAAGGCCTGGCTACCTGCATCGTTATAGCAAATAGTTGAGTTGCACTTTAAATATGCAAATCCTTTTGAACTACCAGCATTGTCATACCAAAATAGTTGTGATGCACTAAAATGTGAAAAGCCATTTTTCCTGATCTCATTTCTTTAACAACATTAAACTGTCAAAATGCTGTAATTCTTGAAAAGTGGTAGGAGGCTATCTGACCCTATCCTATTATGTAATCGCATATGCATATTCTCTGCTCGTACAACCCCAATACATATACAACACAGTAGACGTATAGAACTTTCAAGATAGACAGAAATCAGAAGTAAATACAACATGATAAATCAACAAAACTTGGGTGCTTTCAAACATTTCAGCTCGTTACACAGGCGGTAGCATATATTTCAATTTTCACCCAACATATATAATATCTGATATTCTTTTATCAGAACATGGCTCTAGTTAAAATGAGCTACACAAAATTATATATAAGTACAGTGAGAACTGAAAATAACAGCCATGGTAATAATGGTTCTATCATCATAATATATGGCGAAGGCCAATATTCAATGATCTTTATGATGCTCAACAACCACATGAATTAAAGGGAATGCCTACATGACAAATTTTCGTTTATGATAGGACCTTTTAAATCAAGAAGACTTGTACCTTCAAGCATTTCAGTTTACTCATTACATAACACAAGACACCACTTATTACCTGCTTTCTTGACTGTTTATTTACACATCTCACCTATTCAAGCCACAAAACAAACTCCAATACAGTAAACTACAACAGAAGAAGAAGAAGAAGAAGAAGAACAACAACAACATAATAATAATAATAATAATAATCCAAGTAAAGACTTGAAACCCACATACATTCATCAGTAATTAGTACCTGCATCCATCAACTCTATCTCCGTCAGCTGCTTCACCACCTCCAACATGCTCGGCCTCCTCCACGGCTCGTCAGCTGTGCAAACCTTAGCCAGCTCAAGAACTTTCCTCATTTGCTTTCTCCACATTCCACCACCACTGCCGCCACCCGCTGCCAATAAACATGGATCAAACACTTCGTCCCCTCCCTTAATCTTTCCCTCTATCCACCTCACCCACCCCACTAGATTCCCTCCCCCTTCTAACACCTCTTCCCCAGTCGCTGGCCGCCCGGTCAGCAACTCCAGAACCACAACACCGAAACTGTACACATCTCCCTTTGCTGTCGCCTTCATAGTCAGCCCGTACTCAGGTGGAATATAGCCAAAAGTCCCTGCAAGGTCTGTGCTCACATGGGTCTCCCAGGCACTGATAATTCGTGCAAGCCCGAAGTCTGAGACCCTCGGTTCAAACCCCTTGTCGCTCGATTTCATATCCCGATGAATAATGTGCGGAACAAAGCCATGGTGAAGGAATGCGAGACCACGTGCTGAGCCTAGGCATATCTTGAACCTAGCTGGCCAACCCAGAGCCTCCACTGCATCTGCTCGATTCCTCAGCCAAAGATCAAGACTCCCATGCTCCATGTATTCATAAATCAAGAACCGTTCATCGCCAAAGACACAGTATCCCAGGAGAGGGACCAAGTTGCGGTGCTTCACCTTACCAATAGTCTCCATCTCTGCTAAGAACTCTCAGTCACCCTGGTCATGTGACCCACCACAACCACCACTAAGCCTCTTAACTGCAACTATCCGATTGTCAGGCAAAATTGCTCTGTAAACTGTGCCGAACCCACCATCTCCTATAATGTGGGCCTTACTGAAGTTGTCGGTTGCTTTCATGATGTCGCCTAGGGTAAGTCGTAATAGAGCATGCTCGAAAGTGGCTAAGTTTATGCTAATTCGCTCCTTTATCTTCTTCCCAAAGAACTCGTCAGTTGAAGCTGGTTCAATAGCTGCAGGCTTTCCCTTGTTGGTATAGCCAAGAGTCAAGCTCCTCTGCCTTACTGTCTGCCACCTTAGAAAGAAAAACAGAAGTATCAGGAGGCTAAGAGCACCCCCAACAATAATACCCCAAACTGAAGCTTGTGTTAATGCATGTGTAGTGGGATAAACTACCAAAGGAGCAGGCACAATGTGTTTGACCTGACAAGAGGAAGGAGCCTGGCAATTTTCAGGTGAGAACTTGTCGAACTTATTACCAGAGAAGTTCAGAAATGGTAGCCCCACAATGCTGCAGATATCACAAGGGATTGCATCATACAGATCGTTGTTTGAAAGATCAAGATAGGTTAAATAGTCAAGACTAGTTAGAGAAGAAGGCAGTGTCCCACTAAGGTGGTTGTTGTGGAGGTCAAGAACTGCAAGCGAAGTCAGGTTTGAAACAGAATTTGGTATCGGGCCTGAGAAATTATTATTGCTAGCATTGAGAATGAGAAGGGAAATGCTTTCAATGAAAGGGATGGGACCTGAGAGTAAGTTCTGGCTGATATCCACATGAGCCAGGGTTTTCATATTGAAGATGGAATCAGGGAAATGGCCAGTAAATCGATTACTGGATAGATTGAGCTTCACTAAGCTAGGTAGCATTGAACTTAAATCACTAGGAATAGACCCATCAAGTTGGTTGTTTGATAGTAAAAGACCCTGGAGATATCTCAATGGAAAATGTTGACGAACCTGACCTGTAAATGAATTGAAGGACAAATCAATGTAGGTAAGATTCGTCAGGTCTGCAAGCTCAGTAGGGATGCTTCCATTCAGTTTGTTTCCCTGTAACCTCAGCTCCTTCACTACTGCACAGTTCTTGATTGCCGAGGGCATTTTACCTGACAGATTGTTATTTGACAAGTCTAGCACACCATGATGCTGAGTGAATTCGGAGTCTGGGAATGCCACTGTCTGAAACCCAGTGCATATCCCCCGCCTGGAATGTGCCCAGAGAATTGATTTTGTGCCAGAACCAAGTTATCAAGTAATTCCAGTCGAGATATTGCTTTTGGAATGGACCCCGTTAGATTGTTGTTTCCCAGGTCAAGAGCTACAAGGTTCTCACAGCCAAAGAGTTCTTGAGGGATTTCACCAGATAGCCTATCCCCATGGAGAGACAAATTAGTGAGATTCCTCAGTTTCCCAATTGATATTGGAATAGTTCCTTCAAACAAATTGTTTTCAAGTTGTAGCCGCAGTAAACCAGTGATTCTTCCAATGCTGTCTGGAATATGACCTCCAAGTTGGTTGTTACTCATAAAAATTTCTAGAATGGTGGGCGAGTCCCATAGTTCATCAGGAAGAGAACCCGAGAAATTGTTCTGTGAAAGCTCAAGGGTTACCAGAGGCAATGCAGCTAAGTAGCTTGGTATCTCTCCAATACAAATTGTTCCCCATTAACATAAGATCAGTGAGACTGGAGCAGTCCTTGAAAGTATGCTCGACACTCACAGTGAACTCATTCTCAGAGAGGGAGAGAAAAGTTAAAGACTTAGCTTCACATATAGAAGACGGGATCACCCTGTTAGGATCGTGAGAAAAACAACAGAGATAAATTTGAGAAGAAAACAACACAAATATTATTTCTCAATCTCAAAAGATTTACAAAAAAACTCTCAATACTTTATAAGCTCTCTGTGGCTATCAATCTCTATTTTTTCTCTTCAGTTGAGTGTGTATCTTCAAATGAAGAAAATAGTGAGAATTTATAGGAAGAGAAGAGACACCATGCTTTCGAAGAGACACCATGCTTCGGAAAAGACACCATGCTTCGGAAGAGATACCATGCTTGCACAAAACGTTGTCATGCATCAGCATGCACCAAACGTTGCATGCATGAGTGCATGCTCTTTTGTGGCGGGACCTACAATTCTCCCCCTCACGCCACATCTGCACCAATCGTCATCTCTCATCTATTCCAGTTATGTCTCTGCATAACTCTAGTTTCTCCCGAGACACAATCTTTGTCAACATGTCTGCTGGATTCTCCTTCGTGTGGATCTTCATCAGTTTCAACAATTGTTGATCCATCACCTCGCGTATCCAGTGATAGCGAATATCAATATGTTTTGTTCGGGAATGGTACATTGAATTCTTGCTCAAATCCAGAGCACTCTGACTGTCACAATGTACCTTGTAGTCATTCTGCTTGATCCCGAGTTCTTGTAGAAATCGCTTTAACCACAACATCTCCTTGCCAGCTTCAGCGGCAGCAATGTACTCTGCTTCTGTCGTAGATAGTGCAACGCACTTCTGCAACCTTGACTGCCATGACACAGCTCCCCCTGCAAAAGAGTAGATAAAACCAGAAGTCGATTTTCTACCATCAAGATCTCCGGCCATATCTGCATCTGTATAGCCTTCCAAAACCGGATCAGCTCCCCCGTAACAAACATATCTTTGAAGTACCCTTAAGATACCTGAGAATCCACTTAACAGCCTCCCAATGCTCATTTCCTGGATTGGAGAGAAATCTGCTTGCCACACCCACTGCATGTGCAATATCCGGCCTCGTACACACCATTGCATACATCAGACTTCCAACCGCTGAAGAATAAGGCACAACTTCCATTTCCTCGATCTCTTTCCTGGATGAGGGACACGAACTCTTGCTCAACTTGAAATGATTAGCCAGTGGGATGCTAACTGGCTTGGCACCCTCCATGTTGAATCGCTTGATCACCCGTTCAACATATTTCTCTTGAGATAACCACAATCTTTGGGCCTTTCTGTCTCGAGAGATGTTCATACCTAAAATCTGCTAAGCTGGCCCAAGGTCCTTCATATCAAAGACCTTAGAGAGTTCTATCTTCAGCTGTCTGATCTTCACTGCATCTTGTCCGACGACCAACATGTCATCGACATATAGTAACAGTGCAATGAAATTTCCATCAGGGGACCTTTGAATGTAGACGCATTGATCTGCAGCAGTCCTCTTGTAGCCTTGACTCACCATGAATGAATCAAACTTCTTGTACCATTGCCTTGGTGCTTGCTTGAGGCCATACAAACTCTTCTTCAGCTTACATACGAGATTCTCTTTCCCTGGAACCTCGTATCCCTCTGGCTGCTCCATGTAAATTTCTTCATGCAGATCACCGTGAAGAAATGCAGTCTTCACATCCATTTGTTCAAGCTCCAAGTCTTGGCTAGCTGCTAATCCGAGCATGACTCGGATTGAAGTCATCTTTACAACTGGAGAAAAAATCTCACCAAAATCGATGCCTTTCTTCTGAAGGAATCCTTTGACCACTAGCCGAGCTTTGTGCTTCACCACCTTTCCGCTGCCATCTTTCTTGAGCTTGAATACCCACTTGTTCTTTAGTGCCTTCTTCCCTCCTGGAAGCTTAACCAAATCGTAGGTTTGGTTCTTCTCTAAAGAGTCCATCTCATCCCGCATAGCATGCAGCCAGTTGTCTTTGTCTGGATGAGACAATGCTTCCTGGAAGTTCTCTGGCTCCCCTTCATCAGTAAGAAGAATGTACTCTGATTCTGGATATTTAGTAGACGGAACATGGCCTCTTTCAGATCTACGTAGCTGAGGCTCACTCGTCTCAGGCGGTGTATCATTATCTTGTACTGGTTCTGCAGCTGTGAAAGGTTGCGGCTCCCCAGGCTCATCAATCCCTTCTTCCTCCTCCTCTGGTTCTGCTTCTAGTTCTTGATCAGACACATCATCATCTGCGGCAGCTTGTACTGGTACTGTATCTGGAACAAAGTCCTGAGTACTGACAGGACTTTCAGCAATTGTAGGCTTTTCAGTGTCCCCATATGTCTGATTTTCATGGAACACCACGTCTCTACTTCTGATGGTCTTCTTCGTCTTTAGATCCCATAGCCTGTATCCAAACTCCTCGTCTCCATAGCCTATGAAAATGCATGGAGTGGTTCTCGCATCGAGCTTCTGCCTGAGCTCCTTTGAGACATGTGCATAAGCCAGACATCCAAATGTCCTCAGGTGAGAGTAGGAGGGGTTTTTGCCGGTCCATTTCTTCTCCGGGATGTTGAAATTCAGCGGGACTGATGGAGAACGATTGATCAAGTAGCAGGCGGTGCGAACAGCTTCTCCCCAAAATGGCTTTGGTAGCTTTGCTGTGCTGAGCATACTTCTGACTCTTTCCATGATTGTTCGGTTCATTCTTTCTGCTACCCCATTGGGTTGCAGGGTACGTGGATCCGTCTTCTCGTGCCGAATGCCCTGACTCTTGCAATAGGCATCAAAACTCCTGGAAGTATACTCGCCTCTGTTATCTGAGCGAAGGCACTTCAGCTTCTTCCCCGTTTCACGCTCTACCATGGCATGAAATGATTTGAAGATTTCCAAGACCTGATCTTTTGTCTTCAGAAAATACACCCACACCTTCCGAGAAGCATCATCAATAAATGTCAGAAAGTATTTGTTACCGCCTAGCGACTCCACCTCCATGGGACCGCAAACATCAGAATGTATCAGACTGAGCAACTCTGATCTCCTTGTCGAAGAGGAACTAAAAGAGACTCTTCGCTGCTTGCCAAATAAACAGCTGCTGCAAGGTTGAAGCTCTGCATTCTTGGTAATGGAGATAAGATTTTCCTTCATCAAGGTTGATAAACCTTTCTCACTCATGTGACCGAGTCTCTGGTGCCACAGTTTCTGCGAAGCTTCATGTTCAACAATATTGAGACTCTCCACATTGATCTTCACATGAGTCTTGTACAAAGTGCTGCAGAGATGTCCACGAGCGATCACCATTACACCTTTCAGCATCCTCCATGAGCCATTGCAAAAACGGTTATCATAGCCCTTTTCTTCTAGGGCTCTCACCGAAAGAAGATTTTGTCGAAGTTCAGGTACATGGCGAACATCCTGCAGTGTGATTGTGCACCCGGCATCAGTCTGCATCCGAACGTCACCAATTCTGACAATCTTAGCAAAGCTAGAATTGCCCATCCTCACCGAGCCAAAGTCTCCAGCTTTGTACGTCGTGAAGATGTCCTTTCGAGGAGTGGCATGGCAAGATGCTGCAGTATCTACCACCCATTCTACGCCCTGATTCGACACATGGAGGTATGTCTCATCCTCATGAGAGCAAAGAGCCACATCTTCTAGTACTGTGACTTGTGCATCTCCTTCCTTCTTTGGTTGTGACCTTCCCTGACCGCCTTGCTTTTGTAACTTCCAACAATTTCTTTTCATGTGGCCTGGTTTACCACAATGATGGCAGTTGTATGCAGGCCTCCTCCCATCACTTGATTTGCCTCTCGATCTGCCTCTGCTTTGGCTCCTGCCTCTCCACCTGCCTCGATCTTCCTCTCGCTGTCTCCCACGGACTTCTGTGACGCAGGCTTGTGCTTCTGTGCCAACATCCTTTCTCCGAGCTTCCTCATTGAAGGGCATCCTTAACCATAGACATGGTAAGATTGCCAGTCGAAGCCGAGTTGCTGAAGGAGACCACCAATGTCTCCCAACTGTCTGGAAGAGAGCTGAGAAGTAGAAGTGCCTGTAACTCATCTTCAAGTGGTAACTCCACTGAAGATAGCTGATTCACCAGGCTCTGAAACTCGCTGGTGTGTTCTGCTACAGAAGTTCCTCCCTGTAGCTTCAGGTTCACCAACCGTCTCATCAGCAGGGCCTTATTTCGAGCTGTCTTGGCCTGGTACATATCCGCCAGCTTCTTCCAAAGGGCAAAAGCATCCGTCTCCTGGGCAACATGATGGAAGACACTGTGATCGATCTACTGTCGAATCTGACCGATCGTTTTCCTGTTCATCTTCTTCCAGTCCGCCTCATTGGTAGCTTCAGGTCTCTCTCCCTTCTCCTCAATAGGATCAAAGAGATCTTTACAACTTAGGAGATCTTCCATCCGAGGTCTCCAAAGTGTATAGTTGGTGGCAGTAAGCTTGATCATGGCTCCAAATGATGATGATGATATTGATTCCTCCATCGACATCTTGATCTGCAAAGGCTTTTGGCACTCAACAACTCAACCTTGCTCTGATACCACTTGTTAGGATCGTGAGAAAAATAACAGAGATAAATTTGAGAAGAAAACAACACAAATATTATTTCTCAATCTCAAAAGATTTACAAAAAAACTCTCAATACTTTATAAGCTCTCTGTGGCTATCAATCTCTATTTTTTCTCTTCAGTTGAGTGTGTATCTTCAAATGAAGAAAATAGTGAGAATTTATAGGAGGGGAAGAGACACCATGCTTTCGAAGAGACACCATGCTTCGGAAAAGACACCATGCTTCGGAAGAGACACCATGCTTGCACCAAACGTTGTCATGCATCAACATGCACCAAACGTTGCATGCATGAGTGCATGCTCTTTTGTGGCGGGACCTACACACCCCAGATAGCTGGTTCGCATCTGCTGTAAATGTCGTTAAAAATTGGAGATTTAGTGGAGGCAAAGTCCCACTGAAGTTGTTCTTGCTGAGCCTAATGGAGCTGGCAACTTCCCAATTTGGAATCCAATTTGGTAAAGCACCCGACAGATGATTTCCTTCAACAATGAATGTACTGATAGATGGAATCCCACCCAAAGTTTCAGGTAAAGGGCCTGAAAAGGAATTGAATGATAAATCCAGCATCGATAAATTTTTACATCTACCCAGACCTTCCGGAATGTGTCCATTTAACCCGGCGTTAGCTGCAACTAAGTACTTCAGATTCATTAATTGTCCAATCTCTTCAGGTAACCCCCCTTCGAAGCTGTTCTCTGATAAGTCTAACTCCGTCAAATCCTGAAGTTCAGATATTTCCTTTTGAATTTCTGCAGAGAGCGTGCAACTCTGAACAGAGAATGCTTTGAGGTGCTTCAAATTGCCAAGCTCTGCAGGAATACCCCCAGCGAAGCTATTTGGTCCGAGCCACAGCAACTCTAGGCTTTCCATCTTGCCAATTTCAGATGGTAAAGGCCCAGTTAGACTATTGGATGATACGTCGATTGTTAAAAGATTTCTCAAATTTCCAATGCCTGGAAAGATTGATCCAATGAGCCTGTTTCGGCTAAGATCCAAGTGGCGAAGTTTGGTCAAATTTCCAAGATTGCGAGGTAAAGTTCTGGAGAATAAGTTGTTGCTCATGTCTAAAAATTCGAGGATCTGTAGGTTTCCTATCTCTGTAGGGATGTTTCCGAAAAACAAATTTCCTTTAATAGAAAGCTGCACTAGATTTCGGAGTTTGCCAGCAATTGGACTTAAATTACCATAAAGTAAATTAGATTCAAGCATGAATTCTTTAAGCATTTTCAGATTAGCAACCGAGAATGGAAGAGATCCAGAGAGTTTGTTTCTGCTCAAATCCAAGTATTGTAGGTTATCCAAGTTCTTCAGTGATTCTGGGAAACTCCCTGAGAGCTGACAGTTGCTTAAGTTGAGAAGCTTGAGTGATTTGAATTCTCCAAAGCATAATGGAAACGAGGTACTGAGAGGAATCTGGGATAAGTCTATTGTTTCGACGGCTGCTCCATTGCATGTTATGCCAGACCAGTCGCAAGGGGAAGTTTTTGGATCGAACCAGTTGGGAATGAGATTGGAGGCTTGAGAGAATGAATCTCTGAGGGTCATTAGTGTTTGAATGTCTCCTGTATAATCTGCATTTGACATGGAGATGAAAAGGACCAGGACGAGTGATCGATAGATATAAGGCATCTTTCTGTTGCTCATTGCTCAAGTGTTGATTTAGAAAAGAATGCTCAAGTTTTGGATTGAAGGGAGTGAATCTGAACGAACACAAAAGGATCACATGAGAATTGTACTTATAATATTTATCATTTAAGTTCATAAAAAACTATAATTCAGTAGGAGCCTAAGATGGCACTCATGCATGAACTGAAATTGTAAATTAATTTAACGCCAAGTCACCCTAAGAACTAGCTGTGTTTGTGTGTGCATGTGCGTGTGCCAACAAAAAAAATGTATACCAACTCCATTAGGAACCTCACTGCGTGCAAGTATTTTGTAAAGTACATATGAATTCTGAGAATTTTGAAAGTTCAGTAAATAAATTTATGTTGGGAGACAAAATTGTAATCTGAACCTTCATTCTTTAGGGTTGCTAAAAAGTTCGAAGTTGTAAAAACATGAGAAGGGATTGTATTTTACTACAGAAAGCAAGAGCAGAGTACCAGACCTATATGGGGGAGGCTAGGGGAAACTATCTTTACCCCCTTCCTCATTTAGCTACTGTGGGGCTAAACTAAAAACAATTCAATATAGAGAGAGAATTCTACTCTTACACCATATTTGTAATAGACGACTATCATATACTCTAATGAGGGTTAAAAATAAGAAGCATAAACTAGATATATACCAATATTATATATTAACAGGAAACAGTAAAATTTCTATATTTTTCATACATTTTGAGTTCTCAAGATGATTTCATACATAAGACACGAAACTGGGGAAATAAAATTAACTCATCATCCGTTTGGAATATCATTTGCTTTTATCAACACAAGCTTCTACAATCAGCAAGAAACCAATAGTGCTAAAAATAATCAGTGTGGAAAGATTGGTACAAACAAAGATACTTGAGGATATAATGAAGACCCCACTTTAAATCTTTATCTAGAAATTGATGAGGATATCAAATCTGTTTTATTTTATTTTGAGATTTAGCAATATGCAGTTTATTTGAGAGATTTGTTTTAGATTTGTTTGAGATTTGTTTTGAACCTATATATAGGCCTTGAGATTAATGAGAAGTCATGCTATTCTTGATTAAAAAAATTATTGTGTTGATTATTGCTATTCCTCTCTCTTTTTGTGTGAACCAACTGAGAGAATTATTGGGGTTTATGAGAAATCTTAAGAAAATTTTAGGGTTTGTGAGAAACTCTAAACTATACCCAAATCCCCAAATCAATTCAACTCAAAACCCTAATCCCTAAATCCAACTCAAAGTCAACCCTAACCCCTTTCTCCTTCTTCTCCACTATACCCAAACCCAAACCCTGGCTCTTCTCTCTCTCACCCCGACGATCACCCTAGTCGCCTCCAGTTCTTCCCTTCCGTTGAGCCCCTAAACCCAACACCCCGACTCTTCCTTTTCCCTTCCTCTTCGCCATCGACTCCTTTCCCGAAACCCTCGTCTATCGCCGCCTCCTCGCCATTGATCCCGACTCCCCCTCCACCTTCATCTTCCTGCTCCGAAACCCAACCACCGTCAACAACCCTTGCGGCCCCAATCCCCTCGTCGAATACTCCCCCGCCACGTCATCGCAACCCCCTTCCTCAGCCACCGCCGTTGCTGTACACCACCACCACCACCACCAATCACCATTGCCACCTCCTTCAACCACCGATACTGCCACCGAGCGCGGCCCTCTATGTTGCCATCGCTGCAAGCCTCGACCGCCAACATCTGCATCGAGTCCCGTTGCCTCCTCGCCACCACTTGCAGCCGCATCCTACAATTCCGCTGCTCCTCCATCGCAGCGACACACAATTTGCAACCCCAGTAAATTCTTTCCACTTCTCATTTATTTATGATACCATCTATCATCTCTATAATATTATTTGATTTATCTATCGTCCACAAATATTGAGTGTGTGTTTCTACTTGCTAATTAGAGTACGGATTTTATTGAATAGCTTACTTGCTAATCACGTTTAGGTATAATTATTGATTGTTAGAACTGAATATTTAATTGGGCTTGTTAAACTTAATTCAATTCTTGAAAATCCATCAAACCGATTAACTGTTTAAATTCCTAACTTGATCCGGATTACATGTTGGTAAACTTAATCTTTAAATATTCTTGAAAATTCTCTATTTAGGATTAAGTTTACATAGAAATCTAACTAAATTTGTGATAGCAATAAATTAGGAAAGCAGCAATGCAAAGTCAGAGTAAGGGAAAAGAACAAAGAAAAAATTGATAACCGCGCTTATCATAATAAGATATTCCACTTTCAAAAGAACCACATGTGTGAATCTACAAGGGGTAATTATCCTGAAAAAGATGAAGAAAAGAAATGGATCTATGATTAGCGTGACCGTTAATTCATATTCTACCAGAGAAAGTTAGAAGTCTAAGTACAGAATTTTTTAATGCAAAATTAATCTATAAAACAACAATTATAATTCACTGAGACAATTTTTGTGTACTGTCACTGAAGAAAAAGTATCATGTACCTTGCAAGTTGCAAGTACTAGCGGTATCAGCAAGGGTGAAAAACACGAGGTCACACATGGGCTCCACAGCGCATGGAGCCCTCATCTTAGTCACACGTTATTATTCTACCAAATGGTTTTCTACAACGGATTGAATACTTTTTTTTTAGTGAGACCGGTTGGCAGCAGCGGGGGAGGGGGTTCACTGATAATTTGCTGGTCACTAAATTTTTTATATATTGCAAGTATTATTAGAACACGTTAAGCTGTATGTTCTTTACAGAATTTTTTTAATCAGAAATTTACAAAACAGGTACAGTTAGAACAAGATTTTCTTTTTTTGTTGAAGACGAGTTACCTAATTAAAGGTTCTATGCTTATTTGGCAACTGTATATGAGAGACTTGGAGATCGTCTTGTAGGTGAAAAAGGGAATATAGACATCAATTTCTAGTTTAAATTAGTGTATATCCTCTCCTTACATATCTACATGATGATCTAAAAAACTGTTGTATAGTCGAAGGATAAGCATAGATCCTATATCAAGGTAAATCTACTCTAATATTTTCAAAACAAAGAGGCTGCCATATTATCAATGTATTCTCATAACCTTCCTAAAGTTCAGGTTCTAAGGGGCTATTCTGCTCATCCTTTTTGTTTGATCGAGCCCCTTTCCTTCAATTTACTCGCCCAGCCGGGTAATAACAGATCAAGGAATAAAGAAAATTAACAAAGCCAACTAAATACAAAAAATTATTACCTTTAGAACAATCATTTTTATTTAAATTCCAAATACACAGCTAAATAAAGTAAGATTGTCGTACTTGTTATATTTTGATGATTTATTAGACATGAAATAAGAACAAGATTTCAATGTATGTATAATAATAGCACCAGTGTAAAGTCAATCAACTAAGTGGTAAGATTCTTCTTCTGAGTACCGGTGAAGAGTGATGGGTGATCTCTCTCAAGCAAGGTGTCAACTGTGCAGTATTTGCAGATTCTGCAAAAAAAAAAAAAAACATAGTTCTCAAAAACAAAAGTTCAAGACTATCAAAACATTCAAGAGTTATATGAGGAAAACAAAGTCTCCAAAACAAAACTGTATATTTATGAGTTCATGGAGAGTTAAAATTAAGAAAAAGCCAAAATACATGTTCAAAAACCTTCCCGTTTGTTTAAAAGACTTCGTGACCGAGGGTTCTAGTTCCATGCAAAACAATAAAAAATATTGCAATCTAACTCCCAACCAGGCATTTCTTTCAAGTAGCTGAATGAAAGCAGCCTAATATATTTATTATAAAATTTGAAGCCATTTTCTCTCGATAATGATGCTTTCTCCACATAGAAACAGAGATTTCTAGTATAGAAATCAAATAAAAAGGACAACATGAGTACAGAAATCCTATTCATGTAAGACACAAATAGACAAATTAAAACACATTAGTAGTTTACACGTGCGATGCACGTCTTAATAAATATAGTTTTTTTAAAAGCAAAAATTCAGACGTAGTCTGGATTTGATCTAAAACCTCATTTACAATAGTTATGCACGTACGTTGCACGGGTTGGTAGATGGACAAATTACACTAAGGCCTTCCCCCATTATAGTAGTAGAGATGTATACAGCTGGTGTCGGGCCTGATAGATGTATATGAGGCTGAGATTATATACTTGCCTATACTGCCAATAATATTCATTCATCTTTTCTCTCAATCTCTCTCCGTTAACAACTCATGGTATCAAAGCTTGATACAACTTTCCTTTTGTTTTTAGCCATTTGGGTGAAAGAAAGGTGAGACTGGTTGGGTGAGGAGATTTAATGGAGGATTAGAAAAAGAATCAATCAAGAAGAAGAAGAGAAATGAGCAAGAACACATACACAGACCTTACAGCTGGTCTGTGGTTTTATTTATAGCTTTCATTTACGTGCAACGCACGTAAATGGACAATTCGTTGGAACGGTTACAAACTGGGGTCCACTTCAATCTACGGTTACAATCTATCCACTTATGATCCAAGGGTCCTCAGCTCTCCATACCCCTTTGACAGATCTTTTACACTAAAACCCTGTCTATTTACATTATTACATTCTATCTGATACCAATCCCCAAATACAGATACAAACTCTCAACCTGCTGCTTCTTCTACTTCTCTTCAACACCTGCGATCTCTTCCTCCCTGTCATTGCCATGACTCATTAGCTGCTTGTATCAATTCCTCCCCCCCTATTTTGAGACCTTGCCTCAAGGTCGAATAGGGGAAACCGTCGAACCAGATCCCAATAAGGCTCCCATGATGCAGATGAAACATCTTGATACTTCCATTTGATCAGCACTTCAGATACCAACTTCCGACCTCTGATCATTGTTCTACGATCTACAATACACTCAGGTTCAAGTAAAGCTGTTGAAGGTTGATCTGGAATATGCTGCTGAACTTCTACAGATGGTCCCAAATGACGCTTGAGTAGGGAAATGTGGAAGACTGGATGCACTTTAGAACCCTCTGGCAGAGCCAATTTATATGCGACAGCTCCAATGCGCTCAACAACAGCATAAGGTCCATAATAGAGTGGAGCAAACTTGTGCACAGCTCTAGTTGCAACTGAGACTTGTCGATAGTGCTGTAATTTCACATATACTAAATCTCCAACCTGATACTCTCTATCTATACGATGACCATCAGCTTGCTTCTTCATTCTATCTTGAGCTCTTTTGAGGTTATCTTTTAACAACTGGAGATTCACATCCCTTGCTAACAATGCTTCTTCAACCACTGGAACCTTAGCAGTGTGCGGAATATAAGAAGTGATTGTAGGGGGTTTTCGACCATACACTACTTCATAAGGAGTAGTTTTTGTTGCACTATGGTAAGAAGTATTGTACCAAAATTCAGCCCATGGTAACCATCTACTCCAATCACTTGGTTTGTGATGACAAAAACATCGCAAATAGGTTTCCAAACACCTATTAACCACCTCCGTTTGACCATCTGTTTGTGGATGGTATGATGTTGAAAAATGCAGTTTTGTTCCTTGTAATCTCAGAGATTCCCTCATAAGAGCACTTGTAAAAACCGTGCCCCTATCACAAACTATAGAGATGGGCATGCCATACAACTTAAATACTCCATCAGTGAGAACTTGAATAATAGAAGCAGCATTGTATGGATGCTTAATAGGAAAGAAATGGGCGTATTTACTCAGCCTATCCACCACTACTAGTATCACTGAATACCTGCAACTGAGGGGAAGAGACTCAATGAAGTCCATGCTAGCTTGCTCCCAAATTTGCTGAGGAATCGGCAATGGTTGTAACAACCCAGAGGGTGATTGACAGGAGTACTTGTTTGTTTGGCAAACTGCACATTCTCTTACAAAATGTTGAACATCTGCTTTCATTCTTTTCCACCAAAATGATCTTCTCAACCTTTGCAAGGTTTTGTCATATCCAGAATGACCCCCTATAGGTGTACAATGATGCTCATGAATCATTAACCTCCGAAGAAAAGAAGTTGGGCTGATAACCACCTTGGAACCCTTATACCACACACCCCTTATCATAGAAAATTTTGGATTAACTTTCTGAGAAGCCTTCCTTGACAATTCTGCAAAATAAGAATCATTTTGATTCATATCCAGAACATCTTCCCACCAGTTGGGGGGTAAAGAGCTTAGTTGGACTAAAAAACAATCCAACTCTCTTCTAGATAATCGATCAGCTGGTATGTTTTCAATTCCCTTCTTATACTCAACATCAAAATTAAACCCATATAGCTTAATTAACCATGAATGCTGTGCTGCCGTAGACAATCGCTGATCCAACAAATATTTCAAAGGCTTATGATCAGTGCGAATAATGAATTTCCTGCCAAACAGATATTGTTTCCACTTCTTTACAGCCAAGAGTATTGCCAACATTTCCTTCTCATACGCTGACCAATACAAACACCTTCCTTTAATAGCCTGACTAATATACGCTATAGGGTGTTTGTTTTGCAAAAGAACTGCCCCTATACCTTCCTTACAAGCGTCGCACTCTACCACAAATGTCTCATTGAAGTCAGGTAATTGTAAAACTGGGGCTGTGGTTAGAGCTTGTTTCAATTGCTCAAAAGCTAATGCAGCTTTCTCAGTCCAAACAAAAGAATCCTTCTTTGTCAACTCAGTTAAAGGAGAAGCACTTGAACCATAGTTTTTCACAAACTTACGCTAATAACCTGAGAGACCAAGAAAGCCTCTTAAAGCTTTCACAGATGTCGGAATTGGCCATTCCTTAACAGCAGCTATGTTCTTTTCATCCATTGCGATGCCAGCACTAGAAACAATATGCCCCAGATACTCTACTTCTCTTTGCCCAAATGTGCATTTTGATTTTTTTACAAAGAGCTGATTACTTTGTAATATAAGAAAGGCCTCTCTCAAATGCACCAAATGCTCTTCCCAAGTCTTACTAAAGATCAAGATGTCATGATGAGGACATCTTTCCAGTTTAGGATTTTTATTTTATTACCATTTTTATTTTTGGCAATTATAACCATATGTAATCTTTTTGTAATTTTTAGATTTTGAGAATATTTTGGAGATGTGTTTCAAGATGTAATTGAGCCTATTTAAAGGCCTTGAGATTAATGAGAAAGCATGCCATTATTGATCAAAAAAAAACCTGTGTTGAGTTTTGCTCTTCATTTTCTCTCCCTTGTGTGATACAATCGAGATACAAATTAGGGTTTGTGATAAATCCTAATCTAGTTTTAGAATTAGTAATTAGTTCTAAAATTTATCCCCAATTAAAAATCCCCACAAATTTCCCTAAATCCCCAAATACAAAAAAACCCTAATCCTATATCCCCTCATCAGCCGCCACCATCATCCCTCCTTCTTCTTTCCCGAAACCCCCCAAAACCCCGAACCCATCCAAATCCCACATCCGGCCTCACCCTTCTTCTTCACCTTCGTTCTCTACCATATCCCGATCCAGATCCTCAACCCCAACGCCACCGCCCTCGTCACCTCCCCTTCCTCGTCATCGCCTCCACCTTCCAGCGCCGACCTAATCCCCAAACCACCTCCCTTCCAAACCCTAAGCCCCAAGCTACCAGCCCACGACCCCTGGCACCCGGTGCCAGCATCTCGCCATCCCGACGCCAACCTCCCGTCGCACCTCCCCGACGTCGCCGCCCTGCTCACCGTCGCACCTCACCGTCAGCCAAGTCGACCAGCCACTGCTCTTGTTGCTGCCGTTCCCCCACAGTTATTGTTGGCTACTGCGATCGTAGTTGCTGGTCCAACTCCGAGATCTACGCTGATTTCTTCGCATTCGGTATACTCTTTCCATTCTTACATATTTATGTTTTACTGCCTTATCATGTAGTATATTATCTGATTTGACTGTCGACCACAAAATACTGAGATTGAGTGATCCACATGCTAGATTAGGGTACGAATTGATATTGGACTTATTACTTGCTAACATATAGGAATTTAATTATTGATTGAGGTTGAATTATTAATTGGAATTGTTAGCATAATTCAGTTCTTGAAAATCCATCAAACCCGTTAACTGTTTAAATTTCTAACTTAGATCAGAACTTTCATGTTGGTAAAATTAACCCATTAAAATTCTTGGAAATTCTCTATTTTAGGGTTGGTTTTACATCATTTTTGGTATCAGAGCGAAGGTTCTTAAAACCCTAGTTCTTGCATCGTAGGCATCATATTTGCATTCATTTAGGATTGTGTAGTCTTTTATTTTATTTTATTTTATTATTTTTAGTTTATTTCATAATCATTTAAAAAAAAAAAAAAACCAGGACACACACCCCATAGTTTCCCACTTTTGGTGAAGGCATCTTCGCAGCACCATCACAGACCCTGAAGAGCCTTTCCTAGCCCTTCCTAATCACCCAATTAGGAACCCTAGACTTCCCAGACCTGAAATGGACAACTCTGATATCTCTGCTACCCTAGCTGCTATCCAAGCAACTCTTACCAATATCAATCAGAGGCTTGAGAAAGTGGAGCTAAATCAAACCATTGTCCCTGAGCTTCATGCCCATCGTCAGATCCCTCAAGGGAATGTTCATGACGATCGACGTCAAGAACGTGACCCTGACGAACAATACAAAAAGAACGTTAAGGCTGACGTTCCCCAGTTTGAAGGCCACATGGAACCCCAAGCTTACCTCGATTGGATCCGTGCCATGGACCACTACTTTGTGTGGTTCGACATGAGCGAAGCCCTTAAAGTTAAATTTGCCACTATGAAATTAACGGGTAAAGCTCAACAGTATTGGACCAATTTTGAACATGCCCGCAGAGGCCGAGGCCTGGCACCCATAGCCACTTGGGAGGCCATAAAAGAGAAGCTCACTGAAAGATATGTACCGTTATCGTTCCATACCCGATTGCTAGATTCGTGGAACCAATTGTATCAAGAAAGTAAATCCACACAAGAATATGTTGATAAATTCGATGACTTCCTTATTCGGTGCAATGCGTTAGGTAAAGAGAGTGAAGAACAAACTCTCTCTAGGTTCAGGGCTGGATTACGAGCCGATCTGAGGAACGAGCTAATTCATAGAAATGTGGTCTCAATAGCAGCAACTTACGCTCTAGTCCTCGATATGGATTCCCTTAAAGCTAGTTCCCATTACAAGTCCAGCGATTCGATGGATCATTCCTCTAGAATGAATCCTCCTGACCCCTCTAGACCTGAGCACTCCTCTCCTCAGTACCCTAACAAGTCTTACCCAAATAAACATACTTCAAATTCTTATCCACTTAGAAATGCCAATACGGGTAAGAACACCGAAAGAGATTACAGTAAAATTGACCCTCTCACTAAGTGCTATAAATGTAAGGGATACGGTCATGTTGCTAGCAACTGTCCTAGTCCAAGTAGGATCAATATAGTAGAGGGTACTGCAGTCATCGCTGATGAGCCCGACAATGAGTTTACCTATGAACCTAATATAAGTGATGACTTTGATGAAAAAGAGGATGACCAGTCTCTCAATTGTATTCAGCCTATCCAGTCACCTCCATTGAGTATACCCGAGACTCCCATTCTTTCCCAAGTCACTTGGCAACCCATAGATTTTACTCATGTATTAGAACATCACAAAGTCACAGAGTCTGCACCCACATTTGCATATAACATTCATAACTTGCATAGAGAAATTTTCAAGGAACTTAATGAGAATAATTTTAACTACAAGTTAATAGCAGATACTAGAAGGAAATTTATAACTTTTGATATTGCTGACGAAGTGATGGTTCGGATTCATCCGGAACGGTTTCATGTTGGACCCGTTAAGAACTTGAACATACGTGCTGCAGGTCCATTTAAGATTCTACATACAATCAATGATAATACCTACGTCGTTGACCTTCCTGAAGGTTTTGGCATAAGTAAGATTTTCAATATTGAGGATCTAGTACTTTATGAAGGCTCAGAATTCAACCCTAGAAATTTTCTTATAGATGAGCCTACCCTGCAGCCTAATGGTGAGATTCCCCCATTACCTCCACTACCAGATATTACTTACCCATCGACAGAAGAATTGGATAATATTTTAGATGATCAGATAATCTCTACTAGAGATGGTGGTATACACAAGTATTTGGTAAGGTGGAAAAATAAGCCGAAGTTGGATGACACTTGCAGTGATCGTGAGGGGCTCCCGCAGCTGGATCCAGATCTTTTGGAGCACCATGGCAGGATCACTGGTTTTGACTCGACTGGGTCGAGCTCTCTCCCACCCGGAGAGAATGATGAGGACATCTTTCCAGTTTAGGATTTTTATTTTATTACCATTTTTATTTCTGGCAATTATAGCTATATGTAATCTTTTTGTAATTTTTAGATTTTGAGAATATTTTGGAGATGTGTTTCAAGATGTAATTGAGCCTATTTAAAGGCCTTGAGATTAATGAGAAAGCATGCCATTATTGATCAAAAAAAAACCTGTGTTGAGTTTTGCTCTTCATTTTCTCTCCCTTGTGTGATACAATCGAGATACAAATTAGGGTTTGTGATAAATCCTAATCTAGTTTTAGAATTAGTGATTAGTTCTAAAATTTATCCCCAATTAAAAATCCCCACAAATTTCCCTAAATCCCCAAATACAAAAAAACCCTAATCCTATATCCCCTCATCAGCCGCCACCATCATCCCTCCTTCTTCATTCCCGAAACCCCCCAAAACCCCGAACCCATCCAAATCCCACATCCGGTCTCACCCTTCTTCTTCACCTTCGTTCTCTACCATATCCCGATCCAGATCCTCAACCCCAACGCCACCGCCCTCGTCACCTCCCCTTCCTCGTCATCGCCTCCACCTTCCAGCGCCGACCTAATCCCCAAACCACCTCCCTTCCAAACCCTAAGCCCCAAGCTACCAGCCCACGACCCCTGGCACCCGGTGCCAGCATCTCGCCATCCCGACGCCAACCTCCCGTCGCACCTCCCCGACGTCGCCGCCCTACTCGCCGTCGCACCTCACCGTCAGCCAAGTCGACCAGCCACTGCTCTTGTTGCTGCCGTTCCCCCACAGTTACTGTTGGCTACTGTGATCGTAGTTGCTGGTCCAACTCCGAGATCTACGCTGATTTCTTCGCATTCGGTATACTCTTTCCACTCTTACATATTTATGTTTTACTGCCTTATCATCTAGTATATTATCTGATTTGACTGTCGACCACAAAATACTGAGATTGAGTGATCCACATGCTAGATTAGGGTACGAATTGATATTGGACTTATTACTTGCTAACATATAGGAATTTAATTATTGATTGAGGTTGAATTATTAATTGGAATTGTTAGCATAATTCAGTTCTTGAAAATCCATCAAACCCGTTAACTGTTTTAAATTTCTAACTTAGATCAGAACTTTCTTGTTGGTAAAATTAACCCATTAAAATTCTTGGAAATTCTCTATTTTAGGATTGGTTTTACATCATGTCATCAAAGAACACAAGGATGAACTTTCTCAAATGTGGCCTGAAGATATCATTCATTAGCGACTGAAATGTCGATGGGGCATTACTTAACCCAAAAGGCATGACAAGAAACTCATAGTGTCCACTATGGGTTCTAAATGCAGTCTTCGACACATCATCAGGGTGCATTCTAATTTGGTGATAGCCAGATCTTAAATCTAGCTTAGAAAAAAAATTAGCTCCATGCAATTCATCAAGTAAATCATCAATAATAGGGATAGGATACTTATCCTTAATCGTCTGCTGATTAAGAGATCGATAATCAATGCAGAATCTCCAAGACCCATCATGTTTCTTAACCAAAACAACCGGTGAACTGTAGCTGCTATTGCTTGGACGGATAGTACCTTGCTTCAGCATTTCTTCAATAATTTCTTCGATTGCATTTTTTTGTTCGAATGAATACCTGTAAGGTCTTAAGCATACAGGCTTAGCTTCCTTGTTGAGAGGTATCTGATGGTCGTAAGGTCTTGCAGGTGGTAAAGTCTTTGGCTCCTCAAATAAGAGTTGAAACTCACTTAATAGCTGCTGTAGATGTGGATCTTCATGGATGTATGTGGTATGATTGTCAAGAGCTGCCATGAAATACAATACAAAACCCCTATGTGTTTGAAGAGTAATCTTGTTAGCTTCTTTATCTGTCAGAACTTGTGTTGGACTAGGATTCAACCCTTGCAACACCCAATTGACCCCTTTGTGATGAAATTTCAGCTGCTTGTGGGCTAAATTGACGGTTACTTCAGCCACTTTCTTCATCCACTTTGCACCCAAAACCACATCATGACCACCAATAGGAAATACCAAGAAATCATCAATGAATTCATACCCTTGGCAATTGATTTTCACATTAGAGCACAATCCAATCCCTTCCACTTCCTTACCTCCCACAACTCTGACATTGAAAGATTGTTTAAGAGTAAGAGGTATCCCCACCCTTTCAAGTATAAAGGGATCTATATAGTTGTGTGTCGCCCCACTATCCACTAAGATATGGACATCTACCCTTTTAAGCTGAGCTTTCAGAATTAGACACTCAGTATTACACTCCGACCCCACTGTGAGAAGCTGTTGATTATCATCATTCCTGTCTAATTCTCCTGCCTCTTCTTCCATAAGCAACTGGTCCAACTCTTCCTCATTTTGTAGAGTGAACAAGTCCCATTCACCTTCTATACACATATAAGATTTTGTTTTGCATACATGCCCCCGCAGATACTTCTCATCACAATGGAAACACAGCCCTTTCCTTCTTCTCTCCCACACCTCATTGGGTGTGAGTTTCTTCAAAATTGGTTTATCTGGATTGACATTACTGGAGAATCTCCCTATCGGATTATTGAAGGAGGTTTGCCCAACTGGCTGTGTTACATAAGGTGCTTGGTTATAACCTGAATAAGACCCTTTGACAAAAGATCTGTAAGGTGCCTTGTTAAGCAGCTTAAGAGCATTAGCTTTCTTTTCAAATCTCAGAGCCACTTTGAATGCCTCACTCAAAGATTGAGGTTCAACCATAGTAACATCATATTGCAACTCATCTTTGAGTCCACTTATAAATTGTTGCACTAAAAAAGATTCACTAACACCCTCCACTAAACAATGTAGTTTCTCAAATTGAACTTGATAATCAAGCACTGTGGACGTTTGATCTAGTCTGCATAAAGACTTGGCTGCATCGTCATAAATTCCCAAAGCAAACCTATTACAAATACCCTATTTGAACTCCTTCCATGTTACCACTCCTTCATTATTCTTAAGCAACCAACGACACCATTGGATTGCTTCATCTCTGAGGAAAAAAAATGCAACTCTCACTTTTCATCTCCTTGAATCTTATACATCTCAAAATAGTGTTCTATTTGAAAAATCCAATTAAGGATATCCCCAGTTCCTGAGAACACTTGAACCTCCAATTTTGGTGGTTTTGAAAAAAAATTTCCCCCAATTGCATAATCTCTATCAAAATTTTCCCCAATTGCCCGTTCTTTATCAAGAACCTCCCTCTCTCGGTGACTACGCACAAAGTTCCCACCCCCATCAAACCCAGGGTTTAGATGCTGTTTACCAGTGAACTTCGAAGGTGGAACTTATGAGGAATCTTGATTCAATCGCATCTCTCCCATCCGCTGAGTTATTATTTGCATTTGAGCCAAAATCAACGGAATTTGCGAGGCTTGAGCTACAATTTCTTTGATCTGACTCTCCATTGTTGATACTCTTTCATTCAAGAACTGATGACTCTGTTGCCACCCCAAAAGCGGAGCGAACCCAAGAACTCCATCATTGTCTGATTCTTGAGGAACCTCCACTTCATCTTCCATATTCGCTGCAGGTTCGACTGGCTCTGATACCATTGATACAACTTTCCCTTTGTTTTTAGCCATTTGGGTGAAAGAAAGGTGAGACTGGTTGGGTGAGGAGATTTAATGGAGGATTAGAAAAAGAATCAATCAAGAAGAAGAAGAGAAATGAGCAAGAACACATACACAGACCTTACAGCTGGTCTGTGGTTTTATTTATAGCTTTCATTTACGTGCAACGCACGTAAATGGACAGTTCGTTGGAACGGTTACAAACTGGGGTCCACTTCAATCTACGGTTACAATCTATCCACTTATGATCCAAGGGTCCTCAGCTCTCCATACCCCTTCGACAGATCTTTTACACTAAAACCCTGTCTATTTACATTATTACATTCTATCTGATACCAATCCCCAAATACAGATACAAACTCTCAACCTGCTGCATCTTCTACTTCTCTTCAACACCTGCGATCTCTTCCTCCCTATCATTGCCATGACTCATTAGCTGCTTGTATCAAAGCTCTAATCTCAAACCCTAATCCCATCACTAATCCCAAATCCCAATCACCTCCCGATCCCCTCCAGAAACCCAAATCCCAAATCCTGACCTCCCTCATCTCCATCATCCCGATCCCGACCTCCCTCCATCAATCTCAAGTCCAACCGTAATCACAAATCCAAATCTCAGATCCCGCTCTTCCCACATGCAGCCGCTCCCGACCTACCACTTCCCAATCCTAGTCCCAATCCACGATCCCTCTCCCGATCCCATCGACATCCTCCTCCCTGCTCCCCGAAACTCTACCTTCTCTTTCTTTTCCAGCCGCCTCCAACTATCCCAAAAACAAAAAAAACAAAAAAGTGTGGTTGCCTTATTCCCCAACCCTAAAACCTGATACCTGATTCTCTAACCTACCCGAAACCCAAACCCAAACCCAAAAACCAAATCCCGATCCCGAACCCGACCCAGACCCAACTCCAAACCCGGCCTGAATCCAACTCCAAATATATATATATATATATATATATATATATATATATATATATATATATATATATATATATATATATATATATATATATATATATATATATATGAGAAAAGTGAGTCATATTTGTATGAGAAAATTTTCTCATACAAAGTGAGATGTCAAAACAAGAATCCTTAGATTATAAGTTTCATCATAGGACTCATTTGCAAATTGCATTAGAGAATCTTAACAACCAAGATGAACCAAGATGTATTTAACAAACCTATAATCTATGAAGTACGGATACAGATACGGGATGCGGGTACGACACGACACGGGTACGGGGATACATTATTTTCCAAAAAAGTATGATACATGTACTTTGGTGGGTACGTTAAATATAATATATATTATATTATATATATAAATCAATAAATATTTATCTTGTTAAAAATGCAAATATTGAACCATTTCATAGAACATTAAGGATACATTATAATTATGAGCAATCTTGGAGAAAAAGAATAATAACCTAGCTATTAAAACATTTGGTATACTTATTTTTTGTTTGAGCAAAACTTGAGACATAAAGTTTTTGAAATTACACTAGGGACCTAAACATTTATCTAAACATAATTGTGCCCAAAAGTTGCAAACATGTATTAAGAAATTGGATACTCGTTGGATACGCACTCGGGAGTGTTAGGATTGTGTCTTGTATACTCGTGGTTCAGATAAGAAGGTAAGATGAAGCACGGAGGTCGAAGTGTCGAAGTGAGTTGAAGAAGAAAACAGCAGCAACAGGTGCAGGCATAGTTGCTGTCGACTGTCCCAAGTTACGGTCGACCGCACCCCCCGACCGCTCGTAGTACAAGGATTGTCCGAGAGAGGGACGGTCGACCGGTCTTGTTGGACGGTCGACCAACAGCGGCACTGTGTTCGTTTTTGGGCTTCGATTTGTTAGGTCGTTTCAGCCCAATCTTCAACTCCAAGTTAGATCGTGCAGCTCCTATTCAGTTACCTCTTTTCCAAGTTATATCGGACGACTGAGAATCAAGATTAGACCTAGGTTTCTCTCTATTTTTCTATATATATTGTAAACTCCTCCTTTATGAGAGTTAAGTACTCCATATATTCTTTTCTCCATTGTAAAGAGAGGCTCGAGAGAGATAGTTCTTGGTGAGTGAGTTTAATTCATTGTATTGGGCAAATCAATAACTCATTGTAATCTCTTCTAGTTGAATATCAGATCTCCCTATATTTCCTTCTGGATTAAGCAAACGCTAACCGGGATAAGTCATCGGCAAGTTTGTGTTAGTTTGGTGGATCTACTTGCTTGCTCAATTTATTTGTCGCATCTACTTTGACTTCCTCATTCCTCTATTAGTTCTACTGCGACAACGGGCATTGGTTGACGCCCCAATCCCAACAGAGAGTACCCAAGAAGTATCAGCACCCAATACGCACCTGACACGGGTGTGTTGGCCGTTTAGAAGTACCCGTGCTTCCTAGCCTATAATCTAATCTAAGGGTTCTTGTTTTGACACTTCACTTTGTATGAGAAAATTTCCTCATACAAATATGACGTTCACTTCTCTCTCTCTCTCTCTCTCTCTCTCTCTCTCTCTCTCGAGTATAGAGAGAGTATATATATATATATATATATATATATATACTCTCTCTATACTCGAGAGAGAGAGAGAGAGAGAGAGAGAGTGAGAGAAAGAGAGAAACCTTCCATTGTGCACTCACCTCCGTGTGCACTCGGCCTTTTGGTCTTCGTATGGACGATCCAAACCGTTCACATTGATCTACACGTCTAAATTAGTCTAAATATGTAAAATCAAGTCATTTGTCCATCCATCATGTCATTCAAAAAAAATGATATTCAACAATACAATTTTGTAACACTTCAATGCATAGTCAAATGAATTTCAAATGACTTGATCTTACATAATTAGACTTACTTAGATGTAGACCTAAATTAATCAAGAATCGCCTTAGGTGGTTTGGACATTTCACATGTAGACCTAGTAGTGCCCCGTTAGAAATAGTGATTTGATAAGTATTGAGGGTAAAGTTAGAGATAGAGGATGACCTAAACTTACTTGGGTGAAAATGGTGAGAAAAGATATGATAGCTTGTGGTCTTACAAAAGATATTCTGCTAAACCGAGCAGAATAGAAAACCAGGATTCATGTAGCCGACCCCAACTAGTTGAGGAAAAATGTTGTATTGTTGTTGTTGTTGTTGTAGTAGTAGACTAACTTAAATGTGTAGATCAATGTGAACAGTTCGGATCGTCGATACGATGGCCAAAATGCCAAGTGCACAATAGAAGGTGACTCAAATAGAGAAACCTTCCACACACACACACACACACACACACACACACACACAATGTGAACAGTTCGGATCAATGTAGTAGACTAACTTAAATGCGTAGATCAATGTGAACAGTTCGGATCGTCAATACGATGGCCAAAATGCCAAGTGCACAACAGAAGGTGACTCAAATAGAGAAACCTTCCACACACATACACACACACACACACACACACACACACACACACACACACATATATATATATAAGGGGACTATATGTATATATATCCCATCCAGATCTGAAATCCAACATCCAATTCAGATCCAAAATCCAATTCTAAATCCATATCCTGCTCCCAACTCCAAATCTGATCCTACTCCAAAATCCAAATCTAAAATCGACTTAAATCCCAAATCCAAAATCCACTTAATCCCAAATCTAAACCAAATCTCCTTCATAAACCCCAAACCCAGCTTCCAGACCCAAATCTGAGCTCCCTAAGAAATAATAATAATAATAATAATAATAATAATAATAATAATAATAATAACAATAATAATAATAATATAGAAAAAAACACGAATTTTTTTTCCAACCAGGTTCTACTGCTTCTACATCACCATGGAGCCTCAGTTTCTTTAGCACCTTCCCATCTCCCCCAAGTTCCTGGCTGCCTCCCACGGGCTCTGCACCTGTCCCATGCCTCCTTACTATCGCGACACCCCTCTCCCTGAACGTCTCAGTCACCTTTGTGTTAGGATTATGTCTTGCATACTTGTAGTTCAATTAGAAGAAGAAATAAAGCACATAGGTCGAAGAGTCGTAAAGTCAGAAGAAACAGCAAGCAGCAACAACAACGGTCGACCGCACAGTCGACCGCTCAACTCTCTTATTAGAGAATTGACCAAATATGGTCGACCGCACTAAAGCGCAATCGACCGCATAATGCAGCTGGCAGCTTCTTGGGCTTCAGGTCTTGGTATCTTTTCGGCCCATCTTCTTCTCGATCGTACGGCTCCTATTTAGTATCTTCTCTAGGATAAATGAGATGATTGAAATATCAAGATTAACCTAGGGTTCTTTCTATTCTTCTATTTATTGTGAAGGCCACCAATATAAGGTCACGTACTTCATTGATATTATTCTCCATTGTAAGTGAGGCTTGAGAGATAGTTCTTAGTGAGTGAGTTTAATTCCTTGTCTTAAGTGAATTTGCAACTCCATGTAATCTTCTCTAGTTGAATATTATATTGCCCTATATTTCCCTCTGGATTAAGTGAAAGCTAACCGGGATAAAATCTTCATGTGTTTTGTGTTGGATTGGTGGATCTACTTGTTTGGTTGTTTGATTGATTCGTCTCATCTACCTTGCCATCCTCATTATTCTAATTAGTTCCGCTGCGCTAGAGGTGTTCAACGAAATTTCCCAACGAGTTGTGGTGAGATTCCTCTCCCTATCACAACACCCCAACACTTTGCACTATTTGCAACCAGATTGAGCACTTGAAGTGCGCATGTAATCTTCGATTTTGTAACTTTTGTCAGAAAGTTAGTCATTCTGATAGTGAATGCTTTGACCATCATCCGGAGCTTGTAGGTCAGGCCCAGCAGCGGAGGAAGCAACATGGTTTACCTCCTCTTTGTGCTCCTCCCCGTACACCTCCTGCCATGGCCGTTACTCCAACTGTGTCATCTCTTGCTGATTGGGCCAACCTTCAGCATCATCTCGTTCAGTTGGAACTCCAGACCTCGGGTCAGTCTGTCAATGCTGGCTCCTTTATCCCTGCTTTCTCTGTTACTCATGGTATGAATTCTTCCTAGATTTTAGATTTTGTTGCATCATATACTCTTACTAGTGATTATACACTGCTCACCACCAGCACTGCACTTTCCTCTCACTCTCCATCACTACACACGGCCGATAGTTCACTACTTCTCACGACACACACGAGATCTATTAGCTCTCCCACTCTCACATTATCTTTTGTTCTTTATGCTCCCCATTGATCTATGAACCTTATTTCATTAGCGCTCTGTGTGATAGTGGCCTTGTCGTTACCTTCATGTGTTTAGGCTGTTGTATAGAAGATCCGCAGACTGTACAGGAGATTGAGCGTACTAGTCGATGCGGTTGTCTATATCATCTATATTTTCTTCATGCACATGGATCTCATTCTAGTTTTGCTGGTGCTGTGTCATCTAATGCCGATCTGTGATATTAATGAGTTTCGCCTAAAGAGTTTAGACCATAGTGGTGCTCTTGGTCGTATTTCTTTTACACATTTGTCTGTTTGTCAGGGATGTAAGTTAGCGAAACACATAGCTCTTCCTTTTAATAATAAAAACACTTCTCAGTTCACTCATGTTTTCAGCTTGTTCATTCTGCATATGGGGACCCTTTTCTGTACCTTCTAGCGAAGACTGTCTCTATTATATTAGCTACATAAATGACTTTACTTGTTACACCACCAATCTGAGATTCCTGCCATTTACCAGGCCTGTACGACCATGATTCATACCCAGTTCAGTGTGCGCATAAAGGTTTTTCGCTACGACGGTTCTTGTGAGTACATTTCCACTACAATTGGATCGATTCTTTAATCTCATGGCACCCTTTTCCAGCAGTCATACCCTTACACACATGAACAGAATATTATAGTTAAACGCAACATCGTCACATTCTTGAGACGACTTGCACTCTTCTACTCTTCCTTTGTTCCCCATACCTTCTAGGCTGAAGCTGTCATGACTTCTGTCACCCTCATTAACATCACTCCCTTGTCTACCATATTTGGTAAGACGTCGTATGAGGTCCTTCACTACTCTCCACCGGACTATAGTACGCACCATACCTTTGGGTGCACATGTTACGTTCTTCTCCTTCCTACTAAGCGCATGAAGTTGACTGTTGGGCCGCTAAGTGTGTTCACCTAGGTATCAGTTCTGAGAACAAGGGATATCGTTGTCATGGTCCCTTGGCGCGTCTCCTCCGTATCTCCCGTCATGTCTCTTTTGTGGAAGACTCCCCTACTACTTGTCCTCCCCTGAGGATGTTCGCTTTCTCGATTCCCCGATTTTTTCACCTATCTCCCTGGAAGGGCTGGCATCTGGTTGGGTTTGGGCCGAACCCATATAAGCCCGGGCTCGGGCCCGATCCGATTTTTCTTCGAGCTTAAAAAATTAGGCCCAAGTCCGGGCCCGAATTAGGCCCGAAAATTGGTTCGGGCCTAGGCCCGAACTACTTATGCATGTTCTAATATATAACTTTCATATAAAATAAAACCATATCAAAAATAATATACGATAAAAAAAGAAAAATAATAGAAATACTACAAACTTTTGAGTAATTTATATCTAATTTGTCTATTTTCATTTAATTTTATATACAATGCATAATTTCTCTATCTATAAACTTTAACACTCATATCAACTTACATGAATATTCTCTTAAAAAAATCATGCATAAATATACATGATGTACGTATAAACATACATATGCACATATACAAATTTGATTCGGGCCCATCGGGCCTAAGCATTTGGGCCCGAGTCCGGCCTGAATTTTTCTCGGGCTTAAAAAATGAAGCCCGAGCCCGCCCCGAAATAAGAATTATTAGCCCAAGCCCGCTAATTATCGGGTCAGACCGAGGTGGGCTCGGGTCGGGTTTGGGCCAATTGCCACCCTTACTCCCTGGATACATTCACCAGTTCCCTTCGATCCCACCCCTCTAGCTCCACTCCCATCTCACACAGATACTACAATTCTTGTCACTCCTACAGAGACACCAACACCACCTGCATCATCGCATCCATAAGCACCTCCCACACCTCCTGCATCACCACTCCACAACCTGCACATCTAACCGCAGTCTGTCACTCTACCCGTTCCACTATAGGTATCCCACCAGCACGAATTACACCAGATGCCACTGGTCCTCCTGACCAGTTTGGCTTTGTCACACTAGCTTGTTACTCACCACATTTTCATGCATACCTTACACTCCACTCGTGAGCCCAGATCTTATCAGGAAGCTATTCAACATCCAAAGTGACGGGAAGCTATCGCATACAAATTTTGTGCATTTGATCATACTAACACTTGGGATGTTTCACTACCAGAGGGAATCGAGTCTGTTAGCTGCAAGTGGATCTTCAAAGACAAATATCAACCTGATGGCTCCATTAAGTAACACAAGGCTCATCTAGTTGCCAGAGGTTTTACTTACGAGTATGACATTAATTATGATGAGACTTTTGCTCCAGTTGCCCAGATGACCACAGTTCGCACTCTCCTTGCCGTTGCCGCCATTTGTTAATGGCTGTTATACCAGATGGACGTGAAGAATGCATTTCTTCATAGTACCTTATCTGAAGTTGTTTACATACAGCCTCCTCTTGGCCTTACCACACATCATGTTTATCATCTACATCAAGCTATTTATGGTCTGAAACAGGCTTCTTGAGTCTAGTTTGAGTGCTTTTGACGTGTCATCACACAGGCAGATTTCAGTCAGAGCTCACTGGATCACTAAATATTTATGCGGTCATCACCGCATGGGTTGGTACTTCTATAGCTATATGTGGATGATATGATTATTACAGAGGACGATTCAGTAGATATTGCATCCACTCACAGATATCTTCATCAGCAGTTCAATTTCATATGAAGGATCTTGGCAGTCTACGTTATTTTCTAAGTTTACAGATTGCCCAGGCTCCTCGAGGGATACTCATTCTCAGCAGAAATACACATCATACATTATTTCCGCTGCAGCTCTATCTGACAGTCGATCAGCTGATACTCCCTTAGAGCTTCATGTGAAGCTTCATCCCACAGATGGTGAGCTCCGCCCTAATCGCATTAAATACATGCAGATTGTTGGACAACTTATCTATTTATGCATGACCAAACCCGATATCGCTCATGCAATCAATATTGCCAGTCAGTTTGTTTCAGCTTCTCGATCAATTCACTATAATGCTTTTTCCAAATTCTCAGATATCTTTAGGGCACTACCACTCGCTCATTATTCATGCCCTCTACATCTAGACTAGAGCTTAGTGCATATTCTGATTCAGATTAGGCAGAGAATCCTACTACTGGATTCTACTACCAGACGGTCTACCACATGTTTGTCTATTTCTTAGTGATTCGCTGATCTCATAGCAAAGTAAGAAACATGCAGTTGTTGCATTTTCTTCCACAGAGGCTGAGTACAAAGCGATGATAGCCACTACCAGAAAGATTGTTCATGTTCGATGGCTATTATCATATATGGATGTCACCCTTACAGGAACCACTCATCTTCATTGTGTCAACCAGTGTTATATATATCGCAAGCAACCAGGTCTTTCATGAGTAAACAAAGCACATAGAGATTGATCGTACGTTAGCGTTTTAAGACAGGGACCATATCACTTCATGCTCTGACTTCTTCAGAGCAGACAACTGATTTCTTCACGAAATCTCACATTGTCTAGAGATTCCGATAATTAGTGGACAAACTCACACTGATTGATCCACCGTGAGTTTGAGATGGAGTGTTATAGTATCTGTAGTCGTTGTGGGTGAAAAAATGGATATATGGATAAATGGAAATAAGAATCGAACTTTTGCTGCACTCGTTAAAAGCTATTTTTTAGCAATCTATCGTAAAATAATAAGCGACGGCACATAAAGTGCCGTCGGAGAGTTAAAAAAAATGCTTAATTTTGTGGGACGGCACTCGAAGTGTCGTCCGATCGCAAAAAAAAAAAAAAATACAAGGAGCGACGGCACATGAAGTGCCGTCGAAGCCAAAAGTGAAAAAAATTTTGCCGCGGAAACGATGGACGGCACTTGAAGTGTTGTCCAAGGAAGAATTCCTTTTTTGGGTTTTTTAATTTGTTTGTGGGCTTTTTAATTGAAAAAAATTCTTTTATTTTTCAACGGATGGCACTTGAAGTGCCGTTCGACGCGGCAACTTTTTTTTTTGGGTGCGACGGCACTCGAAGTGCCGTCGCTCAAATATGGATAATTCTCAAATCGATTCTCATTTATAGCACACGACTGTAGCGATTTATCGATAAAATGGATATTTGGCAAACGAGTGCAGCACGTTCGTTTGCCAAACCATTTTATCAATATTTGGTAAACGACTACAGATGCCCTTAGATGTATATTAGATGTACAACTGAGATTGTACTTGTACCATATATATACTTGTCTATAGTGCCAAGTAATATTCATTAATCTTTTCTCTCAATCTCTACTTGTTAACCTAACAATGCCAAAATGAGAAACTTAGAGATTGATTCTATGTTGACAAAAAGAATGCACGTAAAATGTCAGATGAAAATAAGTTCATGCCTACAGTTAACAAACTAGAAGGATAAATAACAAGATAAAAACTAGGCCACAGACCATATCAAGCAGAAAAGAAAACAAATGATGAACAGAACCACGGATCCAAAGAACTAACAAGATTGACAAGGTAGCTAGCTCTAAGGATATTGTCTAAAACATACAGTTGATTAGCATGGAAAAAAGCAAACCATCACTAAGCGCAAATCTAGGGAGATGCTTAAAGGAACTTTTAATTTAATCAAGCTCCTAGCTTCGAATCTTTTGTTATCAGTCAGACTGGGCTCCTCTAACACGTGGTAATTAGGCATGAAAAAAGTAACAAACCAGACAAACAAAAATAAGTGAGATACTTTAGAAAGGGAGCCCACCAGGTTCGCCTACGCCAATCTGCCCTAAAGACAAGTGCCTCTAAAACTTCACAGTAAACCAATTAATATCCTGAAAGTAAACAAATAGAGATGAGAGGGTGGACTTCATAATCAAATCAACAGTAGTTACTACATTAAATATGGAGCACAAGTAAAAAAAATAAAAATGATGTTAATCACGAAGTAAAGTTTCGAAGGGAACTACCACAGTGCTTTAAGTTCGCAAACAAAAGTCAAAAGAGCACTAAAAACCAAAAGCCATAACTATAAGAGCTTCAAACAATCAAGCATGCCAGCAAACAGTTTCAGCTAGAAATGGAGACTCAACTTTGGAAATATAAGCTTACACATATCTCCACTTAAATTGCTGATATAATACCGCTTTCATGCAATAAATTAGACAGGACTCAAAAGAATACGACGAAGACCTGATCATGACAAGTATAAGAATTTCATAGACTCTAGAATAGTTTTAGACTCGAACGAATTTTCCTAACTAATCTGTAATAGTGTGTTGAACCTATGTGAGAAGACCAAGTGAATTTCATAGACTCTAGAATTGTTTGACTCAAACAGATTTTCCTAAATAATCTGTAATAGTGTTGAACCTAAAGTGAAACTGAGGATTGTTCCCATTTTCTCACAAAAATTTAAGGGGGTATTGAAAATGGAGTTATGTAGAGTTGGGAGATAACTCTACCCTCACTAGATTTATTTCCCAACTCCACATAACTCCATTCCCAAACAGGGCCCACATATCATTCCCTCCAGACTAACTTAAGGCTATGAACTTTCTCTTGTTTTTGCGCACATTAGCCACGACCGCTTTTGTTTGAGGCAATACCAAAAGTTGTTCTGGCACCAAATATGACTCGAAAGGAATTTTTCTATGTAAAGCTATTTTAGTTAGATTCGATGATCTTTTAACTTTATAACTTAGTTTGAATAAAGGTGCGGTAATTGCACCTCTCCATTTATATACAGAATTTTTTTCCTTGGAAAAACATCAGTTAGCAATTATAAATGCATTTTCTGATGGAAAACAGTACGTTCTAATCAAAATAAATCACTGAAAAAGCATTGGTAACCTTAAAGATATGTTAACCAGAAAAGAGAACTTATAATGAAAAACAATATGCTGTCTTCAACTGAATTACATAACATAAAGTTCTCCAAAATATTTTCTATGGTAAGGCCCAACTAAGGGGTGTAAATTGTATTACAGAAAAGTCAAAGGGGGTAATTAATAACTACTGTAAAACAAAAGATTTTTTTTTATTATTATTAAAACCATTTTCTAAAAACTGTATTTGGCTCACATTTGAATAATTAACTAAAATTGAACTCTACAACACTCAACATCAGCTTTCGTTAGGAATTATTTGGTAAAGGTAATTACAGGTGCAGTCGCATTTGAAATCCTGGCACTCTTTTCACAAGTTACAACATGTACGTTGCAGTTGCAGTTACCAAAACCCAAAAAAATAAGACAAAATCTCTTTTGAAGACCAAACAAACACAGAATTCTCGGAAAAGAAAAGAAGAAAAGGGTATTAAGTAGTTAGAAGATGAAACAGAAAGTTCTAAAGCAACAGGAACACAAACCCCACCATCCGACACCCCAGTGTCTTCCAATTAACAAGCTTTTGCACAGGAAGAACACCATAATTTGTTTTTAAAAAATGAAGATCACAAGAAGCACAGAGTGTAGAGAAACTCCGATAGTGCTTAGCACTAGCCCAAGACCGTAATACCCGAGAAATCCGAGTGAAACCAAGAGAAGAAACCCTCTAAGTATGAAGAATGATACGGAAGAATACTTAGAAAATACTTGAAAGATTTTTAGAGAGAATTAGAGAACTTATGAAGAACACTCTTTCTTTAACTTGCTTTTTATTTATTTGTTCAACTTGTTTACAAATGGGAAAGGGAGGAGCTATTTATAGGCTCCAAGATTACAAAATATCTTACAAGTCTTCTAGAACTCTCTACCATAATATCTTAGATTTTATGTCTTACAATTCCTAGAATTTTCTACACAAATCTTTAGATAATTATTTTATAGAATTCTCTAGAACATATAGAGGAGGTGATAATATTTTATGATGTTTCTAGAGAATCTCTAGAACTTGGGCTTAATTTTGGGTTTGGATTATGAACCCATAATTAAGCTTAACTCAAAATCAAGTTTAATTTCAATACTCCCCCTTAAACTTGATTTTGTCAACCATACCGAGCTTCGAGCGAAGTAACTCGAATTTACCTTTTGGTAATGACTTTGTGAAGATATCTGCAACGTTGTCATCGCTTCGAACTTCCAAAGCTTCAATTGTTCCATCAAGCACCTTCTCCCTTATGAAGTGATGCTCTAACTCGATATGTTTCATCCTTGCATGAAACACCGGATTATTAGCCAACTTGATAGCACTTTGATTATCTCCATAAATTGCAACCGTCTTATTGATTGGCTCGAACAAATCTTCAAGGAGTCTTCGAAGCCATGTACACTCTTGAGCTGTGAATGTTGAAGCTTTATACTCTGCTTCAGTGGTAGACAATGACACCGTTCCTTGTTTCTTGCTACACCACGACACGCTTGTGTCTCCACATAAAAACACATAAACTGATGTTGATTTTCGATCATCTAAATCTCCACCAAAGTCAGCATCGGTGAAACCATAAAGAGAAACCTTGGCATTGTACTTGTACACCAAACCCATGCCAAGAGTTGTCTTCACATACTTCAAGATCTTCTTTGCCGCTTCTAAATGTGGTTTCCATGGTTCTTGCATAAAACAGCTTATGAGACCTACCGCGAAGGCAATGTCAGGTCTTGTAATGGTTAAATATAGAAGACTTCCCACAAGAGAGCGATAAGGTCGAGGATTGGGTAGCAAGGACCCTTCATCGCGCTTAAGCCTTATGTTCACATCCATCGGAGTAGTACGTGTCTTTCCTTCGTGTACCCTGAACTTCTCAACAATCTTTCTTGCATAGCTTTGTTGACCGATGAAGATTCCATCCTTTACCCTTTCAACCTCCAAACCAAGAAAGTTATTCAACTCACCTAACTTCTTCATCTCAAACCTCACCGACATATCCTCTTGTAGACGAGCAATTTCAGCATCATCGTTCCCGGTGATTATCATATCATCCACGTAAAGAAGAACTACCACGTGGACTCCTCCATTCTTCTTGAAGAATAGACTTGGATCCGAATTTGATGGTACATAACCGCAAAACTGAAGAAATTGAGCAAGTTTTCCATACCATGCTCGAGGAGCTTGTTTTAACCCGTACAAAGCCTTCTTAAACTTACACACATAATCAGGATGCTCTCGTGATTTGAAACCAAGTGGTTGCTCCATGAAGATACTCTTATCAAGCTCACCGTATAGAAACGCATTCTTCACATCTAGTTGCCATAACTTCCAACCAAAGTTTGTGGCTAAAGATAGAAGTAAACGTACCGTAGTCATCTTAGCCACAGGACTGAAGGTCTCATCATAATCTTCTCCATACTTCTGAGAGAACCCCCGAGCAACCAACCTTGCTTTAAATCTATCAATGCTTCCATCCGCTTTCCGCTTAATTCGATACACCCATTTACATGAAACGGGTTGAACATCCTTGGTTTTCGGAACCAAATCCCAAGTTTCATTCTTTATAAGGGCATTCATCTCCTCTTCCATTGCGGTCTCCCACTCTTGAACACCTTTAGCTTCATCATAAGATGATGGCTCTTCTTCATCTAATGGAGCGGCAAAGTAACATGAGTAAGTAGTGACAAACCTTTCATCTCTGAATCGGGCAGGCTTAACAATGTTCCTTTTAGGCCTTTGATTAGCCATGGAACCATAATCTTCATCATTATCTTCCTCTTGATTAGTGCTCCCCCTTTCACCTTGCGTCTCTTTTTCAAGACTTCCGCTCTCACTTGGCATTTGAGGAACTGGTTCATCAACCTTGAAGGAATCTCCACCTTCTTGTTCGACCAAGACTTGAGGTTGTCCATAATATGAGGAAACTTCGTCAAAGACAACATCACGAGACACGACGTACCTATGTGTCTCAGGATCCATGCACCTCCACCCTTTTCTTTGTTCATCATAACCGACAAATATGCATTTCTTCGCCTTTGCCTCCAACTTTGTTCTCTGAGAGTCGAACACATGGACGTGGCAGATTGATCCAAATATCCTGAGATGTTTCACCATTGGCTTCTTCCCATGAACCATCTCATAAGGAGACTTCATGTTATTCGGACTTAGTGGCATTCGATTGATGACATATGCTGCACATCTCATGCATTCTGCCCATAAGGCTTTAGACAAATTCTTGTCATGTAGCCAGCTTCTACACATTTCACTTAGATGTCGGATCTTCCTTTCTGCTACTCCATTTTGTTGAGGTGTATATGGGCATGTAAATTCCCTCTTGATACCATGCTCTTGACAAAAAGAGAGGAACTCCTTTGACATAAACTCTCCTCCATTATCCGTCCTTAGGGTCTTGATCTTCCGACCTAACTCGCCTTCCACGGTAACCTTGAATTCTTGAAATCTTGAAAATACTTCTGATTTTTCCTTCACAAAGTATACCCAGGTGTACCGTGAGAAATCATCAACGAACAACAACATGTAACGAAACCCGAAATAGGAGGGTGTTCTTGTTGGACCCAGCAAATCGCTATGGATCCTCTCCAACGGAGCGCTGCATCGTGAAGTGGAGTTGTCAAATGGAAGCCTATGTGATTTTCCATATTGACAACCTTCACAAAGTTTTCCTTCATCTTGAATCTTCAACCTTGGGAGCCCATTAACCAAATCCTTATTTACCATAACTTTGAGCTTAATCATATTTATATGACCAAGTCTAGCATGCCATATAAAGACATTATCATTGGTGCTCATCTTCTCAACATATGAGTTGGAGGCCGATAAACATATAGATCTTTAACTCGTGCTCCGGTGTGAACCACATCCGCCTTTAACTCTTTAATATTCTTTAAGAATTTGACGTCACTTGGGCCAAATAAAACGTAGTTACCTGAGTCCACCGCATTTACCACAGAGAGAAGATTCTTCCTTACTCCAGGAACATGATATACATTCTTGAGAGTTATTGGGCTTCCATCATATCCTTTAATGACAACAGTCCCTTCCTTCTCAACGCAGTGGATTGAATTATCCGCGGTAATGATGGCTTCTTTCCCGTCATGACACTGAAGACTAGAAAATAACTTCTCGTCTCCGGTAATATGATGGCTACAACCAGAATCCACAATCCAATCACTTCCAAGATTTTTAGTTGTGGATGTACCTAAAGATGCAGCCTCCACCGTGAAACATTTTTCCCATTCTTCGTCTTCAGTGTGACCCTTTGATTCCGCCATATTTGTTTCTTTCAACTTAACTCGGCAATCCTTTTTGAAGTGCCCAAGTTTCCCACACCGGTAGCACTTGAATCGCTTCTTGTCTCCCATAGAAGATCTTTCTCGTCCATCATTATTTTTTGTATCACTATCCTTGAACTTGGCTCTAAAACTTTGTTGCCTCCGAGCTACAAACGCGCTCCCCGAGTCATCATTGACTTTAACTCCTGCCATTTGCATGGCTAGTGATTCTTGCGAAGCTAGTAGATTTTCGAACTCCTCCAAGGAAGGTTGTGTAGCCCATCCTTGAACTGAAGTAACAAACGGTGTATATTCGGGTCGTAAACCACGAATAATAGACCGCTTCATCCGAGCTTCTGAAATCGACTCCTCCGGATTAAGAGTATTAACCTCTGAGCAAAGGTTTTTTACCTTGATAAAGAACTCTGAGATTGAAGACTCCCCCTGCTTCGCATTCGCCAACTCGTTCTCTAATAATTGTAGCCGAGCCTCGTTCTTCTTGTTGAACAATTGATCTAACGCTTGCCAAATCGAACTAGCAGATTTACACCTTGAGACATGCTCAAATACTCCCGAGGATATTGACCTCTTCAAAGCAAACTCCGCCTTGGCATTTTTCCGTGTCCACTCCTTTGTCGCTTCCGCTGTTGCAGCATCTCCCCTTGGTGGTGTTGTGCTACTACCGCCGACGACATCCCATAAGTCCTCACTAACCAAGTATGACTCCATACATGACTTCCATAACCGGTAGTTAGATTGGTTTAAGATCTCCATTCCCAATCCAACGACACGACCCATTGATTCCATACTTAGAATAAACCGAGCTCTCTTAAACCCCGATCTTGATGAGCACAAGATTAGAATGGCTCTGATACCATGTAGAGAAACTCCGATAGTGCTTAGCACTAGCCCAAGACCGTAATACCCGAGAAACCTGAGTGAAACCAAGAGAAGAAACCCTCTAAGTATGAAGAATGATATGGAAGAATACTTAGAAAATACTTGAAAGATTTTTAGAGAGAATTAGAGAACTTATGAAGAACACTCTTTCTTTAACTTGCTTTTTATTTATTTGTTCAACTTATTTACAAATGGGAGAGGAAGGAGCTATTTATAGGCTCCAAGATTATAAAATATCTTACAAGTCTTCTAGAACTCTCTACCATAATATCTAGATTTTATGTCTTACAATTTCTAGAATTTTATACACAAATCTTTAGATAATTATTTTATAGAATTCTCTAGAACATATAGAGGAGGTGATAATATTTTATGATGTTTCTAGAGAATCTTTAGAACTTGGGCTTAATTTTGGGTTTGGATTATGAACCCATAATTAAGCTTAACTCAAAATCAAGTTTAATTTCAATACAGAGAAGAAAGAGAAGAAAAGAAAGGTTATATAGGGAGAAGAGAAAGCAATCAAAAGCAAGGATATAAGTACCCCCTACAGTCACGTAAGGGCTACAAAAGAGAAGAAGAACCCACCAAACAAAAGGCTGGGTTTGGCTAAAAAATCACTTTAAACCCCTAACACATGATGATGATAATATGAAGCCAAACAAACAAAACAAAACAAATAATATAATATTAGATACAATTTACACAAAAAAGCATATAAAGTCACACAATTGCACAAAGATATAGAAGAAGCATGGGGTTCGTAATACTTGAGAACAACAGATCACCCAAGTAATACAAACCTCAGTCATTCTTCACCTCCTCAAAAATAATAACCAATAAAGTAAAAAGGAAATGACCAAATGATACCCAACTAACACCCAAAGTTTTTAAAATACCCAAATAGCACCCGAAATTTTTAAATATGGACGAAAAAACACATATCGTTAAGTTTTTATTAAGTTAATGGAATATTTCCCGAATATACCTCTTAACGGGAGTTGCTGCTGTGTGGGAACAAACAGATGATATGAGTTCTTTTAAAAACAATAAAAAGCTGACTTTCTGACTTTCACTGATATTGATTGTTTCCAACTGATGTTGACTTCCAAATCTGACTCGTTTGCTCTGTTGGATCTGATCTTGATGGTGACGATTGCTTCGATTAATCTGCAAAAGTTTGAAACACCGGGGTTGACCTATATCACAAGCCCCCCACTCCCGAAGAGTGAGTTTCACAGCCATTGAGGAGTAGTTCGCCCGTTTTTAAGGGTTTACAGAATTTATTGGAGTTTTCAGGGACATTTAGATCTTGCTCGGAGTGTAACGATATCATCATGAGTTTGTAAAATACCCAGAATTATTTTTTTATTTTTCTAGATTTTTTTGAATTTTTTCATATTTTTAACTATTTTTCGAATTTTTTATCCAATTCCGAATTTTAATTAATTACTCTAAGTTAATAATTATATTTTCGGAATTTTAAAAATATTTTCCAAATTAATAATTATTTTTGGAATTTTTAATTATTTTTTGGATTTTTTAGAGAATTAATTAGACTTAATTATCAAATAAAGGAATTAATTAAATACTCGATTTAATCACATCCGTTGATCGGGATATGGCGCGAAGTTTGTGGAGATCGGACGGCAGACGCGTTGCGTGCCACATGTGCCTGTTGACAGTTCACTGTTGACTGATCAACGGAATTTCGTGCTCAGGGGGTCGGGGGCACGTTTGCTCGGCGCACACCCACGAGGCATCGTAGCGCTCTCTAGAGGCGACACATGGCACTTTGATTGTTGATCGTTTCCCGGTCAATGACCATTTGCTCCATTTTAGGTCGGGAGCACATTTGCTCGACGCTCGCATGCGAAGCATCGTGGTACTTTTTTAAGGAGACATGTGGCATTTTAATCGTTGACCAGTCAACGGCCATTTGCGTCATTTTGGGTCGGGAGTACATTCGCTCGGCGCGCACCCGCGAAGCGTCGTGACGCTCTCTAAAGGCAACAAGTGTCGCTTTGACCGTTGACCGTTTACGCTTGCTTAGTTCGGGGACATGTTTGTTCAGCGCGCGACCCCGAACTAACGAAGTGTCTTTCTGTGCTGACACGTGGCGTATTAACCGTTAACTGGTCAACGGCATTTTGCACCATTTTGGGTCGGGGGCGAGCTTGTTCGGAGCGTGCCACGAGCTAATGTGGCACTTTCTGGTGCTGATGTAATACCCCTAAATTCTTACAATATATATATATACATATATATATATATATATATATATATATATGAGCTTTCTTCCGTTGCAAACGGTCGGAAGCACGTCTGTTCGCACCGATCCGTGCGAACTTTGATCTGGACCGTTGGATCAAAGATCCAACGGTCCAGATTTTTTAAATAAAATTTTGCCTTAACCCGTTGTTCGGAAGGACGGGTTAAGGCAAAATTTTATTTAAAAAAATAGCCTTAACCCGTTCTTGGGAAGGACGGGTTAAGGCTATCTATATTCATTTGTATTTCCATTCTGTTCGTCTTCTTCGGAGATTGCTCTCTCGCTCCTTCTTTCTTCGACGAACCCAACGGAAAAAAAACCCTAATCCTTTGTCTAAACCCAAATCCTTCGTCGAAAACCCAAATCGATCCACTTACGCCCGCTCCCCCTCCTCCCAATTACAAAATCGAAACCGTACCTTCTCTTTCCCTCTTTGATACGAAATCGAAACCCTAGTTCTCATCCAAATCGATTGTTTGGCTTGATTTGGACCTATTTTGTAAGGTATACACTATTTCTTTACCTCAATAATCTATATTTGTATTATTTTTTTGAATTTGTGTGTAGTAAATTATTTAGAAATTAAGGAAAAATTTATATGCCTTAGTAGATTTTAAATGTAGAATCGGGTTGACTTCAAGTATATTCAATTGCCGAATTATGTTGCTTGCGTTAGTAATTTGTAGAATTAGAATTGTACATACGAAATTAGTTAGAAACTTTTCAGTGCGGTTATGGTTGAAAACCCTGCAAACGACCGTAAAAAAAAGAAACTTTCCGAGTAGGTTCGTCTCACGTAGTACAAGCCACCCCAAGTTGTAGAAGCGAGTTTCGACTCACGGTTCGAGAGATACTGCCGCGTATCGCTTTCGGTTGAAAAAAACCAAGTAAAGCGGTACACGGCCGTATCTCCTGAACCATGACTCAAAACTTGCTTCTACAAGTTCGGGTGGCTTGCCCTTGGACCTAGTCGGAAAGTTTTATAATTTTCGGATGCCGTTTGTACGGTTTTCTCAACATCCTCGCATGAGAATTTTTCCACTTAGAATTTTGTAATTGCGGTTAGAGTTGAAAACCCTTCAAACGAAATCCAAAAAATTTGAAACTTTGCGAGTTGGTTGGTGTCCACTATAAGAAGTCAACCCAACTTGTAGAAGTGAGTTTCGACTCACGGTTCGAGAGATACGACCGCGTATCGCTTTCGGTTGAAAATAACCAAGTATAGCGGTGCACGGCCGTATATCGCAAACCGTGACTCGAAACTCACTTCTACAAGTTCGGGTGGCTTGCCCTACGTGAATTCGACCAAGTCGAAAAGTTTTATAATTTTGTGATGCCGTTAGTGTGGTTTTCTCAACTTCTTCACATGAGAATTTTTTGACTTAGAATTTTGTAAGTGCGGTTAGATTAGATTAGAAAACCATTCAAACAATATCCAAAAATTTTGAAACATTGCTAGTTGTTAGTGTCCCCTATGAGAAGCCAACCCAAATTGTAGAAGCGAGTTTCGACTCACGGTTCGAGAGATACGGCCGCGTATCGATTTCGGTTGAAAAATACCAAGTAAAGCGGTACACGGCCGTATCTCCCGAACCGTGACTCGAATCTCGCTTCTACAAGTTCGGGTGGTTTGCCCTACGTGAATTCGACCAAGTCGGAAAGTTTTATAATTTTCGGATGCCGTTTGTGTGGTTTTCTTCAATTCCTCGCATGAGAAGTTTATGACTTAGAATTTTATAAGAGCGGTTAGATTAGAAAAGCCTTCAAACGACCTCCAAAAAATACAAAACTTTGCGAGTTGGTTGGTGTCTGATATGAGAAGCCACCCCAAGTTGTAGAAGCGAGTTTCGACTCACGGTTCGAGAGATACGGCCGTGTATCGCTTTCGGTTGAAAAAAACCAAGTAAAGCGGTACACGGCCGTATCTCGCAAACCGTGACTCGAAACTCACTTCTACAAGTTTGGGTGGCTTGCCCTACGTAAATTGAACCTAGTTGGAAAGTTTTCTAATTTTCGGATGCCATTTGCGTGGTTTTATTCAATTCCTTAAATAAGAAGTTTTTGACTTAGAATATTGTAAGTGCGGTTAAAGTTGAAAACCCTTCAAACGACCTCCAAAAAATACGAAACTTTGCGAGTTGGTTGGTGTCCCCTACGAGAAGCCAACCCAAGCTGTACAAGCGAGTTTCGACTCACGGTTCGAGAGATACAGCCGCAAATCGCTTTCGATGGGAAAAAAATAACTAAAGCAGTACACGGCCGTATCTTGCAAACCGTGACTCGAAACTCGCTTCTACAAGTTCGATTGGCTTGCCCTTCGTGAATTTGACCAGGTCAGAAAGTTTCATCATTTTCGGATGCCGTTTGTGAAATTTTCTCAACTTCCTCGCATGAGAAGTTTTTGACTTAGAATTTTCTAAGTGCAGTTAGATTAGAAAACCCTTCAAACGACCTAAAAAAAATGAAACTTTGCGAGTTGGTTGGTGTCCCCTACGAGAAGCCACCCCAAGTTGTAGAAGTGAGTTTCGACTCACGGTTCGAGAGATACGGCTGCGTATCGCTTTTGGTTGGAAAAAAACAATTGAAGCCGGTACACGGACGTATCTCGCAAACCGTGACTCGAAACTTGCTTCTACAAGTTTGGGTGGCTTGCCCTACGTAAATTGGACCTAGTCGGAAAGTTTTATAATTTTCGGTTGCCGTTTGGGCGGTTTTCTTCAATTCCTCAAATGAGAAGTTTTTTACTTAGAATTTTCTAAGTGCGGTTAGATTAGAAAACCCTTCAAACGATCTCCAAAAAATACGAAACCTTGCGAGTTGGTTGGTGTCACCTACGAGAAGCCAGCCCAAGTTGTAGAAGTGAGTTTCGACTCATGGTTCGAGAGATACGGATGCGTATCGCTTTCGGTTGGAAAAAACCAAGTTTAGCTGTACACGGCCGTATCTCGCAAACCGCGACTCGAAACTCACTTCTACAGGCTTGGGTGGCTTGCCCTACGTGAATCCGACCAAGTCGGAAATGTTTATAATTTTCGGATGCCGTTTGTGCAGTTTTCTCAAGTTTATTTTTTTAGAAGTTTTTGAGTCAGAACATTTTCTAAGTGCGGTTCGAGTTGAAAACACTTCAAACCACCTCCAAAAAATACTCGGCCGTATTTCTCGAACCGTTAGTGGAAACTAACTTTTACAAGTTGTTGTGGCTTGCGCACTTATAAAAATACCATGCACAACGGTTTAGTACCCCTAACTGTTCTCCTTTTCACGGTTTCTTAGGTATGGACAGTTTCGAAGGAAGTTCTGTTGCCGGAGAGAAATTTGTTCGTGCATAACAAATTGGCGAGTATCTTCCTCATGTTGACGAGCACCTAAAACCGAAGATTGGTATGACATCTCCCACTCTTGAGAAAGCGGAAAAATTTTATTCATCATATTGCAAATGTGCGGGATTCTCTATGCGTAAGGGTGGAAATAAATATAAGGGAAACAATGTAGTGGATAAATCCTATGTTTGTAATAAAGCCGGGGAGTCACCGAATAATCATAATGAAACTAGACGAGGTACAACTTCTAGAACGGATTGCAAAGCTTTCGTTCGTGTCAAACTAAACCCACATAGTAATTCACAAAGTAATTCGTGGATTCTTTATTCGTTAAATGAAGCACACAATCACGAATTTACTTCACCTGGTAGACGTCACTTGCTACCTCGAAACCGTGAATTGACTAAGACAGATAAAAAAATAATTGGTCAACTTACCGAAGCTAATGTCCCTGTATGCAAACAAATGCTATTCTTTAAAGGTGCAAGTGGAGGTAATGAGAAAATTGAGTTCACTGAAACCGATGTCAGAAATCTCAGGAGATACGAGATGGAGGGTTGAAAAGGACACGACGGACAAATGCTACTTGAGTTTTTTGAATCCAAAAAGGAGACCGATCCTTTATTCTATTTTGATTACCAATGTGATCCCGAAGGGCGATTGTCACATTGTATCTGGGTAGATGGTATCGCTAGAAATAATTATGAAGTATTCGGGGATGTTCTTTGCTTTGACGCTACCTACAACACAAACCGATATGGGATGTTATTCGTACCATTTGTTGGATTCAACCATCATTGGCAATCAATATTCCTAGGTTGTGGGTTCATCCCCAATGAGAAGACATCCTCATTTGAGTGGTTCTTTGAAAAGTGGCGAGAAGCAATGGGCTTTGATCCGATCAACATCGTGACAGATGAAGATCGTGTGATAACTTCTGCAATTTCCAAAGTTTTCCCAATCACGTCACATAGATATTGCATTTGGCATATTTTGGATAAGCTACCGCATGAAGTGCGCATGCCGAATAACGTTGATGAGTTCAGGGATGCCTTGAAGACTATCATTTATACGGCGGAATTTAAAATAGAATTCGAACAGAAGTGGAAAAATTTGATCTCCCAGTACAAACTGGAGAATAACAAATGGTAGAAGGAAAATTTTGAGATCCGCGAAAAATGGGCTCCTGTGTACGCAAGAGACTCATTTTGGGGGGGGGGGGGGGGGGGGCAAGTTGAGTACCCAACGTAGCGAATCACTACATTCATCCTTGAAGCAGCATACTCATAAAAAGTACTCATTACATGAATTTGCCGTCATCTTTGACCGACTCTTAGTAAAACAAAGACACGATGAACTTAAAGAAACACATCGTAATCGCGAGGAGCAGCCAAAATTGAAGACCGAATGGGCATTGGAGTCACAAATGGCAGGAACATACACTTTGAAGATTTTCTACAAATTTCAACAAGAAGTTGTCAAAAGCTTATTACTTAATGTGAGTTTAATTGCGAGTATGGATACACCGGATTGTGCAACTTATTCTGTAACAGTTTGTGGAAATTCAGAACCGGGGAGGGTGATTTCTTATTGTAAAATCACTGAAATTGCTAAATGCCCTTGTTCCATGTACGACTTCGTAGGCATTTTCCTGCAAACATCTACTGGCAGTTATTCGATTCACAGATCACACCGCACTACCCGAACAATATATTTGTAGACGATGGACCAGGAATCAACTGAGAAGAAGTAGTATACCGGTTCCAAATAGTATGGGCGACAATTTTGCCTCTCGTTATTTTAAACTGACTATGCACTCAAGACATTTGGTCGATCTTGGTTGTTCTTCAGAGCGAGGATACAAGTACATGCTCGACCACATGTGTAACCCCTGTTTTCCTATAAATATATTGTGCATTTTCTGTATTTAAAAATTTTTGGAAATTATTTTTCGGGTTTTCAAAATTCTTTTGTCAAAATGTATTATTGGATTTTCCATTAAAATCTATTTTCGATCAATAATTTTATTGTAACTATTCTATATGAATTTTTCCATTTTTAATAAAAATCTTATTTTTATTAATAATACTCTGATTTCTGTATTAGTAGTATTATCATTACTTTATCAATTTCTATTATTATTGTTATTAGTATTATTGATATTATTTTTGTTTTTGGCTAGTTATTAAAAATTCATTTTTATAGACTAATTGTATAAATTATATTTTGTAATGCAAATTGCTTTTTATTAGAGACAATATTTTTATTCGTTATTTTATTTATTTATTTATTTTATTTATTTACTTATTTATTCATTTACTTATTGATTTACCTTCCTAATCCTATACTAACTATACATCAGATCCGTTTTCTTTGTAATCATATACCATTTTGTTTTCTACCATCAGATTTTTTTTCCTTACCATCATTACCTACTAATCCTTTTACCCTACATATCCTACCTAATTTAAACCCATTGATTATTTAAGCCTAACTACCATAAATCCATCCCCCCACTAAAAACCTTACCATGAGTAGCATTCCCCCTTACACCCACCCGGTTCACCCAAATACACCCGACCCAATCCCTTCTCCAGTAGCCGTTTGTGTGTACCCCTTTTATTCAAACCCTAATGCATATGTACTCCTATATATAATTCAACTTTGCCGCTTATTATATTTTATTTTTTCCAAACCATTGAACCCTATTTCCATGCTTCATCTCTCCCGCTTTCTCTTCATCCGCCGTCGCGCGCTCTCTCTCTCTCTCTTGGGATTTTTATTACGCGTGCTCGAGTGTGCGTGTGGATCGTTCGTGAGCCCGTGGATTTTCGTTCGTGGGAATTTCTTCCACTTTTGATTTGCATCGTTCTTCATCTCCAAATTCAGGCAAGTAACTTGTACATAATTTCATTAGGTTGATACAAGTAGAAAGTTCACACATAGGGTAGTTTGAAACTAGAGACGGCCAAAGATGATAATTTTATTTGTGGGTTTCGTCTCTATTGTTCAAAACATGTCATAGATGACTTAGGACATGGAGTTTGATAGGTTTATGCCTTAGGATTCACCCAAACGCGATTTTGATCGCGTATGCGACATATTGTATACCCGATGTATGTTTGAACACCCATATGAGAAATATTAGATTTTAAAATGATAGAAACCCTTAGATATGATATTTAGATAATGGGTAGGCTGCATTTCGAATTTGGAAGAGTTTGGATGATTTTTGAGGAAGTTATGACGTTTTGAAGTTTGGTTGAGAAATCTGGAAATTTGGGTTGTACTGGATTGATTGCTGTTTTTGCCTAGGTTAGAGTCCGAATCTCAACATGGCTATTTCAGAGTAAATTGTAGAGGACTGAACCTATTACCTAACCCCACTGATTTCGCCCCGTTTGGAGATCGTATGAATTAACTATGATTATTTTAGTGACTGTATATTGGTAGTTTCCAGTTTCAGTTCGGGGTAGAGTTTATCATCTATTTATTTTCAAGACCCAAGTTATACATGATATCATGCCACAATATTTTGTCTAGTGTTTCACCATGATGTTAGGAAGTTCCCAGATTTATGTGGTATTTTAAAGATAAGTTTTGGGTGATGATTCATATCCTTTTTCATAGATCACTTTTGCTGTAAACTGCGCGTTGCCATATGTTGAATGCTGTTTTCACCCTAGTTCTAATTACTGTATGAATATTTCATGTGAGATATGAAAGTTGGGTAATTGTATCTACTTTCACCTCGTTTCGACGGAAGTGGATTTCGATGCGCTGTTTACAAGATAAGTTCGATCTTGCACAGCAGTGTTGAGAGATTTCAGATCCATCAAAACCAGGACTTGTGTTGTATTCCATTTTTGATATCATATCTATCCCTTCTGGAAAATTATGAAAATGATTATTTTGAATCTATATATATAGGGGATTACCCCAGAAATTTTGTGGATTTATTTGATAACTTTGCATACTGTTTTTATGTGTTGGAAGTCATTCCCCTGTTTTCTGGCTATATTTGAAAACTGTGTTGGAATGTGTTTTAAGTCGAGATGTCGTGAACTAGTATATAGATTTATTATACCCGTTAGAAGCCTGTAGATGTCTAGTTTCCAGATCCTTCGACGGATCATGATTTTCATGCCTGTAGATCTTTCGATCACTATTTTTGTACAGACTGGTCTTGCTGACCTGATTATAAACATACACTATTTTGCTCGTATTTGTGAAGGTATAGTACCTATACTTACTGATCTAATTCCCTGAGTCTAAGCCTGATTATAACCTGTTAATTTGACATCATTTAGCACACTCTCATGCCTTTTGATGATCTTAATAATAAAGTAATTAAGCCGGGGTATATGGGACAGATCTAGTAGTGGATAGTGCAGAAACGTGTACTCGGGAGGAGACTTGTGTGTCCTTTATGACATGTTACCGATCAAGTTTACCGATCAAGTTACCGATCAAGTTTACCGATCAAGTTACAGATCAAGTTACCAATCAAGTTACCGATCAAGTTTACCGATCAAGTTACCGATCAAGTTTACCGACCAAGTTTACCGACCAAGTTACCGACCAAGTTCTGTGATTTTGTGAATACCTGAGTATACTGTCCTGCATGGTCCCCTATGAAATCTAAAGCGAAACTTTTGTGTTGTAGCAACCATGTAGGATGGGGTGCATGTCGTGCTACCTAGATAGTAATCACACAAGACTTGAACTTAATACATGAACATGATACCTGACATGATACATGCGTGCTTGACTACATGATACCTGACACTGATGCATGAGACTTGAATACATGAATTACCTGAAACATGATACTTGACACATGACTACATGACATTTGACACTTGATGCATGTTTATAGGTTACCTGGTTACATGACCCTTGACACTTTTACTATGCTAGTTTGACTAGGTTGATTTTGTGCCTGTTAGTATATCCTGTGGTTAGATAGTTTCCATGTGCTTGTATCCTACTCTATTTTGTGATCCGGACTTGCCATTGACGGGTACTTGTGTTTTCTCTTTTCCTTTTCCTGCATTCGTTGTATTGCAGATTTTGGAGGGTAGGTTCCTAAAGGTATTGGCAAGATGAGGGGCTAGAGGCGGAATTTTGCTATTACTATTCTTGTTGATTATTTTGGACAATAAGTGTATTTTGAGACTTGTATTTATTTCTTGTATTTGGGCGATGTGACCCAGGATTATTTGTGTTATTCAGATCATGACTATTTGAGATTTATGTATTTTATTTCAAGTATTCTCGTTGGTATTTGGTTCATATGTGCATATGGTTGACTTTTTCTGGCTTCCGACTCTGATTTTACTGTGACATGTTGTAAGGATTTCTTGAAACAGCTTAAGGATGATAATAATCATTCGCTGGGCTTTTGTTATGTTCTTGCATTCCGTACTTTTGGGAAGCGGGGCGTGACGGGATTTTTAGTGGAATCAGAGCATCAGGTTTGGCTAATGTATTAGGTAACTAATTTATTAGACAAGCTTGGCTCGAACTGGGATCTGCGCAACATTTCACCAACCATACATGCATAAGTGAATTATTACCAACAGTGATCTGGATACTAGTTTTATTCCATTCATTTGATCCCTTCTTATTCGATTTTCTTGATTCCTTGTGTCTTATGTCCCTTTTAGTCGTTCTTATTTGTTGATTCCCTATTGGGTATAGTTTCGTTCTTTTCGTACCCATATTTCTTTGATTCTTTCATTCGTCTTCATTGTTGACTCATTTTGAGTATCGTGCTAGTTATCCCTTTTCTTCCATATTCTCTTCAAATTCTGCTTGTGCCTCCTTGTTCCTCTTCCCTCATATGCAATTCTTTGATTTCTTATTTTTTTTCGTCCCTTGTAGTCGTCCTCCTTTGTTGACTCTTTATTGAGTATAAAATTCATTCTTCTCCTGCCTATCTTTTCTTTATATATATGTGTATATATATATATATATTTTCGAATATTTTGTGTATTTCGATTATTAATTATTATATTTTGGATCTTCTATAAAATTATTTTCTAAAATTTTATTATTTCGAATAACTGTGTATTTTAATATCACAAATTTTCAAAACGTATCTTCGTACTTAAATTAAGCAATCAATATCTATGTACGTGTGGAAGATCGCATCATTTCGTTCATCGTTTTGTTGCAACTGGATGTCGAGATGGCAAACATGCAACTAGACATCAATGGAGGCAAATTGCAACTGGATACCGACGAGGCAAAATATGCAACCGAATATCCAGATGGTAAGCTGCAACCTGTTGTCGGGATGGCAAACCTGCAACTTGATGTCGGGAATGCAAGACTACAGATGGATACAAATGAGGCGAACCCACATCAAAGAATTTCTACTATTATTATTATTATTTTCGTTATTACTATTACTATTGTTATTATTGTATTTTCTTACTATTTTATTTTTGATGTTGATATTGAATTACTTTCACTAAATTGATGAACCCCAAATTATTTTCTGGCTTGTATTATTATCCTTACCAGTATTGTTAATAATTTATTATTATTATTTTACCAGTATGATTATGATGATTATTTTTATTATTTTTATTCTTGTCATTATTATTTTATTATTATTACGTGTTGATTTTTGTATTATTAATATTATTTTTGTTAATGCTCATTAGTTTTGACCTAATTATTTTAATTAAAGTCGTCCTTTCAACCCCAATTGTATTCTGTTATCTCATTCTTTTCTTCCTGCTCGGATCGTCGCTTGTTGTCGCGTGGTCTACAACATCATGTCTGCAGCTTGGAACGTCACTATCAGAGTGGCGCAGCGGAAGCGTGGTGGGCTCATAACCCACAGGTCCCAGGATCATATTGCTGATTCTCCTTCCTTGCATTGTTTTGGTTTCTCCAATCTTTTGCATTCGTTCTCACCCATTGACTTGTTGTTTGATTCAATTCTTCTCTGTTATTTTACCCAGTTTGTTTTTGCCTTGTCCTATGTACCGCCTACGTAAATTTCGAGGACGAAATTTTGTTGCAAGGTGGGTAGGATTGTAACCCCTGTTTTTCTATAAATATATTTTTGTGTATTTTCTGTATTTAAAAATTTTTGCGAATTATTTTTCGGGTTTTCAAAATTCTTTTGTCAAAATGTATTATTGGATTTTCCATTAAAATCTATTTTCGATCAATAATTTTATTGTAACTATTCTATATGAATTTTTACATTTTTAATAAAAATCTTATTTTTATTAATAATACTCTGATTTCTGTATTAGTAGTATTATCATTACTTTATCAATTTCTATTATTATTGTTATTAGTATTATTGATATTATTTTTGTTTTTGGCTAGTTTTATAGACTAATTGTATAAATTATATTTTGTAATGCAAATTGCTTTTTATTATAGACAATATTTTTATTCGTTATTTTATTTATTTATTTATTTAATTTATTTACTTATTTATTCATTTACTTATTGATTTACCTTCCTAATCCTATACTAACTATACATCAGATCCGTTTTCTTTATCATCATATACCATTTTGTTTTCTACCATCAGATTTTTTTTTCCTTACCATCATTACCTACTAATCCTTTTATCCTACATATCCTACCTAATTTAAACCCATTGATTATTTAAGCCTAACTACCATAAATCCATCCCCCCACTAAAAACCTTACCGTGAGTAGCATTCCCCCTTACACCCACCCGGTTCACCCAAATACACCCGACCCAATCCCTTCTCCAGTAGCCGTTTGTGTGTACCCCTTTTATTCAAACCCTAATGCATATGTACTCCTATATATAATTCAACTTTGCCGCTTATTATATTTTATTTTTTCCAAACCATTGAACCCTATTTCCATGCTTCATCTCTCCCGCTTTCTCTTCATCCGCCGTCGCGCTCTCTCTCTCTCTCTCTCTTGGGATTTTTATTACGCGTGCTCGAGGGCGCGTGTGGATCGTTCGTGAGCCCGTGGATTTTCGTTCGTGAAAATTTCTTCCACTTTTGATTTGCATCGTTCTTCATCTCCAAATTCAGGCAAGTAACTTGTACATAATTTCATTAGGTTGATACAAGTAGAAAGTTCACACATAGGGTAGTTTGAAACTAGAGACGGCCAAAGATGATAATTTTATTTGTGGGTTTCGTCTCTATTGTTCAAAACATGCCATAGATGACTTAGGACATGGAGTTTGATAGGTTTATGCCTTAGGATTCACCCAAACGCGATTTTGATCGCGTATGCGACATATTGTATACCCGATGTATGTTTGAACACCCATATGAGAAATATTAGATTTTGACATGATAGAAACCCTTAGATATGATATTTAGATAATGGGTAGGCTGCATTTCGAATTTGGAAGAGTTTGGATGATTTTTGAGGAAGTTATGACGTTTTGAAGTTTGGTTGAGAAATCTGGAAATTTGGGTTGTACTGGATTGATTGCTGTTTTTGCCTAGGTTAGAGTCCGAATCTCAACATGGCTATTTCAGAGTAAATTGTAGAGGACTGAACCTATTACCTAACCCCACTGATTTCGCCCCGTTTGGAGATCGTATGAATTAACTATGATTATTTTAGTGACTGTATATTGGTAGTTTCCAGTTTCAGTTCGGGGTAGAGTTTATCATCTATTTATTTTCAAGACCCAAGTTATACATGATATCATGCCACAATATTTTTTCTAGTGTTTCACCATGATGTTAGGAAGTTCCCAGATTTATGTGGTATTTTAAAGATAAGTTTTGGGTGATGATTCATATCCTTTTTCATAGATCACTTTTGCTGTAAACTGCGCATTGCCATATGTTGAATGCTGTTTTCACCCTAGTTCTAATTACTGTATGAATATTTCATGTGAGATATGAAAGTTGGGTAATTGTATCTACTTTCACCTCGTTTCGACGGAAGTGGATTTCGATGCGCTGTTTGCAAGATAAGTTCGATCTTGCACAGCAGTGTTGAGAGATTTCAGATCCATCAAAACCAGGACTTGTGTTGTATTCCATTTTTGATATCATATCTATCCTTTCTGGAAAATTATGAAAATGATTATTTTGAATCTATATATATAGGGGATTACCCCAGAAATTTTGTGGATTTATTTGATAACTTGCATACTGTTTTTATGTGTTGGAAGTCATTCCCCTGTTTTCTGGCTATATTTGAAAACTGTGTTGGAATGTGTTTTAAGTCGAGATGTCGTGAACTAGTATATAAATTTATTATACCCGTTAGAAGCCTGTAGATGTCTAGTTTCCAGATCCTTCGACGGATCATGATTTTCATGCCTGTAGATCTTTCGATCACTATTTTTGTACAGACTGGTCTTGCTGACCTGATTATAAACATACACTATTTTGCTCGTATTTGTGAAGGTATAGTACCTATACTTACTGATCTAATTCCCTGAGTCTAAGCCTGATTATAACCTGTTAATTTGACATCATTTAGCACACTCTCATGCCTTTTGATGATCTTAATAATAATGTAATTAAGCCGGGGTATATGGGACAGATCTAGTAGTGGATAGTGCAGAAACGTGTACTCGGGAGGAGACTTGTGTGTCCTTTATGACATGTTACCGATCAAGTTTACCGATCAAGTTACCGATCAAGTTTACCGATCAAGTTACAGATCAAGTTACCAATCAAGTTACCGATCAAGTTTACCGATCAAGTTACCGATCAAGTTTACCGACCAAGTTTACCGACCAAGTTACCGACCAAGTTCTGTGATTTTGTGAATACCTGAGTATACTGCCCTGCATGGTCCCCTATGAAATCTAAAGCGAAACTTTTGTGTTGTAGCAACCATGTAGGATGGGGTGCATGTCGTGCTACCTAGATAGTAATCACACAAGACTTGAACTTAATACATGAACATGATACCTGACATGATACATGCGTGCTTGACTACATGATACCTGACACTAATGCATGAGACTTGAATACATGAATTACCTGAAACATGATACTTGACACATGACTACATGACATTTGACACTTGATGCATGTCTATAGGTTACCTGGTTACATGACCCTTGACACTTTTACTATGCTAGTTTGACTAGGTTGATTTTGTGCCTGTTAGTATATCCTGTGGTTAGTTAGTTTCCATGTGCTTGTATCCTACTCTATTTTGTGACCCGAACTTGCCATTGACGGGTACTTGTGTTTTCTCTTTTCCTTTTCCTGCATTCGTTGTATTGCAGATTTTGGAGGGTAGGTTCCTAAAGGTATTGGCAAGATGAGGGGCTAGAGGCAGAATTTTGCTATTACTAATCTTGTTGATTATTTTGGACAATAAGTATATTTTGAGACTTGTATTTATTTCTTGTATTTGGGTGATGTGACCCAGGATTATTTGTGTTATTCAGATCTTGACTATTTGAGATTTATGTATTTTATTTCAAGTATTCTCGTTGGTATTTGGTTCATATGTGCATATGGTTGACTTTTTCTGGCTTCCAACTCTGATTTTACTGTGATATGTTGTAAGGATTTCTTGAAACAGCTTAAGGATGATAATAATCATTCGCTGGGCTTTTGTTACGTGCTCGCATTCCGTATTTTTGGGAAGCGGGGCGCGACAACATGCTGAAGGGAATTGAAGGCTTTGCTAACATTGAGTCAGTGAACAGCCCACCACACGAAGGTAGCGCACAACCTGAGAGTGGTGGACATGCACACGCACATGCACATGTAGGTGACCCTGCGCAGTGCACCACAAAGAGGAGGCATAAAGGGAAACGATTGAAGTCTATAAGAGAAGGTCAAAAAACGAAGAGGCCAAGACTTTGCAGGACATGCCTTCGTGACGTAGGTCACGATTCACGGAATTGCCCAAAAAATGTAGCAAGGTATTATATCAGAGATTTTGTATTTGTTAATTGGACTCAATAAATGTAAACTTGTTGTAGTCGGTATTCTTCTTCCTTATTTAGTGGATCGGTAGGGAATGAAGAAGCTCCAAACGCTGTAAAGAGTGATGATGACGAAGGCGAAGGTTCGTGCTAGGGGTTTTGATCTAATATGTATGCCATATCAAACTTTCAAGATAATCACCTAATAATTGCTGAATTTTATATTTTTTTGTGCAGATAATTATTAATTTCGACTCGATTATTAACTTATATTTTTTTTTATTTTTTGGTGTAGGTCCGGAATAAAACAAAAAAACGCGCCCAATGGAAAGAAGCAATGCGCTAAAAAATTCGTTGCTTTTGGATTGTTTATATGTGGTTAATTGAATGTATCTGTTTGGTACAAGTAAATTAATGATGTATTTAATCAGAGTGTAATCTCTGTATGTCAGTTTATTTTGTGTATTTGTGAACTACATATGTTGCTATGGATTTTGATCTTGTATTTGGGTAGCGAATGTTTATTTATGTCGAAATTTGTGAATTTTGAAGATGCGTGCCATTTGGGCAACTCGATCTGTTTGTGAATTATTTGGTAATAAAAATTGTCTGGATGCCGATGTGAACAGATTTATTATTTGTGTGGGAGATTGTGTATTTTATGGATGATATATCTATATTGTCGAAAAAAAGGGCAGAGTCGGCGGCCCTCCCAACCACTTGAGAGAAACCGAGCATGCACTTGTACACTGAAATGTTCATGCACAAGTCTCGCTACTTCTGCATCTTCATACACAAGCACAATTGTAGGCAACCATCTTTGAACTCAAATTTCTTCTATAGGCTCAAACTTCTTCCTCCCTATATAGAAGAAAAGATTATCTTCAAGAGAAGAAGAGAAGATTGATTCCTCGTATTTTTTCATCTACTGAGTTATGATATGAAGTCTCTCATTTGAGTTATCTTGAAGAGAAGAAGAGAAGACTCATTTGAGTTATGAACTGAAGTCTCTCAGTTATAGGGAAGATTAGAAGGAGAGGAGCATGATATGACAGCAATCTTGTACACAACAATGCTCATCAATAGGGCTGAATCAAAACAAGTGGAAGAAGAAGACAAGGAGGGATCAAAATAAGAAGAAGAAGAAGACAAGAAGGTTAAATCCTTGATATCCACCAAAGTATGATACAAGTCTCCAAAAAACAGTAGCAAGGACAGCAATTGTCTCCAACAAATTGATACAGATCTCAAAATGTACAGACCATGTCTGTAAATTACACCTGGATAACCCATTGTTGGTGACAACGGGTTAATTACCGTTAACCCGTCGGTACCAAGAACGGGTTAAGTATACTTGATCTATGCCAAAACTTGGTCTCTACATGATGAACCACTGCCAATCTTTGTCAACGTAACCCGTTGTTACGGATAACGGGTTACGTTAACAAAGATCGTTATCGCCAACGACGGGTTAAGTACACTTAAATTTGCAGAAGTTTATGGCTACATGCATAAGTAGATGGCGAAGTTCTGCCAATATATGTTAACTTAATCCGTTATTGACGATAACGGGTTAAGTATTTACAACCCGTTATCTTAAATAACGAGTTAGGTGTACCTATATCGGCAGTATTGATAATTATTAAATCGCATGTAAAAAATGTGTAAACAAGTTTATAAATATAACATATAAAGTAGTGCACTTATATAAGCTCAATTTATGACGGGTTATTCAAACACCACATTGACCTTACTAAAACCTGCTGCAAAAAAACTGCTCGTAAAATTTTATATAATCTGCTTTCCATAGATGTTCGTTACGTGATTTCAAATTTTGTTTGTAAACAAAAATTTTCAAATCATTTACACGATTTCAGTCAGTCCGGTTTAAACAATTATATTAGATATAATTTTTGATTGGGTTAGAGTACTTTGTAGGGTTAGAGTAGGGTTACAGTAGGTTAAGGGCAGGGTTAGGGTTAGCGGGGGTTAGGGGTTTGGTTAGATCTTGTTTTTAATTTATTTCAATTCCTCGCCACGTAACTAACCAATATAAAATCGATATCATCAAATGAATATAAAAATTAATGCATATTAATTTAGTATTTTGTTTCTTAAAAAACAATTAAGAAAAAATTGTAGGTTAGGGTTAGGGTTATTATAGGGTTAGTAGGTTAGGGTTAGCGATTAAGGTTAGGGTTAATGTAGGGTTAGGGTTTCCACTCTTTTTCACTTCGTATTAGAACAAGTTCAAAAATGGGAATAACCTAAAGTACATAGCCAAATGTAGATCCCCCACGTGTCTACAAAAAACCAACTGTAGTTCTCCACATGTAAAGAGAAAACCACATGTAGCATTTGTTGGTTTTTTGGAAGCCATTCATAACACGAAGAAGATAGAGACTGAAACCGATGAGGAAAAAACCACATGTATATCCCCACATGTACCATATACATGAAAAAAACACATGTACATCCCCACATATAGCGTATACATGGAAAAAACAAATGTAGATCCCCACATGTTGATATCCCTAATGGAAAAGCCTAACCAGATGCGTCACGTGATCCGCATCTCGTCATCAGATCCAATTAATTGGCCATCAAGAACTGGATCTGTACATAGGGTTTTTCCCATATATAAGCTACATGTGGGGATGTACATGTGGTTATGTAGTTTAGGTTTTTCCCATATTGAAGTGTCTGTAATAATAGTAGGCGGGTGCTGAGTTCTGCTTGTTTAGCTTGGTGCTTTTTCCCACTTAGGTGTATGTTCAAAGTTTTCTAGCTTGTGGTGGTCACTTGGCTTAGATGACAACACCACTTCTTTGGTGGAGACAACGGCGTACACTCTAGATTGTCGAAACGTAGCCTATATGATTGTGGAAAAATGAAGCCTATATGGGGAAAAAACCACATGTAGATCCCCACATGTAGCCTACATGGAGAAAAAACCACATGTACAACCCCACATTTAGCCTATGTGATGGAAAAACTACATGTAGATCCCCACATATAGCCTATATGATGGAAAAACCACATGTAGATCCCCACATATAGCCTGTATAGGAAAAAAATCACATGTAGATCCCACATGTAGCCTATATGGGGGAAAAACTACATGTAGATCCCACATGTAGCCTATATGGGGAAAAACCACATGTAGATCCCACATGTAGCCTATATGGAGGAAAAACCGCATGTAGATTCCCACATGTAGCCTATATGGGGAAAAAACCACATGTAGCCTATATGGGGGAAAAACCACATGTAGATCCCCACATGTAGCCTATATGTGGAAAAAACCACATGTAGATCCCCCACATCCACGTACAAAAAGACCAATACAGATTTGGATCAATTGTGATGATGATGGTATTCCTAATGGAAAAGCACGAATGCGTTATTAGAGCGCCACGCCACCAGATCTAATTACTTGGCTAACAAGAACTGGATCTATCACATGTGGGGGCACAAGTTTACATGTAGTAGCACAATAAAGACATGTGGGGGAAGATATATTTGATTAGCCCTGATTTAAACCTTCAATTTGATTGACTGATGAATGTATGGATTCATTAGTCTGGAAATTTAGAACGGCCCGTTAATGTACTACAAGTTAACGACTTGTACTACAAATTAAGATACTTGCCATGTTGTACATGTGGTTCCACATGTTGCAAAGTCAAATATAAATGTGGGGATCCACAAATATGAACCTAATTAATCAAAACAAAAAACATACACTCACCAATAACCCTATCTTAACCTAACCCTAACCCTAACCCGACACTAACCCGATCTTAACCTAACCCTAACCCTAACCCTTGGTACAAAATCTCGTAATTTAATTTTTTAACTTTTACAACACTTATTATGGTAACAAATTTATAGTGGTTAGTTACGAGGTAGTAAATGAAAATTAATAAAAAATATAAATAATTTATGGGCATATTAATGTCACTTTGCACAGTTCAGGAGACAATTCTCGCAAAGAGTGAAGAGAAATTTGTAGAAAGGATAAAAATATCTTCTTACTTAACCCGTTATCCTCAATAACGGGTTAAGTTATCCTAACACGTTATTAACAATAACGGGTTAAGTAAAACAATTTTCACAGAACTTGATCACCTACAGAGCTGAGATGAAAATTCTTCTGCCAATATATATCTACTTAACCCGTTATTAAGGGTGACGGGTTAATTGTTCTTAACCCGTTATTCTCAATAACGGGTTAAGCTGAGTTATTTTGGCAGAACTTTGTCAACTAAAAACCTGGGATTAAAAATCGTCTGCCATTATATGTGTTCTTAACCCGTCATTGTCGATGACGGGTTAGGTGATCTTAATCCGTTATTGACAATAACGGGTTAAGTTTACCTATTTTGGCAGAACTATATCATGTATAGACCTGAGATTAAAAAACTTCGGCCAATATGTTTTCTTAACCCGTTATTGTGGATAACGGGCTATCTACAACTAACCCGTTATTGACAATAACGTGTTAAGTTTACCTATTTTGGCAGAACTATATCATGTACAGGCCAGTAGGTTAAAAAACTTCGGCCAATATATGTCTACTTAACCCGTTATTGTCGATGACGGATTAGGTGTAGGTAATCCGTTATCTACAATGACGGGTTAGGTAGGGATATTTCGGCCCAATCAGTATAGGTGTCTTGGTGAAAAATACAACCTTACAACAACTCACAAGAATACTGAAACTGAGTTCACAACAATACAACCTCACAACAACAATTCATAGCACAAAAATTGAGAACTCAGTTCACAACAATACAACTACATATATATAGCGGTACCACAACAACTTAGAAATCCATGTTCGCAACAATATATATGTGAAGACATAAAATAGGACATTCATTAGCAAATACTAATCTCACCAAATCGTTCGACTTCATTTCTGTATTGTTTACAACTACCTATTACAAGTCATTCACTACAAAAAAATATAAACAAACAGTTGATATACAAATTGTTTAATCGTTCGACTACATTTCTGGATCCCTTCACCTATCTTGATGGTTGAGTTCCGCGGATGCCCGATAATTATTTACAACATTTACAAATAGAGAAACAAATAGTAGTTCTTAGTTATTTGAACGGAATAAAATAAAAAACCAAACAATAAAATACCACTTAACCAACCTATTGTTAGATACTACCTTTTACGACCACGCGGTTTGCGACCACTTGGTGATAGATGTTCAGGTGGGTTCCTCTTTCGTTGAGGATTCTGTTGTCTACCCTCGGTTTCGGGAGATTGAGGGTCATCATCTTCCCAAGGCTCCGTCTCATCTTCAATTTGTGGTTGTTGGGGTTGTAGTTGTTGTGGCTCGGTCATGCGAATTCCCCTACTCACAGTTTGTTTTTGCCTATAACCTGTTGATGGCAAGTTGGCTCTCAAATAGGCCTCAACATGTGGACCTTCACCCGCGTCCTCCAGAGTACGACGGCACGGGGCTAGCATCTCCCGGATTACCTCCTTGAAGCTCTCGGGTATCCTAGTCTTCAGGACGCGAGCAGCTGTTCGAACAACCTCCCATACATTTTCAATCTACAGTTGGTGAAAAATTTCAATTTAAACATCATTCATAATTAGCGGCATCAATTAAATACAGTACATGCGTACAAACTATATGAAATTTGACTGACCGTTTTTCGATGTCTCAGCCCTTGGTTGGTACATCAGCTGGGAGGAGGAATATGCTGGAGGTGGTTCTGCCTGGGTAGGGGGAATCGGAAGTTGCACACCAGCTGGTACGGTGGCCTTTGGAGAAACATACAACCGGGTTATTCGCTTGTACCACATCATGTATGCCTGCTGGAGGGAGCCATCATATGGTATCGCGACGTACATCATATTCGGTGTCATTTGCCACCGCATGGTGTTCCAGTTGGCTACATGGTAACGATGGTAATCAGCCCAATCGAAGTTGGGCACTCATCCCGTTTCCCTGACATCGTGCAACTTTTTATCATAAGACCTGACCTCGAGAATCTTTTGTTGATATCCGAATTGCCGCAAGACTCTATCAGGATACTGGAACTCGACAACTCCAAAATTCACAAGAGGTGCAGCCGTCAACCAAAGGGATCTGTCTACGCAGACTGGAGGAACCCGTTGCAACCTGTCGGCCGAGTACGGTTCCCAATTGACGAACTCGTCCCGCAGGTTGTCTAACTCATCTCTGTAGTAGGTTAAAGATTGGCGTGGGATATAGACCCACGTGTGTCGGCCCGCCCAATATGCTCCTAGAGGAGATAACAACTCCGCTGCCCCCAGGGCGGCCAACCAATTCGGTGTAAGCTCAACAATATAGGAACGTCCGATGTGGATGCGTTCCCAACTCCAGATCTGCAGTAGCACCATTGGGCCACCCATCTGTACGCTACCTAAAGAACATGTGCACAAATTCCTATATAGTAGCGCCAGTGCCGCACTCCCCCAACTAAAACGACCCGCATACCGGAAATCCTCCAACAAACGTAGGTACATTAGCGGCACGGTTGATCCGGATGAGTTCGGGAAGATAAGTCCCCCTATCAAACTAAAAATGTATGCACGTGCATAGTACGTCAGGGTTTGCTCGTCTGAATCGGCGGCCAAATATTCCTCCTCGAACTGAAATTTTAACCAGCTGATGTACAGTGATTTACCATCAAAAGTTTCAGCCATCACTTCTTCCTCCACTTTATCTTTCGCAGCTTCTATTTGTTCAGACAATAAATCTTCATCAAAATTTGCGGGTACATTTTCGCGGATTTCTTTTTTAACGGCCTCTTTTCTTTCGTTAACTATCAACTACAGGTCGATAACGAGTAAGTCACGAACAACTTCAACTCGATCGAAGTCCATGTTCCTCGTCACGGCAACCCCATCTATTGGTAGTCCAGTTATCATTGCCACATCTTGTAGGGTCACAGTCATCTCACCCACTGGTAGGTGGAATGTGTGGGTCTCCGGCCTCCATCGCTCGACTAGAGCTGTAAGGAGTGGCCGATCTAGCTTCACTGAGTGAATGAATCTAGCTCCGTAGAAACCGGCCTCCACCACAAATGGCATGATACGGGGGTCGAAAGGAAGAACTGCGTGCTTCCGGAAATTACATTTTTTATCGGACCCATTCCATACGTCTTCGGATCGGTGTTTGGGTTGCAAGGTGAGTATGCTTGTGTCCACGGGTCCGGGTGATGTAACAGGAACTGAGGACGACGGACCTGCCTCAGCAGATGTGGATTGACGGCCACCAACCTACACGAATAGATATAACAAATGTTATTATTGAGATAATGTTACATATTCGTATTTAAAACCAATAATAATAATCAATCTTACCTCAGTAGTTGGTGTGCCACTAGTACTTTCGGATGGGATTCTCGGTTGCCTTGTTCTTGCCATTTATCTATCTGACAAAAAATTTAAAATGTGGTTGGTACAAATGACAACAAAACAAACATACCGAGATTGTGGGGAAAAACATACGAATGAAAACAAAAAAAGGACTGAAGGTGAAATTGGTTGAATTCCCGTAGCATAAGTCACCCCAAATTGTGAAAGTGAGTTTCAAATCTCGGTTGAAGAGATACGGGCGTGTAAGATGGTTTAGGTGGTAAAAAACCCAAATAAACCGATACACGGCCGTATATCTCGAACCGTAATACCAAACCCACTTCTACATGTTGAGGTGGGTTGTGTTTGAGTGAGATCAACCAACTCGCAAAGTTTTGTATTTTTGGACGACGTTTGAAGTGTTTTCAACTCTAACCGCACAAAAATATTGAAAGTCATTAACTTATAATGCGAGGAATGTGACAAAACCGCACAAACGGCATCAAAAATTTATAAAACTTTCGCAATTGGTCGAATTCACATAGCGCAAACCACCCAAACTTGTAGAAGTGAGTTTCGACTCACGATTTGCAAGACACAAACCGTATACCGCTTTATAATGATTTTTTTCAACCAAAAGCGATATGCGGCCGTATCTCTCGAACCGTGAGTCGAAACTCACTTCTACAAGTTGGTTTGGCTTCTCATAGGAGACGCCAACCAACTCGCAAAGTTTCGTATTTTTTGGAGGTCGTTTGAAGGGTTTTCTAATCTACCCGCACTTAGAAAATTTTAAGTCTAAAACTTGTAATGCGAGGAAGTTGAGAAAACCACACAAACGGCATCCGAAAATTTTAAAACTTTTCGACTTGGTCGGATTCACGTAGGGCAAGCCACCCGAACTTGTAAAAGTGAGTTTCGAGTCACGGTTTGTGAGATACGGCCGTCTACCGCTTTACTTGGTTTTTTTCAACCGAAAGCGATACGCGGCCGTATCTCTCGAACCGTGAGTCGAAACTCACTTCTACAAATTAGGTTGGCTTCTCATATCGGACACCAACCAACTCGCAAAGTTTCGTATTTTTTGGAGGTCGTTCGAAGGGTTTTCTAATCTAACCGCTCTTACAAAATTCTAAGTCATAAACTTCTCATGCGAGGATTTGAAAAAAACCACACAAACGGCATCCGAAAATTATAAAAATTTTTGACTTGGTCGAATTCACGTAGGGCAAGCCACCCGAACTTGTCGAAGCGAGATTCGAGTCACGGTTCGGGAGATACGGCCGTGTACCGCTTTACTTGGTATTTTTCAACCGAAATCGATACGCGGCCGTATCTCTCGAACCGTGAGTCGAAACTCGCTTCTACAACTTGGGTTGGCTTCTCATAGGGGACACCAACCAACTAGCAAAGTTTCAAAATTTTTGAATATCGTTTGAAGGGTTTTCTAATCTAATCTAACCGCACTTACAAAATTCTAAGTCAAAAAACTCTCATGCGAAGAAGTTGAGAAAACTGCACTAACGGCATCCCAAAATTATAAAACTTTCCGACTTGGTCGAATTCATGTAGGGCAAGCCACCCGAACTTGTAGAAGTGAGTTTCGAGTCACGGTTTGCGATATACGGCCGTGCACCGCTTATACTTGGTTTTTTTCAACCGAAAGCGATACGCGGCCGTATCTCTCGAACCGTGAGTCGAAACTCACTTCTACAAGTTGGGTTGGCTTCTCATAGTGGACACCAACCAACTAGCAAAGTTTCAAAATTTTTGGATATCGTTTGAAGGGTTTTCTAATCTAATCTAATCGCACTTACAAAATTCTAAGTCAAAAAACTCTCATGCGAAGAAGTTGAGAAAACTGCACTAACGGCATCTCAAAATTATAAAACTTTCTGACTTGGTCGAATTCATGTAGGGCAATCCACCCGAACTTGTAGAAGTGAGTTTCGAGTCACGGTTTGCGATATACGGCCGTGCACCGCTTATACTTGGTTTTTTTCAACCGAAAACGATACGCGGCCGTATCTCTCGAACCGTAAGTCGAAACTCACTTCTACAAGTTGGGTTGGCTTCTCATAGTGGACACCAACCAACTTGTAAAGTTTCAAATTTTTTGGATATCATTTGAAGGGTTTTCAACTCTAACCGCACTTACAAAATTCTAAGTCAAAAAACTCTCATGCGAAGAAGTTGAGAAAACTGCACTAACGGCATCCCAAAATTATAAAACTTTCTGACTTGATCGAATTCATGTAGGGCAATCCACCCGAACTTGTAGAAGTGAGTTTCGAGTCACGGTTTGCGATATACGGCCGTGCACCGCTTATACTTGGTTTTTTTCAACCGAAAGCGATACGCGGCCGTATCTCTCGAACCGTGAGTCGAAACTCACTTCTACAAGTTGGGTTGGCTTCTCATAGTGGACACCAACCAACTTGCAAAGTTTCAAACTTTTTGGATATCATTTGAAGGGTTTTCAACTCTAACCGCACTTACAAAATTCCAAGTGGAAAAATTCTCATGCGAGGATGTTGAGAAAACCGCACAAACGGCATCCGAAAATTATAAAACTTTCCGACTAGGTCCAATTCACGTAGGGCAAGCCACCCAAACTTGTAGAAGCGAGTTTCGAGTCATGGTTCGGGAGATACGGCCGTGTACCGCTTTACTTGGTTTTTTTCAACCGAAAGCGATACGCGGCAGTATCTCTCGAACCGTGAGTCGAAACTCGCTTCTACAACTTAGGGTGGCTTGTACTACGTGAGACGAACCTACTCGGAAAGTTTCGTATTTTTTTACGGTCGTTTGCAGGATTTTCAACCATAACCGCACTGAAAAGTTTTTAACTAATTTCGTATATACAATTCTAATTCTACAAATTACTAACGCAAGCAACATAATTCGGCAATTGAATATACTTGAAGTCAACCCGATTCTACATCTAAAATCTACTAAGGCATATAAATTTTTCTCCAATTCCTAAATAAATTACTACACACAAATTCAAAAAAAATAATACAAATAAAGATTATTGAGGTAAAGAAATAGTGTATACCTTACCAAATAGGTCCAAATCAAGCCAAACAATCAATTTGGAAGAGAACTAGGGTTTCGATTTCGTATCGAAGAGGGGAAGAGAAGGTAGGGTTTCGATTTTGTAATTGGGAGGAGGGGGAGCGGGCGTAAGTGGATTGATTTGGGTTTTCGACGAAGGATTTGGGTTTAGACGAAGGATTAGGGTTTTTTTTCTGTTGGGTTCGTCGAAGAAAGAAGAAGGAGCGAAGAGCAATCGCCGAAGAAGACGAACAAAATGAAAATACAAATGAATATAGATAGCCTTAACCCGTCCTTCCCAATAGGTTAAGGCTATTTTTTTAAATAAAATTTTGCCTTAACCCGTCCTTCCGAACAACGGGTTAAGGCAAAATTTTATTAAAAAAATCTGGACCGTTGGATCTTTGATCCAACGGTCCAAATAAAAGTTCGCACGGGTCAGTGCGAATAGACCCGCTTCCGACCCGTTTGCAATGGAAGAAAGCTCTCTCTCTATATATATATGTATATATGTATATATATATATACATTGACATTACTATTACTAGTATCATGCACGTGCGATGCACGTGGAGGGAGAATGAAAAAAAAACTACCAACACGTGCGCTGCACGTGTTGACACACATACACAAAAAAATAAAAAATTGTTTATTTGTTTACCAACCCCATCTCTCCCATTATAATAGTTACTAGTATCATGCACGTGCGATGCACGTGGAGGGAGAATGAAAAAGACAAAAAAAACTACCAACACGTGCAACGCACGTGTTGACACACATACAAAAAAAAAATAAAAAATTGTTTATTTGTTTACCAACCCCATCTCTCCCATTATAATAGTTACTAGTATCATGCACGTGCGATGCACGTGGAGGGAGAATGAAAAAGACAAAAAAAAAACTACCAACACGTGCGCTGCACGTGTTGACACACATACATAAAAAAAATAAAAATTGTTTATTTGTTTACCAACCCCATCTCTCCCATTATAATAGTTATAGATTATTTTTTTTTTTCATACACTATACTATTATTTTATGTTAGTATGGTTAATTTTTTTAAAAGAGCCTAATATGTTTCTTTTAAAAAGCCCAATACTTTCTTTCTTAAGCCCAATCCAATAGTATTTAGGGCTTAAGTGCAATTAAATAAAGATTGAGGGGTTATGTGTAAAAGGGAAGGACACCTAAGCCTCCTAGAATTCTCCACACACCCACATCTCTCTTCCCTTCTCTTTTCTGGCCGACAGCAGACAGCAACAACTGCAGCATTGATTTCCTTTTTTCTCTATACATATACATACTACTACTCATTACTATTGCTACTACTACTTACTACCCCTACACCTCTCCCCCTCTCTTTCTCCTTACTACCGACAACAACTACAGCCATTCCCTTTCCCCTTTTCTCTATTTAATTATCCCCTTCAACTTCTCTACTACTACTACTCACTATTACTACTACTTACTACTCCATTTTCCTTCTCTCTTTTCCTTCTTTGCTGCCAGCAGCAACAAACAGTAGCAGCTTTCTTTTCTTCTCTCTTTTTCTATATATTTACTACTACTTGCTACTGCTTCAACTACTACTACTTACTACTACTTAACTACAACTACTACTACTACAATTACTACTACTATTACTTTACTACTTCTTCAACAACTACCACTTCTACTACTACTATTTCTACTACTTAGCTACTACTACTATTTCTACTACTTAGCTACTACTACTATTATACTATTATTGGAGCAAGGAGTCAAGAAGACTAAATGTAGCACCCCGAATTTCTAATATGATATCTTAGAAAATACGTGGCACAATCCCAGCATCAACTTCAATGTAACATTAAACACAACCAACTCCACTAAAATTTTCAACTTTTATTACAACAACTTTTACAAAGCACAGCGGAATTCTAAACATCTCAACTCATAATTTTCTTTTTATTTACAACACAAAACTATCTCAAATCTGCTTTTACAATTTACACAAAACTCTTTCAAATCAATTTATCTCAAAACTATCTCAAGCATCCAAACCTCCAATCTCTAAGCAACAACCTGCAACACATGAGGCTAGAGATGATCCCTAACCCCCAAAACTAAAGGGGTCAGCCATAAATGGTGTGAGTGACATAAAACAACAAACAACATAAATGAACATTAATCATGAATCCTTAAGCAACAGGTAGTAAACATGAATACATAAAATACGAAGTAGCAAAGAAAAGTAAACCACAAGTGAGACTAAACCAAGTGTCAAGTGTAGAAAACAGGAAATCCACATGCATAAAACCAAGTCAAGAAAACACAAATTCTATATGCGTACTTGTCGAAGTCTATGCATCCCACTCTACATAGGTTTGGTGCAAGTCCTTAACGTCTCCACATCGTATGGGTTCAATCCCCGCCATGCAACTAATCTTAACACGATGACTACTACGAGATAAAGATAAACTGTGAGAATTAGCCCATGCCCGATAATTCCGGAGATCAATCCCACACCACAAGTAACTACCGTGATAATTCCGGAGATAAATCCCACACCACAAGTAATCTACCGTGATAATTCCGGAGATATATCCCACACCACAAGTAATCTACCGTGATAATTCCGGAGATTAAATCCCACACCGAAACATTGACACATCATCACACGAATACCACATGTGCTTCGCCTCGACTCCAATAATTCCAGAGATCAATCCCACACCGAAAACAACTACTTGGATAATTCCGGAGATATATCTCACACCCAAAGTAAAATACTTGGATAATTCCGAAGATAGATCCCACACCCAAAGTAAGATACTTCGATAATTCCGGAGATTAAATCCCACACCGAAAGCCATACTGAGGTACTTGACTCATGTTCTCGTTCATCATATCACCACTAGTGCCTGTTCTTACTATTTTTGGGTTACTTAATTACTCAACGAATCTCCTAGAGTGGTGTACCCTACCGGTCTAAATTCAAAACTAAATAACTGAAATGCCTCAACGGGCCTCAACAAAATAACTCAACACCGGTATACTAGGGTCACACACCTCTAGAGACTCAAACTCATATATCTAAATCAAATTTTCACTAAACAAAAGTGGCTCAACTGAATATCTTAAATCAAATATTTAACTGAATATCAAGTATAGACTGAATTATCTGAAAACCAATCATTCGAAATAACACTCAAGTTTACAAAAGCTCATCAGTACCAGTCGACTTATACTGTAGTAAGTCGACTGTCCAGAGGACAAATATCCAAAATTTTACAAAAATAAACTAAGTCATAACAGTCGACTTGAAAGCCGTCAGTCGACTTAATCGAGACAAAATTCCAATAATTCTCAAGAAAATATTCTAAGTACATAAGTCGACTTAAAGAAGTCATAGGTCGACTGTCCAGAAAGAAACTGTAGTGACTTACAAAATAAATTTTCAGTAAACCAGTCGACTGAATAATGGTTTAAGTCAACTGTCTAGAACGGGTTTTCAAAAGAACTAGACACAACAGCAGGGTCGTACCAGTCGGCTGAAAAGTAGACCAGTCGACTGTCGGCCTACAGTTTACATAATTTAGGTCTGAATACAAAATCAAAACTGGAGTTTTTCTAAAAATTCATTGTTTATGAAAATTATTCGTATTCAGGTAAAAATGACAAATCTCAAATAATCCTCACTATGGATACATTACTCAAAATATCCAATATCTCAAAACTCAAGTTCTCATGTTCTAAAATTACTAATTTTTCCATTAGGGTTTCTCCACACTGAACTTCTTTCATAACTCAAAACCAAGATCTGATTTGCAAACACAAGATCCAGATGCTCACCATCCTATCATAACCATACTCAAATCTTAACATGCTTTCTAGCAATACAAATTTATAAATCAAGATCCACTCAACATTTTTAGATTTCACATACATGGTACAAACAACAATATTTGTATCGTTCTCATGCAAAATACTAAATAACATACATGCCAAACCAACAACATAACAATCGATCACATTAATCAAACCACAATACAAGATTCATGTCATTCTCAACATCAAAACAAAACAACAAACAAATTTTACATCACTCACTTTTGAATTGAGAAGATCCAACGAAAAAGCCTCCCTTTTTGCGAGATCCAAAACCTCCTCTTACTCCTCCAAACAAATCACAAAATTCTGTATATTGCAGCAAATGACGGTTGGAAAAATCCTTTTAAATACCTGGGATGAAGTTTTAGGGTTTTACCCATTTTTGCAAAATAATCCCTTCAAAATACAATTTTATTTATATAGCTCTATTCTTGGAAGTTCAATAAAATTCATTTAAATTAGGATTTAAAAGTAAAATACAATCCTAAATCTCAACCGGTACTGTTCAAAACGTCTAGAAAATACATTTTACATTTTAACTCCTAAAAATGACAAATTTGCAAAAAGGTCCTTCTTTTCTCAAAATTTGCAAATAGTTCCAATTAATTTCAAAAAAACCTGGAAAAATACTAAATAAATCCCAAATATTAAATAATGATTTTTCATAAAGAAAACTTGACTTTCAAACTTCTCAAAAAAGTATTTGCACGTGTAAAAAGATAAATTTTTCTGAAAATATTCATAAATTCTCCAAAAATCATTTTAGTTATTTATAAACCTTTAAAAATAACATTTTAAAAATACGGGGTTCTACACTAAAGGTGCAAGGAGGGGAAGTAGCAACTTGAAGCTTGCAAGCAATCAAACTGGGTATTCTCCATTCCTTTTGTGTTCAAATTAAATTTAATGATTGATACTTGCTAGAAATTGTAGTGTGTGTTCTTCCTCCTTGTATGCTTCTTTAAGTTTTATTTTTTTGTGTATGATTGTTTGATTATTTGATTGATTATAATTTGTTATTTATATTTAAATAATTGTATAGTAGTTCATTGACATGATTGTGTAGTAAACAGAAAATTGTTGATAATAGATTATTTAGTAGATGGTATAGATTGCTTAATGAATTAATAGCATAAATTGTTATTGGTGGTAAACATTAATAGTAATGATTGAAAAGGTATTAAAGTGCTAGAGGTTATTAAGTGTTAATAGATTAAATACAAAAAGGTACAAATGGTTATGTATGCATGCTTGGGTGTATGGTTGACATGGCCGGATTAAGGAAACAAAGGAAACGAAAAAGGAACAAAGTAGAAAGGATAGAAAAGAAATGTTTGTGTAGATAATTACACAATTTTGAAATTAAGTAAATGGGTATTTGGTTATTCCATGAATACAAGTTCACACTTGTGCTTGCCTAAACATAATATGGAAAGGTAGTTGAGAAATATGTATGAAAGATGTTCATGCAATTGTTGTATGTGTGTATGTGAAATAGGTTGATTACACTAAGGTATTTACCATTAGGTGGATGTGAAGTAGTACATACACATGTGTGCGATATCCTAGTATGGAAACAATTTTTATAAGCGTGGAATGCGGTGTTAGATGAAATATGGTTATGCATGGGTATGTATATAACCAATGCATGCTTATATGCGTACTTATTGTGAAGTGTGGTGCACATTGAGTGCACTAGTTTGGTGCATGTGTGGGTCAACTCTTAGCATGACTGGAGGCTAGGTTGAACCCTAACTAAATTAAGATGAGACTTGTTGAGTTGGTGAATTGAGAAATTAAACTAGGATAATTGGTAAGGACAGGCACTAGTTGGGCGTTGTACTCTCCTGTCAAGGGAACAAGTGCGGCGTGGTCTCGTCTGGGACACGTGCGGCGTGGTCTCGTCTGTTAATTTCTGGGATTTAGTGATAAGGATTGTATGGTGAAAATTAGGGAATGGACCTGCCAAATCCACCCAAGGTTCTATGTTGTTCAATACGAACAAGGAGCAAGAGTGTAACTCTAAATCTCTGGGCGGAGTAGGGGTGGCCCTATCGATTCGCCTTATGTTCATGATAACTTTGGTAGGGGCAGGAGTGGAGAAGGACCATGATTCTGACAGAGTTGATGATCACCGGCCTGACCGGAAATGAAGAGGGACCACAATCCTGTCGGAGTGGAGAAGGACCATGATCTGAACGAACAGGGTGATCACTGCCGTTCAGAGTGGAGAAGGACCACGATCCGACTGCAGGAGCGAAAATGGACCGCATGTGCTGTAGACTTTACCAGTCACTAGATGAATGTCAGAAACAGGAAAGAGTACAAGAGTAGGATGCATGGCGAGAGATTGAACCATATTATCTGGAGAATACAAACTCGATTTGGAGAGTATGTAGTATGGGATGCATACGTTTCCAAATCAATTTTGCATTAGATTAAGAGCATGATATGCATATGAATTGTGCATTAGAATCTAGATCATGACATACACCGACACTTATGGTTTGACTTTCACATTTTTCTTCTGCATCAAACATTGATTGTTGAAGATTTTGGAGATTGTGGCTTTCATCCGCATTGCGTCAGTTGTATTCAACTGACGTGCCTACAGTTTTCTAATGCAGGATCGCTGATCGTAGAGCAGGGGACTCGAGCTGCGGAAAGTATCCGAGTATAGGATATAGCTTCCTTGTGCAATGTAAGTTTCTAATTTTCTTGTAATTTTTCTGTGCTGTGTACTCATTGAAGTAAAGATTCTTGGTAAGTGTCACGAGCTCCCAGTGTGTGGAACTCGGGGCACTACAGCTGACACATTGCATCTTTGACTGTTGACTGGTCAACGGCATTTTGCGCCATTTTGGGTCAGGGATGCATTTGTTCCGAGCGTGCCACCGAGCTAACGTGATGCTTTTTGGTACCGACACATCGCATCTTTAATCATTGACCGTTGACTGGTAAACAGGCCTTTTGCGCCATTTTGGGTCGAGGACACCAGTTTGTTCGGAGTGTGCCACGGAGCTAACGTGGCGTTTTCTGATACTAACACGTGGCTCTGTTGGCCATTGACATGGTCAACGTTCACCCAAATTTTTTGTTTGGCTCGGCACAGCTGCATTGTAACTAACTTTTTCGGTGCTACAGAGGTCGGATTGGGGTGTATGACCACTTGTTTCGAAGAGGATTCGAAGATCTACAATTCTTCTTTAGTAGTCAATTGGAGAATTATCCGTCTTAAGGGTCAAAATAGGCCCGCAGTATCTTTACCTCTGTGAAATTGAGAATAACTTCGGTGTCGGGGATCCACAAAGAGGAGTTTCGACCCAGGGAGTTACGAAGAAGAGCTTTGCAAGACTCTAGGGAAGATCCGTTCTTGGAGGCGAGTTTTGGGAGCGTCCCTAGACGAGTTGAGCTCCAAACTCGCTGTTGATGAAGATGACCGCTCGGAAAGTGAGCGAGATAAAGAGTATCACCGGGCTCTAGGAGAGAGCCGTCCGGGAGGTGAGTTTGGGGAGCAACTCTAAAGGTGAGTTGAGCTCCGAACTTGCTGTAGATGAAGAAGACCACTTGAGAGGCAAGCGAGATAAAGAGCATCGCCCGGTGAGCCAATCGGGAAGAAAGTTTGGGAAGCATCTGTAGGGGTGAGTTGAGCTCCGAACTCGTAGCAGAAGAAGGCCGCTCGGGAGGCACGCGAGATAAAGAGCATCACCGGGCTCTAAGAGGGAGCCGTTCGGGAGATGAGTTTAGGGAGCAGCTCTAAGGATGAGTTGAGCTCCGAATTCAATGTAGCAGAAGAGGGCCACTCGGGAGGCAAGCAAGATGAAGATCATCGTCCAGCTCTAGGAGAGAACCTATCGGGGTGTGAGTTTAGGGAGCAACTCTATGGGTGAGCTGAGCTTCAAACTCATTGTAGAAGAAGAGGGTCGCTCGGGAGGCGAACGAGGTGAAGAATATCGTCGGGCTCTAGGAGAGAGCCATTCCAGAGGTGAGTTGGGGGAGACACTCTAGGGGTGAGTTAAGCTCTGAACTCACTGTAGCAGAAGAGGGCTGCTCGGGAGGCGAACGAGAAGAAGATCATCGTCCAGCTCTAGGAGAGCCGATCGGGAGGTGAGTTTAGGGAGCAACTCTAGAGATGAGTTGAGCTCCGAACTCACTGTAGAAGAAGAGGGAATGTAAGCGAGGTAAAGAACATCGTCGGGCTCCATGAGAAAGCCGTTCGGGAGGCAAGTTGGGGGAGCAACTCTAGGGATGAGTTGAGCTCCGAACTCATTGTGAATGAAGGTCGCACAGAAGGCGAGCGAAATGAAGAGTATCGTTGGGCTCTAGGAGAGAGCCGTTCGGGAGGCAAGTTTAGGGAGCAGCTCTAGGGGTGAGTTGAGCTCCAAACTTATTGTGTATGCTGGGTGTGATCCTCGTGAGGGTAAGATTGCCCGTATCCGTACCAAGCTTCGTGTGGCAAAGTTGGGGCTTGCTCATTTACGGGAGAGGTTATTCAAGGTGCAAGTGGAGTCAGCCGCTTGAGGAGAGTGTTGACCCAGAAGGATACTGAAGCAAGGCACTGTGATGAAGGTCTTCAGAAGAAGCCTTCGATCAATGTGGGGGGTTACTCTCACAATAGCGGGGCTTCCCTTGCTGAGGCGACGATCAAGAGGACCTCAGAGGTTAAATCCTTTATTCATTCTCTGCTTGTCGCTACCACCAAGAGGGATGAGTTAAATAACGTTCTAACATCCCGTATTTTTATTTTAATTAAAAAAAGCATTTTTTTCAATTTTTGCACGTATGATGCACGTACTAATTTTTCCATCTTTATTTTTCTTACTCTCGTTTACTATTTTAGCATGCAAGAGTCTCTTATTTAGCCTTTTATTAAACCCATGGACCTAAGAATGGATTCTAGCCCACTAGCCAAATTAATTAATTAATTAAAAAGCAAGCCCATTAATAAAATCTATTTTTAAGTTGTGCATGGACTCACACATGACATGTAACAATTTTTAATACACATTTTTTGAATCATAGGAATTGTATTTATTTTGTGTATGTGTGCACGAGTGCACAACACATGCACGTGTTAGATGAAGAGATGGAGAGTGGCCGGTTTTTGGGAGTTTGGAAGAAGAGGGGTTAGGGGTTAGGAGAAGTGAAGAGTTGGAGGAGTTAGGAAAGTGAAGAGTTGAGTAATTTATTAGGAGGGTGAAATTTGCATTTTAATCCAAAAATAAACCAATTTAAAGAGATGAAAAGGAAAGAGAGGTGAAAAATACACCACTTTGTCCTATAAATACACCCTTGTTTCTTCTCTTTTCACACCAAAAATACACCAATTTAGAGAGATAAAAAGGAAAGAGAGAAATGAGTGTTCTTGTGCATTGGAGGCTTGTTGGAGCTCTTGCTAGGAGGAGAAGGACTAGGAGTTGCTTTGTTGGAGCTAGGAGCTAGGATTTTTGTCTCATCTTCCTTGTTTTCAAATTCTTCATAAGAGGTGGGTGGTCTTTATGCTTTCTAATTCATAGGTTGAGTATGCTAGAATATGACATTAGTAATGTGGATCAAATTGATGTGATATGAGTGACCTTGTGCTTTCTAAATATTAGAAATGCATGCTAGTATTTAAATGAGTAGTATAGATAAATTTGATGAAATAAATATAGAACAAATCTATACTATTGTATGTGCTATGAATGGTAGTGAAATTTTGTATGCTTAAGAAACTAATTGTCATCATGATAGTTGAAAATGAGAAAAAGAAACAATAAGTTATTACCATGAACAAATATGCGTGTTGAGTACTTGTATGAAACTTATAGATTTTTCCTTATGGTTAAAATGAACTTTTGTGAAGCAAAATTGATACACAATGAATCATTTTAAAAGAGATGCAAGTTGCCATTTTTGATTAAATTAAAGAAATGAAGTTCATGTTTATTACAGAAAAGAAATAATTTGAAATATGTCAAAAATATAAGCTTGGAAATTCGTGAATTACTGATTTCAAATAAACTCGGTATAAATGAGATAAATACAATCTACAAAAAGATTAGATCAATCATATGTTTGAGTTTTGTAAAATTAACTAGTTTCTCTACTGAATGAACAAAACTACAACAATGTGATCCCTAATCAGTATTCGCACTTGGACTTATTGGATAGTTGGTGCACTATAAATCGGTAATGTACTTGTAGGATATCTTGGGTTCAAAACTTGTTAGACACATTTTTTTTTTCATTCTGATTTCTGTTTAAATAAATCCGAACCCGAAATTAAGCATAAGGGGATTTCGTTATGGCTTCTTAACATCAAGTCCACTTGGACATTGTGGTGCTCGGTGGTGGCTTTGGGCGCTGACTGTAGTTCACGGGTGGTCTTGGGTTCGAAACCCTATGGCCACATTTTGATTTTTTTGGATATTTTTAATATTTTAATTGAGTTTTCATACAAATAAAAATTTTGGGAAAAATATATAACATTCCTATAAAATGAGGTGGAATTTATTAAAAATAATTTTAGAAACTTTCATGAGTATTTTGAGAAATAAAAAGAGGAATTGAGGTAGTAAATAAGTTTTGACTCCAAAATTATTTATTTGAGTATATGACCTTTATTTTGAAAAGAAAAGGAAAATATTGTCAAGTTATGGGATTCTCTTGATGTAAACATATACTTATGTTGAGTAAGAAATAATTGAAGTGGAAATTGCTATATGAACTTAAATTGCCAATGAGACTGAGCGGATGAATTGATGTTCATGAAAAGAAATATTGTTTCATTTTAAATTGTGAATGAATAAAAGAATCATGAGTAGTGCTAAAATAAGACATTGTGAATAAGTTGAAGATATGAATACATTGAGTTTAATACATGATTATTGAAGGGTATGAGTACCCATGGATTCTTGTACTTGAAAGGTTGTGATTTAAAGTTGTGAGACCACGAGTACCGACATTGTTGAATTAAAAAATTTGAGTTATTTTGAGATATAGCCACGGAGATATCTCGGTATTTGTGATTAAGTTCGGTAGGGGGTAAAACTAACTCTAGGTACGATAATTTATTCATATCTTGAACTTAAAAACTAGGCACATAAGTGGAGATGTAGTAAAACTTGGGCACACGTAAGTGGGACACTCGGGCAGTGGATTCCAGGACTATAGATCCAGTCGGGCGGTGGATTCCGGGACTGTGATTGCTTCGTAGGAGACGAGCATTTATTTTAAATCCAGGACTATGCGTAGTCAGACAGATAATTTGCCGTACTCCAATGTATATACGTATACCGGAGCTAGATGGGTACTTGCGGGATGTTCGCACGATGAGGAGTCTGTTATAACAGTCAGGCGGTGGACTCCGAGACTGGGATCCGTACTCGTGGAATGATCTAAACCTTGCTTTATTACTGGGTAGTTGTCATGACGAGGGATTGAACCCTTTAATGTGGAGTACGTAGGTGCTTGCCCTCGGACCTATGTAGTATGGGATGCATAGAATCCGAACAAGTATGCATTAGTGTCATCTTAGTATAAAATATCTGCATTAGACATTAAGGCATGGCATACATTTATATGTTTAGAGTAATCACATTTAACACTTTATTTGTATTCAAGTTTGTGATCTGTTAAAGTATTAAGATTGTTATATTTTCGGCATAGAGAGTATGGCCGTGTATAACATTTTCATCAGTTGTAATCAACTGACGTGCCTACAGTTTATTATGCAGGATTTGGACCTTTCATGAAGATATAAAGTTGATATGCTGCTGTTGATTAATTACATGTTAAAGATGTTGCAAAATTGCATATTATTTTCATTGTTGTATTTCATTTTATCTTCCGTTGTTGTAAAGAACTCTGTTGTATTATAAAAAGTTCAATTTCCTTGTAAAATTGTACGAAGTGAAGTGTAAAGATCCTGTGGAACTTCGAATTCGGTCTTATTTGGAATTCAGGGTGTTACAGATGGTATCAGAGCCACACTTCATAAGTAGTACAAGTTTATAAGGAACGACTCCCTAGAGTGGACATTAGAGTGTGAGTTTCACTTATAGAGATTTAAATGTAAGTAACTTACGTTTGTGTTGCTCTATATGATGACATTTTCTCCTCCTTTCTCTATAAGATGGCAAATTAGCATGATCCCCAGAATGAGACACATTGGTTTGTCCCCTTCGAGAATGAAGAGGAAGAGCCAATAGAGGAACAAGAGACTAGGAATTCCTCGAGTCCAGGGAGATTACTCCACTTCCGCCTGATTTTCCCGAAGAATCCTCAGATGAAGAACTCGTTCCAGATGACCAAGATAATATTGTTGCTTCTCTTTGAAGAGAATTGGATGCTCAAAAGTGAAGAGTAAACCACTTGGAAGCGCAACGGGCTGAAGATAAGGAGCGCATTTAGGAGCTAAGTTTTCAAGTGTGCGAACTCGAGAAGGTTCAACTCGTGAATGATCGACACTTTGCCAAGTTGGACCACCTCACTCGCTGGGACAAGCAGGAGTGGCAACAGAGATTTGAAGATATGGAGAAGGAAATCCAGGAACTACGGGAAGAGCTCAGAGCAACCAAGAGAAACCGTAGAATCTAGGATATCTTTTGTTTAAGGATGTAATGGATGTATTGAAGCAAAGTTTTTCTTTCTGAATGTAAAAAGTTTAATTTTGGAATAAATAAATTTTGTTGAAGCGATGTTAATTGTGTTATTTATGATGATTAATGATGAACTTTATGACTCAGAAATGGCACAAAGGAACAGGAACGGATAAGGGCATATTGGTGAGAATGGGCTAGATTTGGAGACTGAACTATTTCGAGTATATCAGACCTTAAATGCTTTCGCTGCCAACATCGTCGGGAATGCTGGGCCAGGGCCAGCTATGCATGTCCCCGAAGCAATCAGGCTGGTTGAATCGTTCAAAACGATGAGGCCACCTGTGTTTGAGGGCGAGGCTAATCCAGATGCTGTTGATGACTGGATTAGGCAGATTGAGTCAGTTTTTTAAGTGCTAGAGACCCCAGAGGCCAGTAAGGTGAAATTGGACACCATTCAGCTAGAGAAAGATGCAGGTGTTTGATGGCAATCACTGAAGAGGACTTTGGGCAATGTGCAGCTTACTTGGGAAGAGTTTCTTGGAGAATTTAGAAGTCATTATTTTCCCCTGGATGTTAAAGAGAAGGCTATGGAATTTTTGGGCTTGCAGCAAGGGAGTATGACAGTGTGGAAGTATGAGACCAAATTCAACCAACTCTCAAGGTATGCGCCGGAAATGGTTCAGGATGAAGCCAAGAAAGTGAAGAAGTTTGAGCAAGGGATGAGGCCAAGCTTGAGGACCCGTATTATACCCCTAGATATCCGAAGATTTGAAAAGTTGGTCAGGAGGGCTGCCGCTACTGAGTCGGATATGAACCAGTTCCAGGCAGTACAGGTCAAGAGGAATAATTGGAGCATAGGCAAAAGGCCTGCAGTGCCGAGCAATTTTAGGGGACAACCCCCAGCACAGCATTTCAAACCAACCAGAGCGAATGCTATTGCAGTGACTGGAAGGGTACCCATTTGCTACAAGTGTTGAGAGGCAAGCCACATATCTTCTGGGTGTACCACATCACAAGCGGGCAGGACTTGTTATCTTTGTGGCAAGGAGGGTCACATCAAGCCATTTTGCCCTCAGCTTCAGCGGGAAGGGCCGAGTCAGAAGCAGTCCAACCCAGGACAAAAGCAATTCCGGCAGGGGCGAGTGTTCGCTTTGACCGAGGCCGATGCTGATGATGTGGACAACGTCATCACGGGTATGAGAGATGATGATTAGTTGCTTTGTTGCTTTCTAGTTATGTAAGAAGTGTTATGTAATGTGAGTACTCTTATGTAACAGGAGACATTCAAATAAATGGAATAAAAGCATCAGTTTTATTTGATACGAGATCATCGCACACATTTGTCACCCTCATTTACAAAACAATTAGGAGTCGAACCTAAAAATTTTCCTGACAAAGTTCTATCTGTGGCTACTCCGTCAGGAGAAAACTTGACTACCGACCGATATTATGAAGGGTGTGAACTTGAGATCGGAGGCAGGCTTTTTTGGCATCGACCTCATTGAGTTAGCAGTTTTGGGGGTCGACATCATTATTGGCATAGACTGGATGTCAGTATATAGTGCCACTATTGAGTGCAAGAGCAAGAAGGTTGTAGTGAAGGCATCAGGAGGACCAGCAGTTACATTTCAAGGGAAGAGGAAGTGTAAGCAGTTGGTAGCAGCTTTGGCAGAGCAGAAGATTCCTGAAGAAGTGAGGCAGATTCCAGTGGTTCGGGATTGTCCAGCAATGTTTCTTGAAGACTTGCCTGGGCTTCCCCCTCATCGAGATGTAGAGTTCGGCATCACCGTTCAGCCAGGGAGTGCACCTATTTCTAAGGCACCATACAGAATGGCACCGGTTGAGTAAGATGAGATCAAGAAGCAGATTGAAGAGTTGTTGAGCAAAGGATTCATCAGGCCAAGTGCATCACCTTGGGGAGCCCCAGTTCTTTTGGTGAAGAAGGATGGATCGATGAGGATGTGTATCGACTACAGAGAGTTGAACAAGGTTACAGTACAGAAAAAGTATCCAATTCCTCGAATCGATGATCTGTTCGACCGTCTACAAGCAGCAGCTATTTTCTCCAAGATAGACCTGCGGTCAGGATATCACCAAGTCCGAGTAAAGGAAGAAGATGTGCACAAGACGGCTTTCCGAACTAGGCATGGTCACTATGAGTTTCTAGTCAGGACATTTGGAGTAACTAATGCACCTGCTATTTTCATGGACATGATGAACAGAGTCCTACGGCCATTCATTGATTCTTTTGTCGTTGTGTTCATCGACGACATATTGGTCTATTCCAAGTCAGAAAAAGAGCATGTCGAGCACCTAGCAAAGGTACTGAAGAAGCTAAAGGAGCAGAAACTATATGCGAAGCTGTCCAAATGTGACTTCTGGAAAACCGAAGTCGCCTTCCTGGGTCACATCCTTTCTATGGAGGGAGTTGCTACTGACCCACAGAAGATTGAAGCAATAGGATTGGCCAAAACCAACTACAGTGAAAGAGAATAGGAGCTTTCTGGGTTTAACTGGATACTACAGAAGGTTCATTCAGGGCTACGCCCAGCTAGTTGTGCCACTCACCGGACTTACAAGGAAGAACGTGAGTTTCAAATGGTCGAAACAGTGTGAAGCTAGCTTTCAGGAGTTGAAGGGAAGGTTGACTACCGCTCCCACTTTGGCTTTACCAAGAGCAGGAGTTGAATATGATGTCTACAGCGATGCTTCCCATCGCGGATTGGGTTGTGTGCTGATGCAAGAGGGAAAGATAATAGCTTATGGGTCTAGACAGCTAAGACCGCATGAAAAGAATTACCCAACCCATGATCTGGAGCTGGCAGCAATCATTTTTGCATTGAAGCAGTGGAGACACTATGTGTACGGGGAGAAGGTCAACATGTACACGGATCATAAGAGTCTGAAGTATATCTATCAGCAAAAGGACTTGAATCTGAGGCAGAGAAGATGGTTAGAAGTGTTGGAAGACATCCGACCTGAGATCAAGTACCATCCGGGTAAGGTCAATGTTGTGGCTGATGCGCTCAGCAGGAAGTGCAGTTTGTCCCAATTGATCACAACTCAGGAGAAGTTGGCAGAGGAGCTTGATCAAGCAGGGATAGAGGTGGTTTTGCAAGGTTTAGGAGCTTCCTTAGCTCAGTTAAGGATTCAACCTACTCTGAGAGACAGAATCATCGACAATCAGAAGACCGATCCAGAGATTCAGGAGATGATGGAGCAGGCTGGCATTGGCAAGTTGGCAGGATTTCAGGTGAAGGATGAGGTATTGTGGTTTGGAAAGTGGCTGTGTGTGCCAGATCTAGCGGAACTGAAGGAGAGTATTCTTCAGGAAGTGCATGCTACTTTATTATCCGTGCATCCAGGGAGTACCAAGATGTTCAAGGACATAAAGCTATATTTTTGGTGGCCAGGAATGAAGCGAGATGTGGCTGAGTTTGTTGTCAGGTGTGCAGTCAGTCAGCAAGTCAAAGCCGAGAATCAGAAGCCCGGAGGTTTGTTATAGCCATTACCTATCCCAGAGTGGAAATTGGATTGTATCAGCATGGACTTCATCACAGGTTTGCCCAAGAGTTCCAAGGGCAATGATGCAATTTGGGTGATAGTGAACCGACTCACCAAATCGGCTCACTTTTTGGCGATGAAGCTTACTTGGTCGATGGAGAAGCTGGCCGAGTTGTATGTTGGCGAGATTGTGAAGCTTCATGGAGTTCCGCTATCAATAGTAACCAACCGAGATGCGCGTTTCACTTCGCCTTTTTGGAGAAGCCTTCAAGCAGCTTTGGGAACGAAGACTGATTTCAGTACGGCCTTTCATTCTCAAACTGATGGGCAGACTGAGAGAGTCAACAGGGTATTGGAAGATATGTTGAGATGTTGTGTGTTGGACTTTGGTGGCAATTGGGAGAAGCACTTGGCTCTTGTGGAATTTGCCTACAACAACAGTTTCCAGGCAAGCATCGGGATGGCGCCGTATGAGGCTCTGTATGGTAGGAAGTGCAGGACACCGGTATGTTGGTATGAAGTGGGGGAACGGCAACTGTATGGGCCGGAGATTGTGCAGCAGACCTCAGAAAAGATCGAGCTGATCAGGAAGAGTTTAGTCGACGCACAGAGCAGGCAGAAAAGTTATGCCGACAACCAAATGAGAGACCTGGAGTTTGATGAAGGTGACTGTCTTTGTAAAGGTGTCTCCGACCAGGGGGGTGATTCGGTTTGGTAGGGGAGGAAAATTAGTCCCGAGATACATAAGACCTTATAAGATATTGAAAAGGATTGGAAAGACAGCTTATCGGTTAGAATTACCAAAAGAGTTAGCCCAAGTGCACAATGTCTTTCATGTGTCTATGCTACGAGATTATATCCCGGATCCGAGTCATCATTTGCCAGAAGTGCCAGAAGGTTTGCAGTTGGATTTGAGCTATGCAGAGCGTCCGGTAGAGATTGTGGATCGTCGAGAGAAGGTCTTGAGAAATAAGACAATACCTATGGTCACGGTCATTTGGAGGAACCAATTTGTTGAGGAGGCCACATGGGATTCAAAGGAAAGGATGATGAGAGATCACCCTAAGCTTTTTAACAAAAATCGTAAACTCTTTTCTTTTCTTTTCTTTTCTTTCTTTGCCTTTTCTCTCTCTTAAGTGTAGTTCCGAGGACGGAACTATTCTAAGGAGGGAGTGCTGCAACATCCCGTATTTTTATTTTAATTTTAAAAATGCATTTTTTTCAATTTTTGCACGTATGATGCATGTGCTAATTTTTCCATCTTTATTTTTCTTACTCTCATTTACTATTTCAGCATGCAAGAGTCTCTTATTTAGCCTTTTATTAAACTCATGGACCTAAGAATGGATTCTAGCCCACTAGCCTAATTAATTAATTAATTAATTAAAAAGCAAGCCCACAAGACAAGTCCATTAATAAAATCTATTTTTAAGTTGTGCATGGACTCACACATGACATGTAACAACTTTTAATAGACATTTTTTAAATCATAGGAATTGTATTTATTTTGTGCATGTGTGTGCACTAGTGCACAACACGTGCACATGTTAGATGAAGAGATGGAGAGTGGCCGGTTTTTGGGAGTTTGGAAGAAGAGGGGTTAGGGGTTAGGAGAAGTGAAGAGTTTGAGGAGTTAGGAAAGTGAAGAGTTGAGTAATTTATTAAGAGGGTGAAATTTGCATTTTAACCCTTCACTTTGTCCTATAAATATATAGGGATGGCAAGTGGGCCGGGTCAACCGGCGACCCACCCGCAACCCGCCCGTTGAACCCGGCCCGTGAAAGTGTTTGGCGGGTTCGGGTCGAACCCGTGAACAGTAACGGGTTGACCCGGGTCGCGTAAATAGCGAATCGAACCCGTATAACCGGCCCGCCAACCCGTTAAAAAATACCCAACCCGCCTGCCAACCCGCGGGTCGACCCGTGGGTTACGAACCGTTGGACCCGTTCGGGTCGAACATTCGACCCGTCACGGGTCGACCGTTGACTCGCGGGTCAAACGAGCCGTTGGGGGGGGGCACTGTACAACAGAGAGCAAAACGGTTTTTTGGTTTTTTTTTGACTTTTTTATTTTGAGCCTATAAATACCCCCCCAAAACCCCATCAAAAAAAATCACACCTTACTCTCTTACTCTCTCTACTATTATTACTTATTTCTAAGCAATTGTGAACAATTCAAGTATTGAATAAACAAGTATTCAAGGCGTATACACGATCAATTTCTGATCGTATCGAAATCAAAATTCAACAACATCTTCAACTCTTCAACTCTCGTCCAACTCCAAGTGATCAAGTCGTCAACTCTCCTTCAAGCTCTCTTCAACTATTCAACTCCGGAATCGTTTATTTCTACTTCTACTTCTATTCTTATTTCACGGATTTTTTTATATACGCGTATCCACGGTGAATGGTATCAAAATTTCATACCACTCTTCTTATTTTATTTTTGTTGTAGTTATAATTATTGTTGGTTTTTTTATCTTCTCTATCTCAACCCTCTTGTTTTCTAGATTTTTTTTATAATTCATCGTTCCCACATTGTGTAGTTTTTTTTTACATACATTACTACATTATGTCTAGACGCGGTAGCGGTCGCAGCCAAAGTGGGCAAGATTCCTCCTCTTCCCGTAGGCCACCAATTGTCCCAATTAGTAAGCCCGCCCAAGAGTACCACGATCCTCCTAACCAACAATGGGCTACACACGACAAGGTTGTAGGTGACATACAATTAGAAGAAGAAGAACTACAACAACCAACCGAAACCACACAACCCCGTAGTAGTCGGAAAAGTAGAGGAGAAAGTAGTGATTGGCATAAGTTTTACGATTATATCCCAGACGAACAAACTCCGGGTATAGGTTTGAAAGTTTGTAAAACATGTTCTAAGGCATACAAATTCAAGAGGGGTGATGGCACCGGTACAATTAGTAGACACATCCTAAATAACTATAAAGAACTTCTTGCTGACCTACCCAACCAACAAAAAATCAACCCTAGGACCGGTCTAGTTGCTAGCCACCCTTATGATCCGATCTTATTTGTCGAAAAATGGCCCGATTAGTAATAGAGGAAGAGTTACCATTTTCCTATCCCGAGAGTAGGGACTTGAAAAATTTTAATCAAATGGCCTTAAACCCTCATTTTAGAAGAATTCCGAGAAATACTTGCAAATCGGATTGTTTTAAAGTGTATAATGAAATGAAGGACACTTTGATTGCAATTTTATGGAGTTTAACTTGTAGAGTTAGTTTAACTTCGGATTGTTGGACGGGTGTCAACAATATTCCAACGATGGGAATAACCTGTCATAAGATCGACAATGATTGGATTCTTCAAAAAGGAATCATATCACTTGCGGCGTTGCCGTATCCCCATAGTGGCGCTGAAATAGCAAACCGTATTTTAGAAATTTGTGATGTTTTTCATATTCGCGATAAAATTATGTGTATAAGTTTTGATAATGCATCTAACAACAATGCATCAATTATTATTTTAAAAACCGCATTAAACCCTCCATCTGACAATATTTTTCATATTAGATGTGCATGTCATATTTTAAATTTATGTGTTCAAGACTAGGCAGTTAAAATCGGTTTTTGGAACCAAACGGTCTAAGAGCGATTAGTGATTTATCGGTTAACCGAAAAATAATCGGAGATTAAATCGGAAATATCATTATTATATATATATATATATATATATATATATATATATATATATATATATATAGAGAGAGAGAGAGAGAGAGAGAAACCTTCCATTGCTCACCATTCTGGTTAGCACTCTCGTGAGCACTCGCTCAGAACCGTTCGATTTCAGATCGCATCATCATGCTCATCTAAGGGTCATTACTCTCTCCGCTCAAACCAGTAATGAGAAGGGTTTTTTCGTCAATTACATCCTCACGCTCTCCAGTTCTCACTGTCGAAATCCCCAATCTTCCTCATCTTCCTCACGCTAAGCGTCCCCAAACCCTATCTTCCTCATCTTCCTCACGCTCAAGTACTCAACCCAAATCCCCAATCTTCCTCAATGCCACGAACTCCCAAAGCCGAGGAGCGATTCTCCTCTTCCCCGTCCTCAAAACCGTTCGAGATCGAAACCCTACTCAAAATCCGAAAATTCAACAAATTGAAACCCTACTTGCTCACCTTTTCCCCTCTCTCTCTTTCTTTCATCGACGAAGCTCCTCTCCAAATCGAGGGAACCCGAAGAAACCATAGCCCCGAATCCCCTACTTGATGATTTCCAGATCTGTACGGTGATGAACAAGAAGTGGAGTGGTGGTGGTGGTGGTGATGTAGTTAGATGAAGAAGAAGTGGTGTTAATTTGTATTTTGTACTTTGTGAAATTAGAAAGAAGAAGAAGTGTTAATTTGTATTTTGTGAGCAGCAACAGATCTTAGTAGAAGTAAACTTGCTTGTAAGAGGAGCATTTTTTAAATTTTTTTGTTTTGTAAATTTAATGAAATTTGTATTTTTTGTTTTGTAAATTTAAGTACTTTTTTTTTACTTTTTTTTTTCTCAATCTTTTGTTAAATACTCATACATGATGATTGAATCAACTCAAAGAGGCTAAATTCTCAGTTTGCTTCATTTATATGGCTTTCATGTGTATGTTGTTTCCGGAATTGTTTCTTCTTTCAATTGTCAATTGATTTGCTTAACTCATATGAGAATGTGAGCTTCAATTGCTTATCATGAGAGAACGAGGCTTCACCATTGCTTCTGTTGTATGCTTGTTTCTGGGATTGTTTATTTTTTCCAATTCTTCTTGTATTTTGCTTAATCCATATCGAATGTGTGCTTCAGTTGCTTATCATCATGAACTTGAGACTTCACAAATCTCTCTATAGATAAATTTGCAATTATCAAGTATCTAGTTACAAATATATCTTGCAAGTGAGATTGACATGCATGTTCAGTATGATCCCCATAGCTAGAAGACCGATATGTCAGTTACCTTTACACCTAGATTTACAAACTACAAGATTACAGATACTTTATTCTATGCCTCAACCTAGAAGAGAATTCTGTTAATTAATCCTTTTAGCAGACAGAACTCATTCTGTTGAAGTCTTCACCATAAAAAAGTTGTACCCTTTCTTCCCCTTGTGTTTATCAATTTGTTCCACAAATCTTTGCATGAAAGCAGGAAGTGGGACAGAACAGATGCATATTTTCTTCCAACACCATTATCTTCAGAAATAGAAAAAGGCAAGAATACTATGACTACTAACAAAATAGTCTTGATTAGGTTTGCTTATATTCATGATGGTGACAAATGCTATTATTTATTGTCACTGTGGGCATGAATGGTGGCACTAATGATACTTGAAATGCATCTCACATCCAACACTGATTTTGAATTTTTTCACAAAAAATATTTTGAGGTAACCAGACTACTAGCAAATTACCATGTACAAAAAATAGAATTCTTTTTTAACATTTAAGAGAACTGACAGCAGATTTCCATGTACAAAAAATCTTGAATCAATTGTCAGAAAGGGAAATTGTAAACACTTGAGCTTCAACCAATCTTGTACATGAAGCTAGCATTTATTCAGCACAATTTTGGTAAAAAGGGAAAAAATTACAAGCAAGAACATAAGGTATGCAAACTGATAATTTCACGCAAGATGTTCATTGACATTCAATCAAAGGTATCAGAGTCCCAAATGAACCCCAAAAAACAAAGACAATCAACATGCAGAAAATGAAGTATGCAGATGACCAGAGACCAAGACTTCTTTGGATTCGTCTTCCTCAAACTTCTTCATACACTCCGAAGCTTTCAGATCATGATTAGAGAATATCTTACGGACGTTTAGTGTTAGGCTCTGCACAGCTACCTGCAAGAATAATAAAAGCAAAGTGTGATGAGTAGAGATGTGATTGAGAGAAAAGGAATATATTTAATAAGTTCCACATATTTGTAGCAAAACATAATCAGTTGAAGTAAACTTGCACAAAAAATATTTGCAACTGCATTTTCTGGTTACAAAGGAATTTACAGGCTTTGGACTGGATGAACAAAATCGAGAAAGAATGGTTATAGAAGAGTGCATTAACTTACAGGCTTTGGAATTTATTAAGCATGTATACAATTGCATAAGAAAGAATGGTTACATAGAGTGCATTAACTTGAAAGAATTTGTTGCTGTTCTACTAAGATCTGTTGCTGCTCACAAAATACAAATTAACACTTCTTTTTCTTTCTAATTTCACAAAGTACAAAATACAAATTAACACCACTTCTTCTTCATCTAACTACATCACCACCACCACCACCACTCCACTTCTTGTTCATCACCGTACAGATCTGGAAATCATCAAGTAGGGGATTCGGGGCTAGGGTTTTTTCGGGTTCCCTCGATTTGGAGAGGAGCTTCGTCGATGAAAGAAAGAAAGAGAGAGGGGAAAAGGTGAGCAAGTAGGGTTTCAATTTGTTGAATTTTCGGATTTTGAGTAGGGTTTCGATCTCGAACGGTTTTGAGGACGGGGAAGAGGAGAATCGCTCCTCGGCTTGGGGAGTTCGTGGCACTGAGGAAGATTGAAGATTTGGGTTGAGTACTTGAGCGTGAGGAAGATGAGGAAGATAGGGTTTGGGGACGCATAGCGTGAGGAAGATGAGGAAGATTGGGGATTTCGACAGTGAGGAGAACTGGAGAGCGTGAGGATGTAATTGACGAAAAAACCCTTCTCATTACTGGTTTGAGCGAAGAGAGTAATGACCCTTAGATGAGCATGATGATGCGATCTGAAATCGAATGGTTCTGAGTGAGTGCTCACGAGAGTGCTCACCAGAATGGTGAGCAATGGAAGATTTCTCTCTCTCTCTCTCTCTCTCTCTCTCTATATATATATATATATATCTTCATTATGTAGCAACCTTAAATCCTAACATAAAACTTTCATGAGATGATCAAATAGGAACATATAGTTATAGAGAAAAAGAAGAGAGTACTTGGTTTGAGCTGAGTTTGAATTCTGGATGTGGGTCGGAACAGGTTTGCTACTTGGTTCTATCAAACAAAAACAATCAGGGAGGAGCCGCGCGAGCAGCAAAAGAAGGTGTAACAGATGCGTGAAGGTCAAGTATGCGACAATGCAGAGGGAGCGAAGGTGGTCTGGTTTAGGTTTGCTCGAGGAAGAAGAAGAGAATCAGTTTGGGTTTGGATTTGCACGAGGAAGCAGAAGAGAGCGGCAATATGTTAGGCTTGGGTTTGCGCAAGGACCAGAAAGGATTTGGATTTTAAATTTGAATTTGAGTTTGGGCCGGATTAAGCCCCAATAATACAAACGAGTATGAAAATTAGAGGAGGGTATTTAATCGGTTAATCGGCCGATTATACCCGATTAAATCGCTAACTATTGAAATATTATAAATCGCTAAAAAAATAACCGCTTAGCCTCCGATTAGCGATTAATCGGACGTAATCGGAAATTTTAACTGCTTAGGTTCAAATGCATTAAAAATAGCCGATCCATATATAGTTAAAATTAGAAATTGTGTACATTTCATTGCATTAAGTGCAAGCGTATTTCAAGAATGGAAAAATTGGTGTCGGATTTCAAATATACCTTTTAGAAGATTTCCAAAGGATGTTAAACACCGATGGAACTCTACTTTTGATTTACTACATATTGTTACGAATATAAAGCCACTGTAAATGATTTTTGTATCGCAAAAAATATGCACAATTTTGAAATGACTCCCACCGATTGGTATTATGCCGAAGCTTTGTTGAAATTTTTAGAACCTTTAAAAACCGCAACTTTAAAATTTTCAAAAACATATGAATCTACTTCTAGTAGCAATTTTATTTCATTAGTTAGCATGATGCAAACATTTAACGAAATGTTAAATGATACTTATGTTGGTGAGATTGTAAAACCTGCATACAAAAAATTTTAGAAGTATTATTTTCCTCCTATGTTGATTTGTGTTGCTACCGTTATGGATCCGCGTATCAAATTTGAAGGTACGAAGAGTTTGATTGAAATTTTTTTTGCATTACTTGGGAAAAATGTAGAAATAGTAATTGATTGCGCTACTTTTTTAGTTCAATTTGAATCTACATTAAATAACTTGTATGATTATTATGATAGATGGTTTGCTTCTAGTAGTACAACTTTTGTAGTTAGTTCTTCTTCTGCAACTTCTAAAGATAAGGGTAAAAGTAAATTTGATGATAGAACATTTAATTTACTTGCATAAATTCAATCAAAAAAACATAGGACTAATCAACCAAATGAATTAAATTGGTATAACCAACAAGATTCTGAGTCTTCTTCTTCTCCACTAGATATTTTACAATGAGACCATAAACACACTTATAGTATTCTGTCAATTATGGCTAAAGATTAACTAACTCCCCTTGTCTCTACAGTTGCTTCTGAAAGTGTATTTTCTTCAAGTGGCAGAGTTCTAACTGATTACAGAAATCGCTTGAAGCCCCCGACACGTTAAAGATACTCGTTTGCACAGAAGACTGGCTGAATGCTGAAGATAGGACACAAGGGAAAGCGTTATCAACGTCCACAAAGTGGGAGCAACTCGCCAGAAAAACAATAACAACAACAACAATAGCAACCAAAATGAAGAATTCAAGACCAACAACAACAAATTAAAGGCCATCAACTTGAAGATAGTTGTAAATAGATAAAAAAATTGTATTATATCTGTGCTTGTTATTTCAAATTTCAAATTAGAAAAATTAAAGTAAATTGAAATTGTATATAAGAAATATGTTAGTGTATAAAACATATTTGTGAATTGAATTCTTCATTTCATTAGAAATTGTGAAACTTGTATAACTTAAATTCATATGAATAATATTTCAATTTTTTTTGCCAATTTCACTCTTTCAATCTTATTATTATTATTACAATTTTTAATGTTTATTATTATTATTATTATTATTATAAGTTAAAGAAAAAAATAAACCTATCTATCTAAACGGGCCAACCCGTGGGTCGACCCGACCCGACCCGGGTTGGACCCGTAAGGGTTCACGGGTTGGGCGGGTCGCCATTTCCAATTTTCGACCCGGTCCGGCCCGGCCAGTTTAAGGCACCAACCCGGCCCGAACCCGCCCAAGTAAACGTCCAACCCAGGCGGGTCCGGCCCGACCCGACCCGTTTGACCCGAATGCCAACCCTATAAATACACCTTTGTTTTCTTCTCTTTTCACACCAAAAATACACCAATTTAGAGAGCGGAAAAAGAAAGAGAAGAGAGTGTTCTTGTGCATTGGAGGCTTGTTGGAGAGCTCTTGCTAGGAGAAGGACTAGGAATTGCTTTGTTGGAGCTAGGAGCTAGGAGCTAGGAGCTGTCTCATCTTCCTTATTCTCAAATTCTTCATAAGAAGTGGGTGGTCTTTATGCTTTCTAATTCATAGGTGAGCATGCTAGAATATGACATTAGTAATGTAGATCAAATTGATGTGATATGGGTGACCTTGTGCTTTCTAAATATTGAAAATGCATGCTAGTATTTAAATTAGTATAGATAAATTTGATGAAATAAATATAGAACAAATCTATACTATTGTATGTGCTATGAATGGTAGTAAAATTTTGTATGATTAAGAAACTAATTGTCATCATGATAGTTGAAAATGAGAAAAAGAAACAATAAGTTATTACCATGAACAGATATGCGTGTTGAGTAATTGTATGAAACTTATAGATTTTCCCTTGTGGTTAAAATAAACTTTTGTGAAGTAAAATTGATACACATTGAATCATTTTAAATTATTTGTAAGAGATGCAAGTTGCAATTTTTGATTAAATTAAAAAAATGAAGTTCATGTTTATTAAAGAGAAGAAATAATTTGAAATATGTCAAAAATATAAGCTTGGAAATTCGTGAATTACTGATTTCAAATAAACTCAGTATGAATGAGATAGTTACAATCTATTAAAAAGATTAGATAGATCATATGTTTGAGTTTTGTGAAATAAACTAATTTCTGTACCGTATGAACAAAACTATAATAATGCGATTCCTAATCAGTATTCGCACTTGAACTTATTAGCTAGCTGGTGCACTATAAATCGGTACTGTACTTGTAGGAGATCTTGGGTTCAAAACTTGTTAGACACATATTTTTTTCATTCTGATTTTGGTTTAAATAAATCTGAACCCGAAATTAAGCATAAAGGGATTTCGTTATGGCTTCTTAACACCAAGTCCACTTGGACTTTGTGGTGCTCGGGGTGGCTTTGGGCACTGACTATAGTTCACGGGTGGTCTTGGGTTCGAAACCCTATGACCACATTTTGATTTTTTGGAAATTTTTAATATTTTAATTGAGTTTTCATACAAATAAAAATTTGGGAAAATATATATAACATTCCTATAAAATGATGTGGAATTTATTAATAATAATTTTAGAAATTTTCATGTATATTTTGAGAAATAAAAAGAGGTACTGAGATACTAAATGAGTTTTGACTCCAAAATTATTTATTTGAGTATATGACATTTATTTTGAAAAGAAAAGGAAAATATTGTCATGTTATGGGATTCTCTTGAACATATACTTATGTTGAGTAAGAAATAATTGAAGTGGAAATTGTTATATATACTTAAATTGCTAATGAGACTGAGCGGATGAATCGATGTTCATGAAAAGAAATATTGTTTCATTTTAAATTGTGAATGAATAAAAGAATTATGAGTAGTGCTAAAATAAGACATTGTGAATAAGTTGAAGATATGAACACATTGCACTTAATACATGATTATTGAAGGGTATGAGTACCCATGGATTCTTGTACATGAAAGATTGTGATTTAGAGTTGTGAGACCTCGGGTACCGACATTGTTGAATTAAAAAATTTGAGTTATTTTGAGATATAGCCACGGAGATATCTCGGTATTTGTGATTAAGTCCGGTAGGGAGTAAAACCAACTCTAGGTACGATAATTTATTCATATCTTGAACTTAAGAACTAGGCACATAAGTGAAGATGTAGTAAAACTTGGGCAAACGTAAGTGGGGCACTCTATATAGTCGGGCGGTGGATTCCGAGACTATAGATCCAGTCGGGCAGTGGATTCCGGGACTGTGGTTGCTTCGTAGGAGACGAGCTTTTATTTTAAATCCAGGACTATGCATAGTCGGGCGGATAGTTTGTCATACTCCAATGTATATACGTATACCGGAACTAGAAGGGCACTTGCGGGATGTTCGCACGATGAGGAGTCTGTTATAACAGTCGGGCGATGAACTCCGGGACTGGGATCCGTACTCGGGGAATGATCTGAACCTTGCTTTATTACTGGGTAGTTGTCATGACGAGGGATTGAACCCTTTAATGTGGAGTACGTAGGTGCTTGCCCTCGGACCTATGCAGTATGGGATGCATAGAATCCGAACAAGTATGCATTAGTATCATCTTAGTATAAAATATCTGCATTAGGCATTAAGGCATGGCATACACTTACATGTTTAGAGTAATCACATTTAACACTTTATTTACATTCAAGTTTGTGATCTGTTAAAGTATTAAGATCGTTATATTTTCGGCATAGAGAGGATGGCCGTGTATAACATTTTCATCGGTTGTAAGCAACTGACGTGCCTACAGTTCATTATGCAGGAGTTGGACCTTTCATGAAGATATAAAGTTGATATGCTGCTGTTGATTAATTACATGTTAAAGATGTTGCAAAATTGTATATTATTTTCATTATTTTATTTATTTTATTTTCCGCTGTGTAAGAAATTGTAAAGAACTCTGTTGTATTATGAAAAGTTCAATTTCCTTGTAAAATTGTACGAAGTGAAGTGTAAAGATCCTGTGGAACTTCGAATTCGATCTTATTTGGAATTCGGGGTGTTACAAACGTAGTACTTGAGAAGAGCTTAGAGGTAGCTCATCTGAGGAAAGTTGCTCCTGAATCTTCGAGAAAGACTCTTCCGGATGGTTCCGCATGTGCTAGTATGGTCCGTTGGAAGATTGGGGTGAAGGACACCTATCTCAAGAAGAGACTTGTCGAGCAAGAAGTGAAATTCATCGGTTGAAGCAACTTCTTGAGGAGACCAAGACTAGGAGCACTTCTTGTTCTCTTTGAGTAATAGCTCTTCGTATTAGACTTGCTAAGGCAAGTTTGGTAGAGGACTGGATCTCTTGTACTCTTGTTATGGCCAACTGTACTCTTGTTATGGCCAAGTGTGCGAGGCACACCTTCTCGGGGGCAAGAGGCTAAAGCGGCTCTAGAACCATGAATGAAGTCTGCACAGGGTGACCACGAGTTTTGGGAGCACTCGAATGGCAATCTGTGCCCCGCACACTTGCTCGGGGACAAGTGGCTAGAGCGACCCTATGAACCATGAATTGACTCCACAATTGTCCAAGGTTGTTTTAGGAGCACTCGAATGGCGAGTCATGCCCTGCACACTTGCTCGGGGGCAAGGGGCTAGAGCAACTCCAAAACCCATGAGTGGACTTCACACTTGTCCGTGGTTGTTTTAGGAGCACTCGAATGGCAAGCCGTGCCTCAAACACTTGCTCGGGGGCAAGGGCTAGAGCGACTCTAGAACCATGAATGGACTTCGAATAGGATGACGATGAGTTTTAAGAGCACTTGAATGGCAAGTCGTGCCCCACACACTTGCTAGGGAACAAGTGGCTAGAACGACTCTAAAAACCATGAGTGAACTCCGCACTCGTCCATTGGGGTGCTTAGTGAGTGGATGGTGTTGCTCGGGGACGAACCAGGTGTCTAACTCATTGTTTGAATCTGATGAAATTGACAAAAACTTTGCAAAGGAAAAGACTGAAATTTTTTTTGAAGAATAAAACTAAGCGGCTGCTTTGATATTAGTCTTTATTACATGATGTAACTGTTATAATTGTCGATTTTTATTACATGTTTGAAGTTAATTATTAAGGGAGGGCGTTAAGCGTCCTCGTTGTACTTCATCAGGTGCTCGACGTTCCGGGTGAAGAGATCTCTGTTCTCCCTAATTCAAGTGATGAGTTACTTCTTGACTTGATGGGGGGAGTGTCTTACTCTCCCGAGAATACTTCGCTTGATCCTCTTGGGAGAAGGAAATTTCTGCTCGTTCATTTACAGGTAACTGACTTGTCCCCTATCTCGAGGAAGTTCCAAGCATCGAGAGGGAGGACTGAGCCCCCCATTGTGGCAGTGTAACACGCCTGAGCAACTTTTTGGCTTCCTTTGGCTTCCCTTACCCCTACTGCTGTAGGGAACTTCATCATCATGTGGTAGGCTGAGCCACCCGCGTGAAGGGTTGCTAGCCCTGGGCGACCAAAGATGGCATTGTAGGCGGACTTCATGTTGACAACCATAAAATTAAGCTTCGTGCGGGTAGTCGGAGCTTTCCCCACAATCACGTCAAGGGTGACTATTTCCTCGATTGAAATTGGGGCTCCGGAGAATCCATGGAGGGTGTACCCGATGGACTTGAGCTAGTCTCGCTTGAGCTTGAAGCCCTCGAATACATTCAGGACGAGAATGTTTACCGAGTTGCAGTTATCTACCGGGACGCGACGCACCTCATGATTGGTCATACGTATGCTAATTATAAGTGCATCATAGTGAGGTGTTCAAACACCTTCGAGGTCTTGGTCAGAGAATGTGACTGAAACCCTGAGCTCTTGGGAGGGGGGATATTGTGCACTGAGTTCACTTCACGGACAAATGCTTTCCTTGAGGAGTTAGACAATCCCCTATTGGTCCCCCATGGATTGAGTGGAATACTTCCATGCGACCTGAGTCTTGGGACTCGAAAAGCCTCTCTGGTCGTTTGTTGGTTCTTTTTGCGAGAGGATGTTCAATGTTGTTCCTTTGGACGAACTTGGCGAGGTATCCTAGTCGTAGCAGGGCTTTGAGCACATCTTTGAGGGCTCTGCAGCCATCTGTGAGATGCCCATAATATTTGTGAAATTCGCACCACTTGTTCCTATCCCTTCTTCTACTTGAGGCGTTCCTCTTAGGAGGAGGTTGAAGGAGTCTCTTCTTATCAACTTCCATGAGAATTGCAAAGATGCTGACATTAAGCGAAGTATACTTCTCAAAACGAGGCATTAGGGGTGGACGACGCTAGCCTGTGGCATCCTTCTGGGACTTACTGGGTTCGTCTTCATGTGTGCTCTTCCGTTTGTTCCTGGATGAGGACACCTTCTATTCTTGGGGTCAGATGACATCTTCCACTCGGATGTACTTCTCCACCCTTTGAAAGAGGTCAGAGAAGTCCCGAGGAGGTCTTTTGATAAGAGAGGCTTTGAAGTAGTCATGATTTAAATGTGCCTGAAGGCAGCCGTGGCTATGGCTGAGTTGAGTGAGGGGATGGACCGGGGCTCGATTATGAAGCGCCGAGCATAACTCTTAAGGGACTCCCCGTCCCATTGCTTCAGGTCAAATAGGAAGGCACTTGTCTTCTCTATCTTGCGGCTTGTGATAAAGTGCGAGGAAAAGTTTTCCAAGTTGATCGAATGAGAAGATGGATCTTGGAAAGATGAGAACCACTCTCGTACAGATCCATTTCAAACTGCTAGAGGGAGTCAGATGCTTTCTGGATCATCATGAGGATTTTAAAACTCTCGATGTGGTCTACCGGATCGGTCTCTCCATTATATGATTCGAAGGTTGAGATCTTGAAGTTGGTCGGGACAGGAGCTTCGACGATTTTATTTGGAGGAGGGGGGTCTGGAGGGACGGTATGTTCCTTCATGTCTTCCTTCTTCTTGCTTCAGCAGCGCTAGGCGATCTTCCATCTTTTGGAGGCGTTGGAGGATGACATTGTCTTACTTTACGGATCTAGTGGACCCGTGGGACTCTTCACATTATGGAGTAAGGTGGTGATGGCTAGTTTGTCGAGACTTGCTTTGAACATTGTTGAGGGCTTTAAGAATTTCATATTTGAATTCTCGAAACTCAGCTCGGGTGACAGGAACTTCTTCCTCTTTTCCTCTCCTGGGGCTGGTCGGCTTGTTAGAGTAGGATTCATTCCCCATCGAGGGGGAGTTCTTCTTTGTCCCCTTGAGAATAATGGCTCAGCCGTCCTCTGGGAGGGGGTTCTTCTTCACCCTCTGGAAGAAAGGGTTCTTCTGCGTTCCTGGCTTCGGGGAGAGGGGCCCCTCATACCCTGTGTTCTAAAAATTGGCCTAGGCAGTGCGTAGGCGCTAGGCGCCCTCCCAACAACTCGCCTAAGGCCTAGGCATTTTTAAAAATCGAATTATGGATCTAGGCGGGTTTAAGCGGGCTAGGCAGGTCTAGGCAGTCTAGATTGCTTAGGATCCAAACCACATTTTTAACTAATTGTTTTTTGAGTTCTCTCTTACTATATATCCATGATATGCGAAGCAGAGTAGCAGACTATCCATTATTTTGAGGATTTTAAAGTGATTATGTTTAAATTACAAATGATAATCACCTTTTTGTGAGTTTTTCTCTTATTGTATATACCAGATTTGTTAAGCAGAATATGTAGCGCCCCGAATTTCCAATATGATATCTTAGAAATACGTGGCACAATTTCCAGCATCAACTTCAATTGCAATAGTAAACACAGTCCAAAAACACAGATAATTTTTTTATTTCAACTTTTTATAACAACAATCATTTACAAACACAGCGAAAATACAAAACACCTTGAATTACAAACTTTTTCTTTTACAACACTTTCTATTACAAATTACACAAGCTCTAGTATCTTTCTAGCACAAGCATCCAAATCCCAAGTTACAAGCACCTACCTGTAAAACATGAGGCTGGAGATAACCCTAACCCTCAAAACTACAGGGACCAGCCATAACGGTGTGAGTGACATAAAAACAAAACAACATAAATAAAACATGAAACATGGAATCATAAACAACATGTAATAAAGATGAGTAAATGAAATGAGAAGTAACAATAAGTAAAACATGAAAACATCAAGGAATATAAGATAGTAAATAGTAATATACGAAAACATCAAGTGAATCTAGACTAAGTATCAAGTGTAGGAAAAACAGGAAAACACAAGCATAAAACCAAGTCAAGAAAACACAATCTCTATATGCTGACTCTCTAATGCATACTTGTCGGATTCTATGCATTCCATAGTACATAGGTCTGGTGCAAGTCTTTAACGTTCTCCACTTTATAGGGTTAGATCCCTCGTTATGCAACTAATCTTACTACGGTGATGGAAAACAAGATCCAGAATACTCCGCGAATAGGCACCACAGCCCTCGACGCGCAAGCATCATGTAAGATAGCTCAAAAACCGGAGAATCATCTCCCTGCTGTGTACCCCACGAAAAGGCTTGCAAAGCCCTCGACGTGCAGATACACTAGGTACATTCCATGAATAGGTCTGCCGATCCTTGACACGCGAATGCACCCTGCATGTTCCGTGCATAGGCCTGCAGACCCTCGACACACGAACATACAAATGTCCTCTCGAGACAGAACACAACAAACAGTCCTGAAACACATCCATTGGACTAACAAAACCATGAGCCTTGATATGGCTAAAAATGGGGTTAAATCGGAACCATCCAAATCGGGCACAAATCTTAAAGCTTAGAGGTAAAATGGTAATTTCACATACAAGCGGGTCCGAGTTGGGTTCTGGGTCTTTTCTACAAAGGCCCAATAACCCACGAACGGATCCGCCTCAACTGGGTGCGGGTCCCAACCCGCAAGAAACCCAATCCAGCTGGATAGAATTAGGATTTCTGATTGTATTTAATCAACGGCCATGATTCACTCTATCCTTTCACTGGGAATTAGGGATTTCATTCCTAAACTGGTCCCAAAGGCGGCTATAAATACCCCCATCCACCAACATTAAGAGGTAATCAATCTTTTGCCAATAAAAGCTCATTCATAATCTTTTTGATTACTGACTTGAGCGTCGGAGGGTGTGTCGCCGGGATCAACCCCGATGTTTCGCACTTCTGGCAGGTGAACGGCGGGAGTCAACGGTCAAACCCGGCGGAAAGGTTTCAGGTTTGGCTATTCGGTTTTCCTAAGAATCCACAAATTCTAACTGTTTGCCCCCACACCAGATTTAGCGGTAACAGATTGGCGCCGTCTGTGGGAACACACGAATAGCAATCCTTTCTCTTCCCTTGGTTAAGATCACCTCCAGCCATGCCTTCCCGAAAACTAAGATCCAGAGGGTTCAACCGTGGACCCACTCCTCCTCAGCCACAATAGGAGGTCCCCCTCCAAACCGTCCAACAGCAAGGGCAACTTCCACCTCAGCCTGATCAGCCCCTGCAGCAGGAGCAACCTCCTCTTCAAAACCTTCAATCCCAAAGGGCTCCGCTCGGGCCCCAGAATGCCGGCGCAGAGACCTCCCGTCCCAATCCTCAGAAGCAACCTCCTCATCGTGACCACGTCTCCGTGCACAACCCCTCTCCTGATTCGATGGCATCTCACAACCCCCGAGCTTCTGAAGACCTCCGCAATATCCTTATCAATCGGCAGAAAGAAGAGGACCTTCGCCGCCGTTTGGATGAAAGGCGGGCCCGTGAGGGAGCCTCCCGCCAAGAACGTCCAAATGAGCGATCTCCTCGTCGCCGAGACTATCGGAGGTCCCCACCTCACAGAAGACGGTGAGAGTCCCCTGAGCACCATAGAAGAAGACCTCGTTCTCTCACTGGTCGACAACCCCGGAGGGATGATACCGCACCTATCACCCGTGCCGAATTCCAGCAATTCCAAGCAACCATCTTGCAAGCCCTAAACCTCCGGCCGAACAATAACAATGCCCAGAGGGTCCCCACTCCTCCGGTTCGAAGTTCTTGCCATCGTCCCTAACCCCTCCTCAAGCTCCGAGTAACCGTCATCGCAGTCCTCGCCATTCCCCTAGCTACCATCGCCGAACTCCGCGCTCCCCTTCTTACGAAGACAAGTCCAGAGACTCGTTTGGCTACCGTCGTAGGGATGACGCTGTCTATCGTCGTCTCCACGAAATGGAGAGATGCCTCGGCCAACTAGACAGGGAAGAAGAGTTGAGAGTAAGGACCCTCCGTCCCAGCCGACCTCCCTTCTCTCGAACAATCATGGAGGCACCGGTTCCAATAGGCTTCAAGCCCCCGCTGTTCGAGACTTACTCTGGGGAGTCAGACCCCGTGGACCATATCGAGAGCTTTAAGACCCTTATGTTGATCCACCAAGCTTCCGATGCCCTACTGTGCAAAACATTCCCAGCTACTCTCAAGGATCCGGCCCGGGAATGGTACTCTCGCCTTGCCCCATCCTCTATATTCTCCTTTGAACAATTTGAAACCCTCTTCGTTATCCACTTCGTGAGTAGCCGCCGCACTGAAAAGACCAGTATTTCGCTACTCTACCTCAGCCAGAAGAAGGGTGAGAAGCTTAGGGACTATGTGAAAAGGTTCACCGCGGAAGCCAGGTCCATCGCTTCCCTTGACCAGTCGGTCGCTGCAGCAGCCTTCCAGTCAAATGTCCTTAACTCAAGCCTTCGGTCCTCCCTAGCCAAGAAGCCCTCGCAAAATTTCTCCGACCTCCTTCTCAGAAGCGAGAAGTATATACGGGCTGAGGAAGCTGAGCATCACCCCACATTTGAGGGATCTTCCTCCGGGAACAAGAGAAAGGCAGCTGAAGAAGAGGGAGCTAAGAAGCTCCAGAAGGACAATGGGGGCCAGCGCCGCCCACCTCCCAGATTTGAGAAGTTCACCCCTCTTAACGCCAACATTTTCACTATTCTCATGGAGGTTGAGAAGGAAGGGGTCCTGCCTCCTACCCCGAAGATGAATACCCCTGGTAAGAAGAGGGACAAAGAGAAGTGGTGCCGATACCACCGGGACCACGGTCACGACACCAATGATTGTCGGGCCCTGAAGAATGAAATTGAGGCTCTCATTCAGAGGGAGCAGTTGTCTAAATTCTTGAGGAAGGACCGAGTTGATCATCCTCCTCCCCCCAGGGGGGCTAATAAGCATCCTGAAAGGCGCGATGAGACTCCCGAGTTTGAAGAGGAATGCATCCTGCATCTCATTCATGGAGGCCCCATGGGAGGCACCTCCAGCTCCTCTCGAAAGGCTTTCATCAGGGAAGTCAACTCGGTGCATGGCATACCCCTCCCAAAGGCCTCGGAGTCCCGGTCACTTTTTCAGATGAAGACCTGGAGGGTGTCCGAACCCCTCATTGCGACGCTCTAGTGATCAACCTCCATATGGCAAACTTTAAAGTGGAGAGGATACTGGTGGACAATGGTAGCTCCGTTAACATCCTCTTCCTCGCGGCTTTCTGAGGACTCAAGCTATCGCGGGACAGGCTAAAGCCCGCCGGCTACACGCTCCATGGGTTCACGGGAGGGCCGGACTATCGAAGGGGTAATCACCCTCGACGTAACCGCTGGCAAAACTCCTACTACCCGGACGGAGTCGATGGACTTCATGGTCGTCGACATTACCGCTGCTTATAATGTGATTCTAGGCCGACCAGGCCTAGCTGCTGTAGAGGCCGTCCCATCGGCTTATCATCTCAAGATGAAGTTCCCCACCAGGACAGGAGTAGGGAAAGTAAGAGGTAGTCAAGAGATGGCCCGCAAGTGTTACATGACCTCCACCGGGGGTCCAATCCTCTCCCTCGAGACTCTCGAGATTCCCCAAGGGAACGCCCAACCGATGTTCGAACCGGTGGATGAACTGGAGGAAGTGCTCTTTTTCGAGCAAGATTCGAATTGCAAGTTTCTTATTAGCAAGACTCTCCCATCTGCCTTATGTTCCGACATAGTCCAATGCATCAGAAAAAACCATGACCTCTTCACATGGTCAGCTGCCGACATGCCAGGAATCTCCGAGGAGCTCCTCGTCCACCACCTAAGCGTTGCTCCGGGGTCCAAATCGGTCCAACAGAAAAGGAGCAAATTTGCCCCCGAGCGCCAGCAAGCAATAAAGAAAGAAGTGGACAAGCTCCTTAAGGCTCGATTTATTCAAGAAGTCAACTACCCCGAATGGCTCTCCAAGGATGTTATGGTTAAGAAGGCCAACGGAACTTGGAGAATTTGTATCGACTTCACGGACCTGAACAAAGCATGTCCTAAAGATCCATTCCCTCTCCCAAACATCGACTCCTTGATCGACGCTACTTCGGGCCATGAGCTGCTCAGCTTCATGGACGCCTTCTCCGGGTATAACCAAATCCGAATGTTCCCCCCAGATATCCCGAAGACTTCCTTCGTCACCGATCAAGGGTTCTATTGCTACAGGGTAATGCCCTTCGGGCTGAAGAATGCCGGTGCCACCTACCAGCACCCAGTCAATAAAGTCTTCCAGAATCAGATCGACCGAAACATGGAAGTGTATGTTGATGATATGCTCGTTAAAAGCATCTATGGGGCCGACCATGTTGCCGATCTCCAAGAAGCATTCGATGTGTTGAGGAAGCACGATATGAGGCTCAACCCAAACAAGTGTGCGTTCAAAGTCTCGTCAGGAAAGTTCCTAGGCTCCATGGTCAGCCAAAGAGGAATCGAAGCCAACCCCGAGAAGATCAAAGCCATACTGGACATGGCCCCTCCCAAAAGTGTGAAAGAGCTTCAGAAGCTCACTGTTCGCCTCGCAGCCATAGGGCGCTTCCTGTCTAAGTTAGGGGAGAAGTGTCTTCCTTTTTTCAAAGCCCTCAGGGGGGCTAAGGGCTTCGAGTGGGGTCAGCAGCAGCAAGAATCGTTTGATCAGCTAAAGACCTATCTAGTCAATCCCCCTCTTCTCAGCAAGCCTATCCCCGGGGAAACACTCTACCTCTACTTAGCTGCCTCCGAGCAAACCCTCAGTGTTGTTCTAGTGAGGGAAGAAGACAAGGCCCAGAAGCCCATCTATTACATGAGAAAAGTACTTCGAGATGCCGAGCTCCGGTACCCAAGATTGGAGAAGATGGCGTACGTCTTGGTTATGGCAGCTAGGAAGCTCCGCCCTTATTTTCAATCCTACTCGATGGTCGTTCTTACCGACCAGCCGCTTAAGCAAGTTCTACACAAACCCGAGACCTCCGGCCGTCAGATGAAGTGGTCAATCGAGCTGAGTCAGCATGACATATCATACCAGCCTCGGACCGCAATCAAGGCTCAAGCCTTAGCTGAATTTATTGTTGAGAACACCATACCAGAGGTCAGTCAAGCAGCAAACGGGCCTCCAATCTGGTCAGTGTATGTAGACGGGTCCTCTTGCACCGAAGGGAGCGGAGCCGGGGTCATCCTGGTAGGCCCAGATGACTTCGTTCTCCAATACTCCCTCCACATCAATTTTAAGGCCTCCAACAACGAAGCGGAGTACGAAGCCCTTATAGCCGGCCTCAGCATGGCTCGCAAGGCAGGGACACAACGTCTCCGGATATTCAGTGACTCGCAGCTGGTTGTGAACCAAGTCTTAGGGGAGTACGAGGCACGAGACGACCGAATAGCTAAGTACCTAGCCAAGGTCTGAAGTCTAATGGCTTCATTCGAAGAAGCCCAAATCCAGCAGATCCACAGAGAAGAAAATTCCCAAGCAGATGCCCTCTCCAAATTGGCATCCTCCTCCCTTCAAGTCTCGAGCAGACCGTCCTGATTGAAGTGCTCCTAAGACCGAGTATAGAAGAAGAAACCCCCGACTCAATGGAGTCGTTGTTCGTCCAACTTCAGGACAACTGGATGAAACCTTTAATAGAATTCCTTAAGAATGGACTCCTCCCCGAAGACCCTAAATAAGCCCGTCGAGTTCGAACAAGAGCGGAGCGGTACAGCCTTGTTGAAGGAGTCTTGTACAAACACGCCTACACCCATGTAGACGACAGACCCTACTTGAGGTGCCTCTCCCCGGAAGAAGCCCCATATGCCCTACAAGAGCTTCACGAAGGTATGGGTGGACCGCATTCAGGGTCAAGATCCCTTGCCAGGAAAGTGTTGAACTATGGGTACTTCTGGCCTACCCTCCGACAAGATGCCGAACGACACGTCCGGCAATGCAGCTCTTGTCAGCAATACTCCAACATTCGTCGCCTACCCCAAGCACATCTCACCTCTCTATCAAGTCCGATCCCTTTCGCAATGTGGGGAATGGATTTGCTGGGCCCGTTTCCACCAGCTCCCGGTCAACTCAAGCTTCTAGTTGTGGCAATCGACTACCTCTCAAAGTGAATAGAGGTCGAGCCTTTGGCTACGATCACTGAGAACAAGGTGCTGCAGTTCTTTTGGAGAAACGTTATCTGTTGGTTCGGCGTGCCTCAGGTCCTAATAACAAATAATGGAACACAGTTTACGGGGGCCGCATTCCGATCTCTGTGTGAAGACCACGCCATTCCGCAACGCTTCTCCTCTGTCTCCCATCCTCAATCAAATGGCCAAGTGGAGAATGCCAACCGGCAGATCTCTCCGGTATCAAGAAGAGGCTAGATAAGGCGGCCAAAGGCTTATGGGCGGAACAGCTTCCCAACGTACTGTGGAACTACCGCACTACAAAACGGACCCCCACAGGTGAGTCGCCATTCAATCTCACCTATGGGTCCGAAGCTGTGATCCCCTTGAAAGTCGATCTACCATCTCCTCGCCTTATGGCCTATGAAGAAAAGCAGAATGCCAGAGAGCTTCGGGCGAATTTGGACCTAGTTGATGAGCTCCGTGAAAGAGCTTCAATCCGCCAGCAAAACTACCGAAGAAAAATTGAGCAGGCCTACAACAAAAGGGTCCGTCCCACCACTCTCAAGGAAGGGGACTTAGTCCGCAGAAAACTAGCTATCTCTTACGCCAGCCAAAAGTGTAAGCTAGCCCCCAATTGGGAAGGACCCTACAAGATCACCAAGGTAGTTCGGCCCGGGACGTACCGTCTTAAAGACCTTGAAGGCAGAGAGATACCCAAGACTTGGAATGCCGACCACCTACTGAAGCACCAAGAGAGCGCCTTAACGCCTCTCTGAGTAACTTCAAGTGTCGAGTCATTCCCACATTTCCACTTGTATTTTGCTTTTTTATTTTTGTCATTATAATAACGGCTTGCAACTTAGAAGCAGCCGATTAGCAGTTATCAATAAAGATCTTCTTTTCCTCATATTTTCCTTATAAATTATTTTTATCTTTCTGTTTAAGGCCTTTAATCAAACTTACTCAAACGACGTGTTCGGAGTCCAAAACTTGGCTCGATTCCACTTCGCAAGCTCGCCCTTAAGCGAGCTAGAAGATTCGGAACTGCTCCCACAACCGTTGAAACTTACTCAAACGACGTGTTCGGAGTCCAAAACTTGGCTCGATTCCGCTTCGCAAGCTCGCCCTTAAGCGAGCTAGAAGCAGTTCGCCATTCGGAACTGCTCCCACAACCGTTGAAACTTACTCAAACGACATGTTTGGAGTCCAAAACTTGGCTCATTCCGCTTCGCAAGCTCGCCCGTAAGCGAGCTAGAAGCAATTCGCCATTCGGAACTGTTCCCACAACCGTTGAAACTTACTCAAACGACGTGTTCGGAGTCCAAAACTTGGCTCGATTCCGCTTCGCAAGCTCGCCCTTAAGCGAGCTAGAAGTGGTTTGCCATTCAGAATTACTCCCACAACCGTTGAAGCTTAAACGACACGCGCGAAGTGTCTACAACTACACTAGACATAGGAGAAGAGTACTTGGAGGTGCTGAACCTTTGGTTTCCATGGTTCGTTTAAAGTTGAAGTGAGACATTCCGTGCCTATAAGAAGAAAGATTGGCTTCTAATTTTGAGTAGTTGTTAAAAGTTGGAGGAATTGTACTTAAATAAATGCCTACCAACAAAACACACAAACACAGAAAAGAAACAAGCTTTCACTTATATAAAATTTTAGCGTACAAGAGCGCTCAAGTTACAAGACCAAGATACTACTACGAGGTGCTACAAAAACTCAAAGAAGCATAATCACAGCAACTTATTCAACGCTTTTTCGGAACGGGGACGTTTCGGTTCAGAGACACCCGGGGACGGCGTCACCTAACCTCTGAGCTCGTCTCTAAACCAACGAACCGGGATGCCTCTTCACCACTGCCTCTAACCGTGGCCCCAACCGAAGCGCCACTAGACGAAGCAGCCACCCCACTCTGAGCGTCAGCCGGACTCTGCCTAACGGCAGGCTCACGAATCGCGAGCTCATAAAACGAGATCCCCCTCTCGCTCTCTGCACGAGTACATGATGTACTTCTGACATTAGGCCGCACAGGTTGGGGTTTAAGTCCAGCAACTTCCTCCTCAAGTTCGACGATCGGATCCTTCAAAAAGTTGTCTGTCACGGATATCTTGAAGCGAGGAAGCCGAGCAGAGCCTGCCTCACCAAAGCTATCGGCGATGATTCGACGAAGATGGGCGACTTCAATGCTCTTGTCGACTGTAACCCTCTTCAACCTGTCGACCTCCCCCGTCAGCTCGTCGCGCTCGACCATCAACTTACCCACGATCGCCGTTAATTCTTCCTCCTCCGCCGAAAGCTCTTCTTCTATTATCTTCAGGTGGTGCTTTTCCACCAGTAGCTTGCCTTTCTCTGTCTCAGCGTCGAATAGCGCCTTTCGGAGCAATTCCACCTCGCCTTCCAGACGAACCTCGCGAAATCGCTTCCGTAGTTGTTTCAGCTCGAAGAAATACCCTCTCGCCGTTGCCTTAAGATCCTCTAGGTCCAACTCACTCTTAAGGAAACACTCTCGACTAAGAGAGAGGGCCCGCTTCGCTGCTTTCAAGTCAGCACGAAGACGAGCGACTTCGGCTACTGAACTCGACTCGACTACCTGAAAAACAAGAGCATATCAACACGAAGTACAAAAGGCGATGCCCAACACTTAGCCAAATTTCGAAAAAACTTCAGGTCAAAACACTCCAACACTTAGCCAAATTTCGAAGAAACTTCAGAGAGATTTCAAACAAAAGTTTTATTCATATCAAAATAGCGGTGGCCAGTCCGCTACAAGGCAGTACAATAAAAAAAAAAGATTTCTACTACAAGAGCAAGAAGATCAAGAGGCCACCTTAGGCAGTTGGTCGGAAACAGGCACCTCGGTGGATGGCCCCTCGTCCTCCTCCGCTGTTCCTTGGGGGTCGGCTATGACCTTGTCACCCCCTACTTTCGCCACCACAGCCTCGAGGTCGGCAGGAACATCATCGCCTTGTGGCTCGTCCCATTCCTCCTCCTTTTCCCCTTCGTCTTCTTCCTCGCCGCCGTGCCACAACCTGTACCCCAGCCTTTCGAAGCCGGGGATTCGAGCCTCGACGTGATCGAGCGCTCTGGCGTAAGACAGCTCCATGTTCGCCGCCATGTGCTTCTTGGCCTCGGCCTCTATCTCCGTCCTCGCCTTCTCCACGGCTTCGGCCTGCTCCAACTTCACCGCCTCCAAAACCTTCGCCGCTGCGGCCTTCTCCTCGGCTGCCTTGACGACCTCCGAAGCAAGCTTTTCCTTCGCTTGCGCCAAGGCCACCTCGAGGTCGACGACCTGGGCTGCCAGAGCGTCCGAGCGCCGCTGCTCGGCTTCGAGCTGTTTCACAGCCCTCGACCTCTCTGCCCGGTCCTTGTCGCTGAGGGCCTTCAGCTCCCTCTCCTGTTCGGAATACTCCTCGAGGAGATGGCCGAAGTGGCAAGTGGCCTGCACAAAGAAACAATTAGAACACCGGAAAGCCGAACTAAAGACTTAGAAAATTTTCAAAGAAAAAATTTTGAAACAGCAAAGGAGACTTACCGACAGGAGTGACCGAGCTACTTCGAAAGCATCATCACCTGTTGTCCCCGCCTTCAGGGCGACTCGGTCCTTAAGGGTCGGCAGATGCCGAACAGCTTGCATGCTCATCCTCGAGTCTCCCAAGAAGCCATCGTGATTCTTCAATCGCCAGTTGGGGACGAACAGCTTCTTGTAGGCCTCGGTTAGAATAACTTAGGCATGTTCGGTCAGTGGCGGGGCCTCCAGCCCTAGCGCCATGGAGACGGAGAAGCCGTCACCTACAAGGGCAGAAGGGATCAGCTGGATAACAACGGCCAAGGACGGCTCCCGAGGAGAGGAAGTGACAACCGCCGAAGGTGCCTTGGTGGGTCGTCCGGACGAAGGACCCGTGCTTGTCCTCTTCCTCTTCTTGCCGTTGCCGGCTTTGCTTCGTTCCGCCATCATCCCCTTGAAATCCATATTCGGCGCCTCTGTCCAAGCGAAGAAAAAATCAAGTTAGAAAAAAATGTACAAGGCATTAAAGAAAAGAAAATCACAAGAGTGAGATGTCAAGAGCATACTCGGGTCGATCGGACTAAGGCCCGACCCGTGCAGCACCTCCTCGGTCATCTCCCTCCAACTCAACATCAGGAGACCGATCAACTTCGCCGCCACCTCTGCCTCGGCCGGAGTCAACACTGGCTCGGCCTTCGCATGCTTCGACACTTCGTCTTTCCACCGGGTCGGGAAGTCCCATGCCGAGGGCCCCTTTATCAGGAAAAACTTCCCCTTCCACGACTTTATCGAGTCGGGATTCTCGATCAACTTAACTCCCTTCCAAGGCGACAGGTAGTAGCGAGGCTCGAGCTTGCTATCCTGTTGATTCGGTATAAACTTCAGAGGATGATGAGCTCCGGCTCCACTTTGGCAGTCCAGCATTGGAGCAGAAAGCCGAGCACGTGGCGCCAAGTGTTCGGCATGAACTGTATGGGAGCCAGACCGAACCACCGAAGGACTACGATCACGAAGGGATGAAGGGAGAAGCGCAGACCGGCGTTCAACGCGTCGTAGGCGAAGACGCAGGTGTCCAGTGGGAAGTCGGTGTTCGCTCGCACTCCGGGGCCGGGGAGAACCAGCAAGTACTCCTTGGGGATGGCGAAACCCTTCCTAGTCCGGAGTAGATCCCGCTCGGTTAGGACCGAGGGGAGGTCATCCACCTCGAAAATCTCCCTCGGGTCGTTCTCCTCATAGGTCTCTGCGCGACCAACGACAACCTTAGTCAGCAGCTCGCCGCTGTACTGCCTTATCCCGGCATGACCGGACAGCACGGTCAGCATCCGACCCAGCTCGCCCGCCTGCTTCACTGTCTCCACCACCTCAACTACCGAGGACCTAACAACTCCCTTCCCCTTCTCGTCGGCAATGGACGACCCCATTATCTCGTTCCCCTTCCTCCGTCTTACCGCCTCTCTTCCTTCTTCGGCATTCCGACCCCCCGAGGACGATGCCTCACTACCCGATCTTACTCGTGACATCTCGAATAAATATCTAAGGCAAAGAAAACTGACCTTGATGTGACGTTCACGGTCGGAAAAAGTTTGCCGAAAATCGCCTGGCCTTCTCGACAGCTAGTGCATCTGACCTTGAGCTCAGATCTCCGCTAGCAGAGCAACTCAAGAGCAAAAGTAAAAACTTTGAAGTAAAAGTGAAAGAATGAGCTAAGGGGTGGGTGTAATACCCCGTAATTTGTGAATATATATATATATGATTTGAAAATATATATATATATTGAATTTGGGGGGTTGTCCAATAGAATTCTCTATAGGAGGAGTTCATGGGAAAATCTGGTTGTTAAGAATGATACCCACGGTTTGAAATGGTTTGATATGATGTTGATTTGTTTGGTTGGTTTGATGATGATGCCATCAAATAAATGTGGGTATCAGATAAGGTTTGGAAGGATTTGATTAAAATGGATTGATTCGGTAATATTGGTATTTGAAGACATACAGGATTTGTAAAGGAATTTGAGAATGAGATTGAGAAATATAGTCCCACATGGGAAGTATACAAAAATAGTTTGAGAATAAATATAATTGCCTATGATCAAGAGTCACCTAATTCGTTAACCACCTTTTGAGAGGCAGCCTGTGGTGGGCAGCTGTACTACATAGTATCTAATTTGTCTTCTAAAAATATTAAAAATTGTCTGAGTATTGGGGCGAGGCGTTATAAATGGTATCAGAGCCGACTTTCGACATCAGGTGTAGAAGAGGGCCTCAGTATGATCTGCGGTATTAAGAGTCATTGATCTCCGGGGTCGGGTATATTCTGCGGTATTGGGAGTCATTGATAGTGATTGATAGCCGGGTATCCGATCTGCGGTGTTGAGAGTGATTGATCTCCGGGATCGATGACGACGCCACATCGGCTAGAAAGGCAGATCCTACACTATATGTGTGCCCTGTACTCAGCGAGGACGCTGATTTCTAAGGTGGGGTGTATGTAATACCCCGTAATTTGTGAATATATATATATGATTTAAAAAAATATATATATATTGAATTTGGGGGGTTGTCCTATAGAATTCTCTATAGGAGGAGTTCATGGAAAAATCCGGTTGTTAAGAATGATACCCACGGTTTGAAATGGTTTGATATGCTTTTGATTTGTTTGGTTGGTTTGATGATGACGCCATCAAATAAATGTGGGTATCAGATAAGGTTTGGAAGGATTTGATTAAAATGGATTGATTCGGTAATATTGGTATTTGAAGACATACGGGATTTGTAAAGGAATTTGAGAATGAGATTGAGAAATATAGTCCCACATGGGAAGTATACAAAAATAGTTTGAGAATAAATATAATTGCCTATGATCAAGAGTCACCTAATTGGTTAACCACCTTTTGAGAGGCAGCCTGTGGTGGGCAGTTGTACTACATAGTATCTAATTTGTCTTCTAAAAATATTAAAAATTGTCTGAGTATTGGGGCGGGGCGTTACAGTGGGGGTGTGAAAATTTATAGCCAAAGAAGGGCAATGATTGGGCTTGTGTAAACGTTTGGGGGGCCCATTAAGGGAGATGAAACGAAAGAATACAGAAAGCTGCGACGGTTCAGAGGAAGGTCGCGTCGGTTCACTTCGCATCACAACTCGACGACTCGTAACTTGCCGAGCCACCAAGGCACTCTGCCGAGCATCGGGGCACCAACCTCCACATATGGAGAAAAATGTCGCCGAGCCACTTTCACCGTCAGATTGCCTCAATATTCGTGCCCAAATCTGATGAACGGCTCAGATCACGCCACGCCCACAAAACGACAAGATAACGTTTTCTCGTGATCTAAATCCACAATTTCGAGATCCGCGCCATGATGAGCGCTCCAGATCCAACCACGTCGCTCGACGACTCGTAACTTGCCGAGCCACCGAGGAACTCCCGAGCTACCGGGGCACCAACCTCCACATATGGAGAAAAATACCGCCGAGCCACTTTCACCGTCAGATTGCCTCAATATTCGTGCCCAAATCTGATGAACGGTTCAAATCACGCAACGCCCACAAAACGACAAGATAACATTTTCTCATGATCTGAACCTACAATTTCGAGATCTGCACCATGATGAGCGCTCCAGATCCAACCACGTCGCTCGACGACTCGTAACTTGCCGAGCTACCGAAGCACTCTGCCGAGCTACCGGGGCACCGACCTCCACATATGGAGAAAAATACTGCCGAGCCACTTTCACCGTCAAATTGCCTCAATATTCGTGCCCAAATCTGATGAACGGCTCAGATCACGCCACACCCACAAAACGACAAGATAACGTTTTTTCGTGATCTGAACCCACAATTTCGAGATCCGCGTCATGATGAGTGCTCCAGATCCAACCACGTGGCTCGACGACTCGTAACTTGCCAAGCTACCGGGGCACCGACCTCCACATATGGAGAAAAATGCCGCCGAGCAACTTTCACCGTCATATTGCCTCAATATTTGTCCCCAAATCTGATGAACGGTTCAGATCACGCCACACCCAAAAAACGACAAAATAATGTTTTCTCGTGATCTGAACCCACAATTTCGAGATCCGCACCATGATGAGCGCCCCAGATCAAGCCACGTGGCCCCACGGCTCGACCCGAACGGTCGAGCTACCGAGGTGACCTGCCAAGCTACCGAACAGCTTAGCCGAGCCACCGAGGCACCATGGAGAAGAGGACGAACTGCCAAGCCACCGGAGTGTTCAACCGAGCTACCAAACAGCTTAGCCGAACCACCGAGCTACCGAAGCCCTCTGGCCGAAATGCCGAAGTACCGACCTCCACATATGGAGAAAAATGACGCCGACCTACCCCAGTCGTTGGATCGTGTCAAAAAACGTGCTAGAACATGATGAACGGCTCAGATCACGCCACGCCCACAAAATGACAAGATAGCGTTTTCTCGTGATCTGAGCCGCCCTCCTTGTGATTCGCGCCGTGATGAACGCTCCAGATCTTTCCACGTAGCTCGGCAGCTCGTTAGGTGTCAAGCTACCGAGCTACCGAAGACGGGATGCCGAGGTGCCGAGGCACCGACCTCCGCATATGGAGAAAAAGCCTGCCAAGCTACTCCGACCGTCCGATCTTCCAGAGAGCCGCGCCACAGGCTGATGAAAGGCCTAGATTGCGCCACGTCATAAATCAAATTAAAAAATTAATTTTTATCGATTTATTTATTTAAAAAATTGCGAAAAATGATTTAAAATTCAGGAAAATTAATTAAAAATTCTAAAAAATAATTATAAATTCGGAAAAATACTTTTGAACCCCTGAGTAAATAATTATTACCTAGAACAATTAATTAAGGCCCCCGAACAATAAATCACCACTTCGCAAAATTAAATAAATGGTCCGAAAAATAGATAAAAATTTAAAAAAATCACCAGAAGTTCAAGAGAGCTCAAGAACAACCTTGAGCGCGCCAATAGCTTCGAAAATCACCATAGAACCTCATACAAAGATTCAATACCCCTCATTTGGACTCCGATACAACTCCGAAAGCCATTAAAACAGTAAAACTACTCCTCAAAGGTTGACCAAACTCAGTCTTCCGAAATGGGGGGCTCGTGATATGGCTAAAAATGGGGTTAAATCAGAACCGTCCAAATCGGGCACGAATCTTAAAGCTTAGGGGTAAAATGGTAATTTCACCTACAAGCGGGTCCGAGTTGGGTTCTGGGTCTTTTCTGCAAACGCCCAATAACCCACGAACGGATCCACCTCAACTGGGTGCGGGTCCCAACCCGCAAGAAACACAATCCAGCTAGATAGAATTAGGATTTCTGATTGTATTTAATCAACGGCCCTGATTCACTTTATCCTTTCACTGGGAATTAGGAATTTCATTCCTAAACTGGTCCCAAATGCGGCTATAAATACCCCTCATCCACCACCATTAAGAGGTAATCAATCTTTTGCCAATAAAAGCTCGTTGATAATCTTTCTGATTACTGACTTGAGCGTCGGAGGGTGCGTCGCCGGGATCAACCTCGGTGTTTCGCACTTCTTGCAGGTGAACGGCGAGAGTCAACGGTCAAACTCCGGCGAAAAAGTTTCAGGTTTGGCTATTCGGTTTTCCTAATAATCCACAAGTTCTATCTGTTTGCCCCCACACCAGATTTAGCAGCAACAAGCCTATACTTACGTTTCCCAAGTTCCATCGCATCTCCACTAGTGCCTGTCCTTAAGTTGGTTATTATTAAAACACAAAAATCCTCATCTCTAGAGTTAGTGTATCCTGCCGGACTTAATTTCACAACAATAGCCCTAAGATCCAACTGGTCTAAATCAACAAATCTCATCTGCCGGTTCACAGGACTCCCACTCAACTCCTAGAGATTCACAACTCAACTATCAACAGAAAATAAATCTTTCTTTATAATCTCTTCATTTTATTTCATTGTTAACCCATTCACAGTGAGAAAATCCACTCATTAATATTGTTTATACATTGATGGATATGTGTATCTGATACAAAAGCAAATCTTTTACTGAAGTAAGGCATATATGTGTATATATAAGGTATAGAAGAGACCCTCTTACTGATTAAAGCATGTGTATATATGCAGATATATGTAGAAAGTAACTATGCAGATTGTAATAGTAGTTAACAATGCAGGTTAAAATGGTAGTGAACTATGCAGGTTATAGGAATAGATCATATGCAGGTTGTCTAAAAGGTGATCCTCTTTATTGATTATGAAAATGTATACTTATCTATATTGATATATAAAACCCCCTTTAACTGATACATAGTAGTGCACATATAAAAATACTTTTTTACTGAGTTGGGCATATGCAGATAACACCTATAACTGATATAGATAGCCCCTGTAGTAATTAAGCAATGCTGAATATATGGAGGATAAACCATATGCAGGTTGAGGAAAAAATGCAGGCATTTGCAGGTTGTGTATGTGAAACAAGGTATTTCTTTAAGTGTACCTGCACAGCAGTGCAGCATCAGCTGTAGTGAACTGCGGACTAAAAAAAAAGTGAAATTGATACTCTACAGACCCCCTACAACTTACTAATGTATTGAATTTGAATCCACACAAACAATGCAGTCCAGGGATTTTCTCAATGAGGTTGCACTATAAAGATGACTCAAATAAAAGAATAAAGGTTGGTCTGCTGGGCCATTCAGTTACAGGTAAGTAGCAGTAACTCAAATACTTGATTCCGTTGTTGATATTAAGTGAGAAATGGGTGGACTTTTCCTGCACAAAAATTTGTTTACTCTAACTATTGATAATTGATGAATTCTTGCTAGTGATGACTTGAGTGTATACAGTTTAAATTTTAGGTTAAAGGCCACACAAAAGCAATGATCATGATTTCTTTAGTTTGTATAGTGTTGTTTTAGTTAATGGACAGAGTGCTCTCTCAAATTAATTGTGATCCATAATGTTTAAATAATTATGAATCAGAACCTCAATAGGCCTTTACAAATGATTAAATAATACAATGTGACGCTGCTAGAAAGATCTAAAGTTGGACACAAACTTAACCTGCTCAACCCAAAAGCAAAAAAAGAATTTTCGTTGTTTAAAAACCTGACTAGACTGAATCTGGAAAACTTGAAACCTAACCCACAACTGAATCCACCCGAAAAACCAAACTTTGGTAATATATCTAACTTCATTTTTGAGAATATGATTAATGATATACCAATACTTTCCTTGAGAAAACGATTATTTTGTTGCAAATGCTTTAGTCTGAAAATTTGTAACAAATCCTGATGTTTACTATTGTATACATAAGCCAGGAACTCTTTCTGTTTTTATAAAAATATAATGAGATACAACATCACTCACATATACAACATCAACCATTATGACTCTATTCATGAAATCACCTTAATTAAACGTTATGTGTCCATACAAAGAAGTCCTATCATGCTTTTTATTTTTATTAACAATATAAAACAAACAGAAGAAGAGAAGAACACCTACTCCTATTAGGTTCTCAACCATCTCAAGTCGTCTATATAGAATTTTGACCATCACTAAAAGATTCAATTTTTATTCATCCACTTATCAACAATTCATTACATCCACATACAATCCCTAACATACTTTCTAATCAACAAATTATCACATATAACATGCTTAGAACAAAAAGAAATCAAACAAATGTCACTCACCTTGTTGAAGAGATCAAACGAATACAAATAGAAAATAGGAAAAAAGCCTCTCCTTCGCGAGAAATCCAAGATCTTCTCTTTAAATCTCCAAGAAAATAAAAATAATAAAACCTTTGTGTTGTGCAGCAAAAGACGGCTGCACTTCACCTTTTCCATAGGCCGGAATATAGGTTTTTAAGGTTTGTAAAAAAAAATTTGAAATACCTCTTTTAAATATATCTTTACATATATAGATCTCTATACTTGGAAACTTGATAAAACCAATTTATTTGAGTTTTAAAAATCAAAAGAAACATCCTATAGCCAGTTGGCACCGTAGGGAAAATCCAGAAAAAACGAATTTGCATTTTTACCCCTCAAAATGACAATTTTGCAAAAAAGACCTTTTTTATCAAAACATGTAAAATAAACCAAATTCATTAAAATAAAAAGTAAACTCTTTAACCCTGAGTTGACTAGGCATTATACTCAGCCCAAAAATCTGAAAATCTGGAGTTTTCACTCCATTTGGTAATTTTGCACAAAAGTCATTCTTTTTCAAATATTTGCAAATAGGTCCAATAAATATCCGAAAAATCCAGAAAAATCACAAATAATCTCAAATAATAATTAATGATTTTCCACAAAAATAATTTTGGCTTTTGAACTTCCCAAGAAAACATTTGTACATGTTTTGCACGTGTAAAAGATAAATCTCCAGAAAAATATTTATTAAATCTCAAAAAAATCATTTTAATTCATTTATAAATCTTTAAAATAATATTTAAAAATACGGGGTACTACAGAATAGCACACTATCCATTGAGGATTTTAAAGTGATTATGTTTAAATTACAAATGATATCACCTTTTTGTGTGTATATTTTCTCTTATTGTATATACTGGATTTGTTCAGCAGAATAGCACACTATTCATTATTCTGAGGATGTTAAAGTCAATTGTGTTTAAATTATAAATGTACCTTATACCATAAGTGCACATCTTTATAAATTTTCTTTAAATTAATGTATTTTCCTAATGACAAGAAATGCTCGTAAACAGTGCATTTTTTTCCCAATTCAGACAGACAACGTCAATAACACTAACTCAATTGTACATTTATACTTATATTATATGTTATCTTTATAAATTTTGGTCATCAAACATTCAAACAATAGCTTGCTAAAGCTGATAGAGACTAATATTTTTATATTCCTATTCTCATGCGAGCAATGTTGATGCATTAGCAGCCCCTAAGAAGAGCTGTAATCTTGGATGAATATTTTTCATCTTCACTGATACAATAATACACTGATTCGACTTTGTAAAGCTCTCCTACAATTGTAAGGCGAAAATTCAAGAGTAGGAATAGATAGCAATAATGTGAAAGAATGGGCAACAACAAAACAAAACCAAAAGATCAATAAATTAATAAATATTCAAATAAATAAATAAATAAATAAAACCGCCTAGCACCTAACCGCTTAAGCCCCGCTTACAAGGTCTAAGCGCTAGGCCCCCATCGGCCACCCGACTACCGCCTAGCGACTTTTAGAACATTGCTCGTGTCTTCTTGGTGTGATGGGTGGGAGAGACCGTCCCTTGCGCGCGGTCTGCTTGAGCGCCCCCGGCATTCGGACTCCAGTTGTTTGGAGTTTATGAGATGGCGAAGGTCTTGCTGCGGCTGAGGTACTTCAGAGGGTACCGTGAAGGGTGTGGATGTGTAGACCGACCCCCTGTTCTCTCTAATGTGTTGCGCAGGGTGCTAACTTCTTCGAGAGCCCCCGCTGGAACCTCCTTGGAGGGGGTTGAGTAGGGTTTTCTGGCTGAAGAGGTTGATCCAGTTGCACGGTAGGAGGGACATCCTTATAAGAAGGTGGAAGCAGAGGGTTGGCTCGTTGGCTTGAGGCCGTCGCCTTCCCTTTCCCATTTGGAGCATGGCTGAAAACTATTTTTACCGGCGAAGTTTGGTTGAAGTGCTTTTTCTGTTCCCACAGACAGCACCAATCTGTTGCTGCTTTTTTCTGTGTGGGAGTAAACAGATGAGATGAATTCTTTTAAAAACAGTAAAAAACTGACCTTTTTGACTTTCACCGATATTGACTGTTTCCAATTGATGTTGACTTTCGAATCTTACTCGTTTGCACTGTTGGGTCTGATCTTAATGGTGACGATTGCTCTGATTGACTTGCAAAAGTCTAAAACACCCGGGTTGACCCCAGCGACAGACCTTCCGACGCTCAAGTCAGAACTCAAGAGTAGTAAGAATATAGGAAAAATACCCATTACCTGTTTCTTGTGGAGGTATTTCTAGTTGCTTAGGTGATCAGTTTCAAGATAATCATTTATCTTTACTTCTCGTTGTTTTTTAATTGAATTGGTTATCGCTTCTTCATGAAGAGATAAGAGTAGTTGAGGAGATTGAGTTAAAACTCTTCTAATGATAAGAGATATGATTTTTGAACCGTCTCTTGTGGATAATTATGAGTTTAAATCATATTTAAATAATATATATTAGATTGTTATGACAACCCAGTAAGTAGCATTGGTATAAATACCGGAAACCCGGATCCGACCCGGACCCAGCATTGGACCGGAACCGACCTAGCCTATCCGGGTCCGGGTCCTAAAATGGGACCTGTTGTACTTTCGGGTACGGACCCGGACCCGTTAAAAAAACCCAAAAAGATCAGCATAAAAATATATATTCTATCTTCATCCCTCCCATCCTTCCTCCTCAATTCTAAATCTTACTCGACCAAACTCAAAACTCATGCTTTTTTCTTCTCTCCTCTATTATAAATCCTCCACTCGCCGGTCACACTCCCGCTCCTACCCGAAATGGTAGAAATATTTTAATAGGACCCGGTACCGAAACCAGAACCGAACCCGGTCCTCACGGGTCCGGGTCCAATTTTTGGACCCGTAAGGGACCAGGTCCGGGTCTGGGTAATGAAGGACCCGACCCGACCCGATACCAATGCTACCAGTAAGACAGATCTGTTTTAGGTTATTGGGCTTGAGAGATGCCCAATTTCCATCCATGGGCCCGTTTCTAGTAAAATTTACTCTTTTACCCCCCTGAGAGTTTTAAGATTCGTGCCCGATTTGAACAGTCCCACTTTGTTCTAGTTTTACCAATATCACAACAGGTATAATAGCACCCTAAGTTTTTAATTTTAGACAAAAAAACACATGCCCTTAAATTTTTTTATTAAGTGAATGGAATATTTTCCAAATATACCTCTTAACGGGTATAAACCCATTAAGAATAGTATGTAATGTCGAAATTGTCGTCACCTCTTAACGGGTTTAAAATCAAAATCCATCACCACCGCCGATCGCCATCTACACTGCCGACCACCACCATCTCCACCACCACTGAAAAAATGAAAAAGTTTACAAAAACTGAACTGAAAAGAGAAGAGAGTGGGGGTATTTTTTGGAATTTCACGTTACTTCTACTAAAAAATTAATGACAGGTGTTTTTTCATCCATATTTAAAAACTTCAGCTACCATTTAAATATTTTAAAAACTTTAAGTGTTATTTGAGAATTAAAGTAAATTTCATTTGCTATTTCGTCCTTCTCCCTAAAGTAAATAAGCCCCCTTTCCCCACAACCCCACATTAATTAATTAATTAAAACCCAAATAAATACAACTAAAATAAAATAAAAAATAAAAAATTCACAATGCCCAAGACAAGAGTAACCCAATTGTATACTCCTAAATAAGACCCACATAAATCCCCAGCAACCAACTGGAAACCCTATGGTGGGGATTGGGGGATTTTGCAATGGGCCCATAAAGCTGAGATCTGTGTATAAATTCAACGGACAAAAATGGATGATTTCTTTTTGCGAACGTCGCACTAAAAAACTACACAAAAACAAAGAGCTCAATTAAAAAGCTCCAAACTTTCCATGTCTTTCGTTAACAGAATCAACAACCCATTTCGAAGTTGCAAGTTTACCTAATTGAGATTCCTTCCCTTCGCTTCTTTGCCAAAATTGAACAAAGCCCAGATTTTGAATGCAGTAGAGGACCATAAATCCTAGGATGAAACAAAACTCACTTCAAATTCCAGACATTACAGTTCAAAAAAAACCCACCAAAACAAATGTACTAGAATAGATATGAGAGTACCTTAGAGAGTTTGAAGAGGAAATGAGTTAGGAAGAAGGAGACAAGGATTGTGGATTTTTGTAGTTGTTGAGGAATTAATTAAACTGGGTGTGGTTTATAGTGAGATGTGACGGCCATTAAATTTCTAGAAATTTTTATTGAAAAAAACAGAAGGAAAAAATGATAATGCTGAAAAAGGCGTCGTCTTTTTGGTATAAAACGGCAATGGCGTGAAGTGAGAAAAGAAAGAGGAAAGTGAAGGGCGGTCAGAAGAGAGAGAGATAGATTTCGTAGTAGTAGTACCTTTTCTCACTCATGCTTTTGAAAGCCCTCCCCCCCCCCCCCTCCCCCCCCCCCCCCCATTTTGGGATTTTGTTTTGAAATTAAAATTAGGTTAATATTTAAATAGCGAGTGGGTAGCATTGGTATAGGATTGGGTTGAGTCCTTCACTATCCGGATCCAAACTCGGTTTCCTACGGATCCAAAAATTGAACCTGGACCCGAACCAGTGAGGACCGGGTCTGGATCCGGGTCTGGGTCCGGGTTCGGGTCCTATTAAAATATTCATTCCCGTTCGGGTAGGATCGAGAGTGTTAGCGGCAAGCACAGACGACGAGTTGAGGATTTAGAGTGGATGAGAGAAGAAAAATACATGAGTTTTGAGTTTTGAAGTTGAAGATTTAGAATTAAGGAGGAAGAAGGGGAGGAATGGTGATAGAATATTTATTTATATGTTGATTTTTTGGGTTTTTTTAAACGGGTCCGGGTCCGGGTCCGGGTCCAGGTCCAGGTCCGAGTCGGATCTCTTTTGAGCGGATCCGGATCCGAACCCGAAAGTACAACGGGTCCCATTTTAGAACCTAGATCCGGACCCAAATAGACCGAGTCGGTTCCGATCCAATGCCAGGTCCGAGTCGGATCTGGATTTCGGGTATTTATACCAATGCTACGAGTGGGTAATAATTAAGTTGTTGAGATAATTGTTGTTATGCTGTGACATGTGACATTTGCCTTTTTTATTGTGACGGAGATATACAATTAGTGATAAGCCTTGATTAGCATAAAAAATACTAGTAGTTTACACGTGCGATGCACGTCTTAATAAATATAGTTTTTTTAAAAGTAAAAATTCAAACGTAGTTTGGATTTGATCTAAAACCTCATTTACAATAGTTATGTATGTGCGTTGCACAGGTTGGTAGATGGACAAATTACACTAAGACCTTCTCCTATTATAATAGTAGAATACGTAGTCATGGCAAGTAAACCTGTTATTTAGAAAAAAGTCAGAGAAAATGATTAAATTTATAGGCATTCTGAAAACCAATGGAATATATAGGTGCAATCCTCTTATACCCAGTAGGTTAGATACTTGAGTCTGAAAGAGTTTTAGCTAGAGTAATACTTCATCCACTATCAATCTTAGTATTATCTTCTTCACTATTTTAGATGGCATACTCCTACTAGAGAGTTCCTTCATATTTTTTCTTTTATCATCTATTAAAGTGTGTCATCTAAAGTAGTAAAAAAAAACTAAATTTGAAAAAAACCTCTAGAACTATCTTATTTATGCAGAAAATCTTATTGAACTATTTTTTGTGCAGAAATACTTCCTAAAGTATGTTTTCAAAAAACCTCGCTGAAGAATATTTTCAAAAAAAAACACATCTTACTTTTCTGCTTATATTAGATAACCACATTCATCTTTGCAAGTTGGTTCATAAAACATCATACATGTTTTTTATTATTGTCAAAAAAACCTCACTCAACTTTAGCAGAAAGCTCACGCCGTCGGAGTTCTTTTTTTAGAGGCAGAGGAGGTGGTCGTGGCAGCTGATCACAAAACCACCGGCCCACGTTATGGCAACCGCCTCCAATGCAAACACAGCAGTGGGCGTATCCTCCATGGGCAGGACCGTGGTAGCCATGTGCCACACCACCTTGTCCATATCCTATAGCAGGAAATTGGCAGAAACAACTCACATCTCAGCAGGCTCGCCAGCCAGGAATTCTTGGGCCTAAGCCTCAGCAGGCCCATATAGCATCCGTCCCTCAACATGCACAGTCGTCATATGCACCAACCGATATTCATGCTGCAATGCATACTCTATCTATCTCTCCTCCTGACAATCAATGGTATATGGACACAGGGGCCACCTCTCACATGACTGCAAAATACGAGTAATAATATTACTGTTGGTAGTGGTCATCATATTCCAGTTATTGGTTGTGGAAATGCATTATTACCTAACCCCCATCATCCTTTAACCTTACATAATGTCTTTCATGCACCCAAATTAATTAAAAATCTTGTCTCTGTGAGAAAATTTATCATTGACAATGATGTTTCTGTTGAATTTGATCCCTTCTATTTTTCTGTGAAGGATTTTCAGAACAGGATGCATTTAATGAGATGCAACAGCTTGGGTGAACTTTATCCTATTACCACAAGACCATCCACTACAACACCATCCACCTTTACCGCTTTATCCAATGAATTATGGCACAATCGTTTAGGACATCCGGGAGCTTCTGTTTTAAATTCTCTTCACCGAACCAATTTTATTATCTGTAATAAGTTTTGAAATAATTTCTTTTGTCATTCTTGTCCCCTTGGGAAGCAAATAAAATTACCTTTTTATGAGTTTGTCATCCACTTTAATGCCTTTTGATATTGTGCATAGTGATCTTTGGACATCACCTACTCTTAGTTCAGGTGGACATCGTTATTATGCTTTATTTCTTGATGATTTTACGAATTTTTTATGGACTTTTCCTCTTGCAAATAAATCTTAAGTCCATTCCATTTTCCTCCACTTTCGTACTCATATTAAAACACAATTTGAAAGAGAAATTTGTACCGCCCCGAATCCCAAATACACTGAATTCGAGATGTTCTACAGGATCTTTTCACTTTCTTCAGTACAATTTTACAGGAAAATTAAAACTTCTCATCATACATCAGAGATTACATCATAATTACATCTTTCTTTTGCACAGCGGAAGTAAAATTTACAACAATTGAATTAAAGTACAACAGCATGATATAATCTTTAGGCATCCATTCTTCTTTAATCTTTAACATGTCATTTACATGCATATAAGACTGTGGGTACGTCAGTTTATTCAACCGACGAACATTATACACGGCCATCCTCTCTATGCCGGAAATTGTATAACTTAACTTTTCATATTTAGCAAACACAAACTTGTCACATTCAAACTAAAGGGACTACCCTATTGATGTCGTGTTGTGATTGTGCACTTAATCCTTAATGCATTTTTTTATTGTTACATGACACTAATGCGCACTTGTTCGGATTCTATGCATCCCATACTACATAGGTCCGAGGGCAAGCCCTTATTCGTTCTTCATCTTTCTAGGGTTCAATCCCCCGTTATGACTTAATCTACTACTGTAATTACGGTAGTGTCTTAGATGTCCTATGATCTACGAGCCCATGTCCAGGCAGCCTGGAGGGGAATCCCACGCACTGTCACGACGCATCGAGCAGGCAACCTATGGACAATTCAGCCTCCGCCATGGAACAATGGCACCACCCATAGCCACTCGAACATCCCACGAGCGTCGCCACCGGGACGATAATTCTGGAGTAGCGCCCACGCCATGTCTTGACGCATCAAGCAGGCAGCCTGTGGACCGCTCTCACACCGCTATCCGATGGCCCCCATACCCATGTTTTTCTTCTACTTTCATCACGTCTACACTATGTACTAATCCTTAGTTTTATAAAAATCATGAACAAAATAATCTCTAGAGTTAGCCTTCCATCAACCGGACTTATTCATTTATTTCATCATGACCAACCTTGGTCCAATTTCTTCTCAATTCATTTTCTTTTTCAATGCCGGGGAGACTTAGCTACTCTAGTTCGAATTTCATTTCACAATCTTCAACTTGAGTACTTACAACTCATAAGATTCATATTCATAGCCAAACAAATTCCTTGTTCTTTTCATCAACATGATTTCTAATTCCATAATCATACATGAACTCATGCACTTCATAATTTCACATTTGAAATTCATATTACTAATAAACATTCATGCTTCATATTTTGCACAATATTCTCAAGTGAGAATTAATAATATCATGTCACACAACAAGGTTCTTTTTGCCAATTATTTTCTAATAAATCCATTTCAATTTATCTTTATAAACTATAATTTTCATAAGTGTATCTTAGAACCATAGCTCTAATTGTGCCTTTTGTTCACAAACCATATTGTATTTCCTTCAAATAATACCCAACTCAATCTTATAAAATTCCTTGCATTTTTATGAGAATTACCATATTTTTTTTTCACATTTTTTGGACATCGCAAACTCACCAAAAAAAATATTTTTTTATAAGTGCCGAAGGGAGGAATCGAACCCAGGCACAACGGAAAGAGAGCCAAGAGCACCCGCCAACCGGCCAAACTGTGCTAGCGATATAAGTAGGGGTCAAATGGTATATGTGGTGTACAGACCGATAGTTATAAGTTCTCGAAAATTTGTAGAAAAAATGTTGGCATCGCTGGGGCTCGAACCGTTCGACCCAGAGAAGCAACCCGCAGTCAGTGACCGCCTGAGCTAGTAGCTCGGGTTGTCACAATACCCAAATAAAACCCATATGTTTCATATTCGCACTGTTTAAAAGAACAACTCGATGTTCAAATTAACTAGTTTCATATTGCCTTTATAAAAACTACTGGAAATTTCCAGATTAAATCTCCTTTACCTGATCTTCATAACAGCAAGTATAAAATAATTTTTTGTGCTAAAAACATAATTTTTTGCACCCAATTTAATAAATTGTTCATTAAGACTACCATATCTTTTATTTTCGACATTGAATAATCAATTAGTCTTCTAATCCCTTTTTATTCACAAATTTCTTATGATAATTCACTGCTATAATTTTTTTTTATTCACAACACATACATTTTGGTTTTATCCATCCCCATATCAATATAAAGATTTATTTAGCATATGAATAGGCAAACTCAAAACTACTGATTTTTGAGTAATTCTATTTTGGTGATAACAAAGTAATTTCATTAGTTCATCTATGTCACAACATATACTACTACTCATTAATTAACATAATTACAACTCAATCATTCAAGAAAACTCTCTATTCAAATTAAAGTGTGCCTTTATCTTAATCAATTTCATGCTTTAACCATACCATTTACAAGCGTTCTAATTAGAAATTTTCATGCATCATGCTAGTAACATTCCACCATCATTCATTCAAATTAATAACCATGGAGAATTCTACATACACTTTAATTTCATGCTAGGATTTCACGCACAAGTTAATCACATCATTTCAATCCATTCATACACTAACTTTTCAATTTAAGTATGTTCTTATTAGTATTTTTCATGCATAGTGTTGATAATTAAGACTAGCATAGATTCCTACATTAGAAATATGAAAGTTTTACCCACCTTGTATGGAGAGAAAACACAAAAAGCAACCAAGTCCTTGCAAATGAAAGCACCACCTCCTAGCGCGCCCAAGCTCCAAGCCTCCTAGCACAAACCGAATGCTTCCTAGTAGTAGCCGACCTCTCCTTCTCCAAGCAATCCCACACAACTCTCTATTTTTTATAACTCACACTATTACTACAATAATACTATAGCTTGGAAATATAATTTGCATATAAAAATTAGCCATGAGAGGGGGGGTATTTATACTAAAAGATAAGTGAAATGGAGGGCTAAGATTGCTTTGGTGGTTGTAGAATGAAGGGTCTAGATTAAGGTGGAAGTTATGAAAACTACCCACATCCATGAAACTACCTCCATGATCACCATGACAAAAATCAAATCTCCCTCCAAAAAGAATGAATCCCGGCCTAGAAAGAGGGTGTGCATGGCATGTGTACGTGTAGTGCACGTGCATGCAACTAGGCCAAATTTGTACCTTTTTAATTTGTACAAAAATAAAATAATGATAATTTAGTCTTCTACATGACAAGTTTTAATAAAAGAGATTTATTCATGGGCTTTGTTTTTGGGCCAAAATAGTTTATTAAAATAAATAAAATAAAAATACATTTTGGGCTTTAAGAAAAGGCCTTTTTAATTAAATCAAAATAAGGCTTTAAAGAAAGGTTTTTTGTACAAAATAATTGGAGAACAAATATATATATATATATTTATACACATCATAATAAAAATAATTCAGCCCAAAATATTGCACGTACACACTACGTGCAAAATAAATAATTTTTCATTAATTGAAAAATCAGGGTATTACAGCACTCCCTCCTTAGAATAGTTCCGTCCCCGGAACTACAATCAAGAGCGAGAAAAAACCAGACAAAATACAACACACACAACAAGAACAAAAGATACAAAAATACAATCAAGCAAAAAGCTCAGGATAGTCCTTCAACATCCTCTCCTCAGATTCCCAAGTAGCCTCTTCAACCAAGTGGTTTCTCCAGACTACCTTGACCATCGGTATCGTCTTATTCCTCAAGACTTTCTCTCGACGATCAACAATCTCAACAGGAGACTCGATGTAATTCAGGTCTAACTGCAAACCTTCCGGCACTTCAGGCAAATGATGACTCGGGTCTGGAATATAACCTCTCAGCATAGACACATGAAAGACATTGTGCACCTGAGACAACTCTTCCGGTAATTCAAGCCGGTAAGCAGTTTTCCCGATCCTTTTCAATATCTTATACGGGCCTATAAACCTCGGGGCTAACTTCCCGCCTTTGCCAAATCGAACCACACCTTTACTGGGCGATACCTTCAGAAAGACGAAGTCACCAACCTCAAACTCAAGGTCCCTTCTCCGGTTGTCTGCATAGCTTTTCTGCTTGCTCTGAGCTTCCACCAACCTTTTCCTGATCAGATCAATCTTCTCAGAAGTTTGCTGTACAAGCTCAGGACCAAAAAACTGACGCTCCCCTACTTCATACCAACAAACAGGAGTCCCACACTTCCTGCCATACAGTGCTTCGTACGGTGCCATCCCAATGCTAGCCTGAAAACTGTTGTTGTAGGCAAACTCCACCAAAGGTAAATGCCTTTCCCAACTGCCTCCAAAGTCTAGTATACAACACCGAAGCATATCCTCAAGAATACGGTTGACTCTCTCGGTCTGCCCATCGGTTTGCGGATGAAAAGCAGTGCTGAAATCTGTCTTGGTACCCAAAGCTGCCTGAAGACTCCTCCAGAAATGCGAAGTAAACCGCCCATATCGATCAGACACAATGGTCGAAGGAACGCCATGAAGTCGGACAATCTCACCAACATACATCTCAGCCAACTTGTCCATCGAAGCAGTGAGTTTCATCGCCAAAAAGTGAGCGGACTTGGTAAGTCGATCGACTATAACCCAAATAGCATCATTGCCTTTAGAACTCTTAGGCAATCCCGTGATGAAATCCATACTGATGTTATCCCACTTCCATTCCGGAATAGGTAACGGCTGTAATAGACCTCCGGGTCTCTGATTTTCGGCTTTGACTTGCTGACAAACCTCACACTTCGCAACAAATTCAGCCACATCCCGCTTCAAACCTGACCACCAGAAATGCTGCTTGATGTCCTTGTACATCTTAGTACTCTCCGGATGTACCGACAAAAGAGTAGCATGTGCCTCCTGAAGAATACTCTCTTTCAGGTCCGCCTGATTTGGAACGCACAGTCTATCTCCGAACCACAGCACTCCATCCCTGATTTGAAATCCGGGCAACCTGCCAGCACCAACCTGCTCCTTCATCTCCAAAATATCAGCATCAACCTCCTGACTTGCAATGATCCTTGCATTCAGAGTAGGCTGAAGCCTCAACTGAGCCAAAGATGCTCACAATCCTTGCAAGACAACTTCAATACCTGCCCGATCCAACTCCTCAATCAGATGCCTCTGAGTCGTAATCAAACTGGCCAAACTGCTCTTGCGACTAAGTGCATCAGCCACAACATTAGCCTTTCCAGGATGATACTTGATCTCAGGTTGCATATCCTCGAGCACTTCCAACCATCTCCGCTGCCTCAGATTGAGATCCCTCTGCTGATATATATACTTCAAGCTCTTGTGGTCCGTGTACATGTTCAACTTCTCACCGTACACGTAGTGCCTCCATTGCTTCAGAGCAAAGATAATCGCAGCCAACTCCAGATCATGAGTCGGGTAATTTTTTTCATGCGGTCGTAGTTGCCTAGACCCATAAGCGATTACTCTTCCCTCTTGCATTAAGACACAACCAAGCCCCCGATGTGAAGCATCGCTATAGACATCATACTCAACACCTGCTCTAGGAAAAGCCAAGATAGGTGCAGTAGTCAGCCTATCTTTCAACTCCTGAAAACTCGCCTCACATTGCTCGGTCCACTTGAAGCTCATATTCTTCTTGGTCAGTCCAGTAAGCGGTACAGCTATCTGAGCATAACCTTGAATGAATCTCCGATAGTATCCAGTCATCCCAAGAAAGCTTCTGACTTCCTTCACTGTAGTAGGCCTAGCCCAATCTCTCACTGCCTCTATCTTCTGAGGGTCAGTTGCCACTCCCTCCTTAGAAAGGATGTGACCTAGGAATGCCACTTCAGATTTCCAGAAATCACACTTGGATAACTTGGCATACAACTGCTGCTCTTCCAACTTCTGCAAAACTGCTGCCAGATGCTCGGTGTGCTCCTCCTCAGACTTGGAGTACACGAGGATATCGTCGATAAACACCACGACGAAAGAATCAATAAACGGCCTCAGAACTCTGTTCATCAAGTCCATGAAGATTGTGGGTGCATTCGTCACTCCGAATGGCATAACTAAGAATTCGTAATGCCCATGCCGAGTTCTAAATGCAGTTTTGTGCACATCTTCAGCTTTCACTCGAACTTGGTGGTAACCGGATCGAATATCTATTTTGGAGAATACAGCTGCTCCTTGTAGACGATCAAACAAGTCATCAATCCGAGGAATCGGATACTTATTCTGAACAGTGACCTTATTCAGCTCCCGGTAATCGATACACATTCTCATCGATCCATCCTTCTTCTTTACCAAAAGCACTGGTGCTCCCCAAGGTGACGCACTAGGTTGAATAAAGCCTTTCTCCAACAGTTCCTCAATCTGCCGTTTCACCTCATCCTATTCCACTGGAGCCATCCTATACGGTGCCTTAGAAATGGATGCACTTTTCGGTTGAACAGTGATGCTGAACTCTACATCACGATGCGGAGGTAACCCAGGAAAATCTTCCAAGAACACTGTTGGATAGTCCCGAACCACAGGAATCCCTTGCACTTCCACAGGAGTCTCTTCCTTGCGGATAGTTGCCACCAGCTTAGAACATTTCTTCTTCCCTTGGAACGTGACTTCAGGTCCACCTGGAGCCTTCACTGTCACCGTCTTGGTCTTACACTCGATGCTTGCACTGTACACCGACATCCAATCAATGTCAATGATAACATCGACTCCCAAGATAGTCAGCTCGATCAGATCAATGCCAAAGATTCGATCTCCAATCACTATCTCGCAATCAGCATAATACCGATCAGTGGTTAAAGTTTCCCCTGACGGAGTAGCTACTGCTAAGATCTTGCCTGGAAAAATCTTCGGTTCAACTCCCAACACTTTAGCAAACTTAGGAGACACAAATGTATGAGAGGATCCAGTATCGAACAATACAACACCTTTCATTCCATATTCTGATGTAAAAGGTCCATCAAATTCGAAGTATGAAACATGAACTTTCAAGTCAATATTTCCATTTCATTGAATTCCAAACTTTATACATTCGAATTTAAAAACATTTTTGACATCAGAATGGAAAAATAACAGAAGCTAAGACAGTCTAACTCCTACGGGTCCTCTTCGCTGCTCGAAGTTCTTCCCGCAGTTCATCAACCTCATCCTTCAGCACATCAGTTAGGTTCTTTTTCTTCTCAAGTCCCAAATCCGATGACTAAGAACAGAATAGTCGGCCTTCCGCTTCTCCAGCTAAGCCTCCAACAATCCAACTCTCTCCTTCAGGGTTTCCACTTGCCTCTGAAGAGAAGTCACAAGACCACTTGGAACTGGTACTTCTTCTTCGTCAGAAGAAGAATCATCAGATGAATCCGGAGGTGGGGTGATCTCTCGGGATTCAGGCCATTCTTCATCGTCAGAATCTGCTTGCCCTGGATAGTACTCGTCCTCGGAATCTGCCTGTCCAGGATGGTACTCTTCCTCAATGATATGCCAGTCGTCGCCTCCAGCAGGGTCGAAGTGATCAGCCATCTTAGAAATAGAGAGGAAGAAGCATAAATCTTAGAGCAACACAAATGTAAGTCACTTACATTTAAATCTCTAGATTCAAACACACACTCTAATGTCCACTTCTAGGGTGTCGTTCCCTATAAATTTGTACAAGTGTGAAAGCGTAGAAAGCGTGGCTCTGATACCACTCTGTAACGCCCCGAATCCCAAATACACTGAATTCGAGATGTTCTACAGGATCTTTTCACTTTCTTCAGTACAATTTTACAGGAAAATTAAAACTTCTCATCATACATCAGAGATTACATCATAATTACATCTTTCTTTTGCACAGCGGAAGTAAAATTTACAACAATTGAATTAAAGTACAACAGCATGATATAATCTTTAGGCATCCATTCTTCTTTAATCTTTAACATGTCATTTACCTGCATATAAGACTGTGGGTACGTCAGTTTATTCAACCGACGAATATTATACACGGCCATCCTCTCTATGCCGGAAATTGTATAACTTAACTTTTCATATTTAGCAAACACAAACTTGTCACATTCAAACTAAAGGGACTACCCTATTGATGTCGTGTTGTGATTGTGCACTTAATCCTTAATGCATTTTTTTATTGTTACATGACACTAATGCGCACTTGTTCGGATTCTATGTATCCCATACTACATAGGTCCGAGGGCAAGCCCTTATTCATTCTTCATCTTTCTAGGGTTCAATCCCCCGTTATGACTTAATCTACTACTGTAATTACGGTAGTGTCTTAGATGTCCTATGATCTACAAGCCCATGTCCAGGCAGCCTGGAGGGGAATCCCACGCACTGTCACGACGCATCGAGCAGGTAACCTATGGACAATTCAGCTTCCGCCATGGAACAATGGTACCACCCATAGCCACTCGAACATCCCACGAGCGTCGCCACCGGGACGATAATTCTGGAGTAGCGCCCACGCCATGTCTTGACGCATCAAGCAGGCAGCCTGTGGATCGCTCTCACACCGCTATCCGATGGCCCCCATACCCATGTTTTTCTTCTACTTTCATCACGTCTCCACTATGTACTAATCCTTAGTTTTATAAAAATCATGAACAAAATAATCTCTAGAGTTAGCCTTCCATCAATCGGACTTATTCATTTGTTTCATCATGACCAACCTTGGTCCAATTTCATCTCAATTCATTTTCTTTTTCAATGCCAGGGAGACTTAGCTACTCTAGTTCGAATTTCATTTCACAATCTTCAACTTGAGTACTTACAACTCATAAGATTCATATTCATAGCCAAACAAATTCCTTGTTCTTTTCATCAACATGATTTCTAATTCCATAATCATACATGAACTCATGCACTTCATAATTTCACATTTGAAATTCATATTACTAATAAACATTCATGCTTCATATTTTGCACAATATTCTCAAGTGAGAATTAATAATATCATGTCACACAACAAGGTTCTTTTTGCCAATTACTTTCTAATAAATCCATTTCAATTTATCTTTATAAACTATAATTTTCATAAGTGTATCTTAGAACCATAGCTCTAATAGTGCCTTTTGTTCACAAACCATATTGTATTTCCTTCAAATAATACCCAACTCAATCTTATAAAATTCCTTGCATTTTTATGAGAATTACCATTTTTTTTTCACATTTTTTGGACATCGCAAACTCACCAAAAAAAATATTTTTTATAAGTGCCGAAGGGAGGAATCGAACCCAGGCACAACGGAAAGAGAGCCAAGAGCACCCGCCAACCGGCCAAACTGTGCTAGCGATATAAGTAGGGGTCAAATGGTATATGTGGTGTACAGACCGATAGTTATAAGTTCTCGAAAATTTGTAGAAAAAATGTTGGCATCGCTGGGGCTCGAACCGTTCGACCCAGAGAAGCAACCCGCAGTCAGTAACCGCCTGAGCTAGTAGCTCGGGTTGTCACAATACCCAAATAAAACCCATATGTTTCATATTCGCACTGTTTAAAAGAACAACTCGATGTTCAAATTAACTAGTTTCATATTGCCTTTATAAAAACTACTGGAAATTTCCAGATTAAATCTCCTTTACCTGATCTTCATAACAGCAAGTATAAAATAATTTTTTGTGCTAAAAACATAATTTTTTGCACCCAATTTAATAAATTGTTCATTAAGACTACCATATCTTTTATTTTCGACATTGAATAATCAATTAGTCTTCTAATCCCTTTTTATTCACAAATTTCTTATGATAATTCACTGCTATAATTTTTTTTTATTCACAACACATACATTTTGGTTTTATCCATCCCCATATCAATATAAAGATTTATTTAGCATATGAATAGGCAAACTCAAAACTACTGATTTTTGAGTAATTCTATTTTGGTGATAACAAAGTAATTTCATTAGTTCATCTATGTCACAATATATACTACTACTCATTAATTAACATAATTACAACTCAATCATTCAAGAAAACTCTCTATTCAAATTAAAGTGTGCCTTTATCTTAATCAATTTCATGCTTTAACCATACCATTTACAAGCGTTCTAATTAGAAATTTTCATGCATCATGCTAGCAACATTCCACCATCATTCATTCAAATTAATAACCATGGAGAATTCTACATACACTTTAATTTCATGCTAGGATTTCACGCACAAGTTAATCACATCATTTCAATCCATTCATACACTAACTTTTCAATTTAAGTATGTTCTTATTAGTATTTTTCATGCATAGTGTTGATAATTAAGACTAGCATAGATTCCTACATTAGAAATATGAAAGTTTTACCCACCTTGTATGGAGAGAAAACACAAAAAGCAACCAAGTCCTTGCAAATGAAAGCACCACCTCCTAGCGCGCCCAAGCTCCAAGCCTCCTAGCACAAACCGAATGCTTCCTAGTAGTAGCCGGCCTCTCCTTCTCCAAGCAATCCCACACAACTCTCTATTTTTTTATAACTCACACTATTACTACAATAATACTATAGCTTGGAAATATAATTTGCATATGAAAATTAGCCATGAGAGGGGGGGTATTTATACTAAAAGATAAGTGAAATGGAGGGCTAAGATTGCTTTGGTGGTTGTAGAATGAAGGGTCTAGATTAAGGTAGAAGTTATGAAAACTACCCACATCCATGAAACTACCTCCATGATCACCATGACAAAAATCAAATCTCCCTCCAAAAAGAATGAATCCCGGCCTAGAAAGAGGGTGTGCATGGCACGTGTACGTGTAGTGCACGTGCATGCAACTAGGCCAAATTTGTACCTTTTTAATTTGTACAAAAATAAAATAATGATAATTTAGTCTTCTACATGACAAGTTTTAATAAAAGAGATTTATTCATGAGCTTTGTTTTTGGGCCAAAATAGTTTATTAAAATAAATAAAATAAAAATACATTTTGGGCTTTAAGAAAAGGCCTTTTTAATTAAATCAAAATAAGGCTTTAAAGAAAGGCTTTTTGTACAAAATAATTGGAGAACAAATATATATACATATTTATACACATCATAATAAAAATAATTCAACCCAAAATATTGCACGTGCACACTACGTGCAAAATAAATAATTTTTCATCAATTGAAAAATCAGGGTATTACAAAATTAAATGTTTTCAATGTGACAACGGAAAAGAGTACGAGAATGCACTTTTTCATAAGTTCTATGAACTCAATGGAATGTCTTTTAGATTTTCTTGTCCTCATACATCTCCTCAAAATGTAAAAGCCGAAAGAAAGATTCGTACCATAAATAACATCATCTGAACTCTTCTTGCTCATGCCTTCCTCCCACCTTCGTTTTGGCACCATGCCCTACAAATGGCCACTTAACTTTTCAATATTCTCCCAACAAAAAAAAACTTGCCTTCCAAACGCCCACCAAAATTCTCTACCAAATAGATCCGTCATATTCTCATCTTTGAGTTTTTGGATGCCTCTGTTATCCTCTCATTCCTTCCACTTCTAGAAATAAATTGCAAGCTCGATCAACACCTTGTGTTTTTTTGGGATATCCATCAAACCATAGAGGTTATAAATGTTATGAGTTATCGAGTAGTAAAATAGTCATTTCAAGGCATGTTGTTTTTGATGAAAATACATTTCCCATTTCTAATTCAATTGCTCCATCATCCTCCAGCTATGATTTTTTGGATACAAGCACTACACATTTCCTTTACTCACCCAATCAGCCCCTTTTCACCTCTCATGATGTCCAAACCTTTCCACCTCTAGCCGCTAACAATCCGGCACAATCCTCCCCCACCCAACACCCAACTACACCGGCCCCATCCTCCTCATCACACCATACTACTCCGCAAGGCACCTCCTCCCCCACCAAACATACCACCACACCGACCCAAAACACAAATCCCCTCCAATCCCAACATGAGCCAACATCTTCTCTAGAATCCACATCTTCAACTCCCTTAGAACAACCCACTTCTATAGCCAAACCACTACACTCTCCTGAAATGACCACCCGAGCACAACACGGCATTTACATGCCTCGCCAACTTTTTAATCTCCATACCTTTGCCCAACATTCCATTTCTCCCTTGCCTACTAATTCCCTTAATGCATTAAATGATCATAATTGGAAAATAGCCATGAAAGACGAATATGATGCTCTTATTGAAAATAAGACGTGGGACTTAGTGCCCCGTCCGGCTAATGCTAACAATATTCGCAGTTTATGGATCTTCAGGCATAAGAAGATATCCGATGGATCATTTGAACGTTATAAGGCTCGTCTAGTAGGAGATGGTGCAGGTCAACAAACTGGTATAGATTGTGGTGAGACCCTCAGTCCAGTAGTCAAACCAACTACTATTCGGACGGTACTCAGCGTTGCTTTATCTAAATCATGGTGCCTTCATCAATTAGATGTCAAAAATGTCTTTTTACATGGAAATCTTGATGAAACTGTGTATATGCACCAACCTGCTGGTTTTCGCAATCCCCAACATCATAACTATGTCTGCCTACTAAAGAAGTCTCTCTATGGCCTCAAACAAGCCCCTCGGGCTTGGTACCAGCGATTCACTGATTTTGTAGCCACGTTGGGTTTCTCTCACAGTGTCTCAGATCATTCTTTATTCATTTATCATCGAGGCGATGACACAGCTTATATTATTCTCTATGTGGACGACATTATTCTTACTGCATCTTCAGATACTCTCCGTAAATCCATCATGTCTAAACTTGGCTCTGAATTTGCCATGAAGGATTTGGGTCCCCTAAGTTATTTTCTGGGTATATCTGTTACAAGACATTCAGGAGGTTTTTTTCTTTCACAAAATAAATATGCCGAAGAAATTATTGAGCGAGCAGGCATGACCTTCTGCAAACCATCTTCTACACCAGTAGACACAAAAGCAAAACTCAGTGGATCTTCAGGAAACCCATATCATGATCCAACCGAATATCGCAGTCTTGCTGGCGCTTTACAATATTTGACATTAACACGACCAAATATCTCTTATGCCATTCAACAAGTGTGTTTATTTATGCATGACCCGAGGACCCAACATATGACTGCTTTGAAGTGAATCCTTCGTTATATTAAGGGTACTCTTACTTTCGGTCTACATATCTTTCCCTCCTCAGCTGATAGACTCACTACATATACCGATGCAGACTGGGGTGGATGTCCAGACACCAGAAGGTCTACATCTGGATATTGTGTATATCTTGGGAACAATTTAATCTCTTGGTCTGCAAAACGACAACCTACCTTGTCTCGATCCAGTGCTAAAGCCGAGTACTGTGGAGTTGCTAATGTAGTTTCCGAATCTTGTTGGCTTAGAAACTTACTCTTGGAACTTCACTGTCCTGTCACGAAGGCTACATTAGTCTATTGTGATAATGTCAGTGCGGTATATCTTTCTGGCAATCCTATTCAACACCAACGCACTAAACACATTGAGATGGATATACACTTTGTGCATGAAAAGGTTGCTCGTGGTCAAGTACGGGTGTTACATGTTCCTTTGCGCTACCAAATTGCCGACATCTTCACGAAGGGACTTCCGCTGCAACTCTTTGATGATTTTCGACATAGTCTCAACATTCGTCAACCTCTTGTTTCGACTACGGGGGTGTATTAGAATATGTCAATATCTTTTATATTTAGTATTTTTTATATTTAGTATACATTAATTTAGGAATCATGGCAACACAATTATTGGAATCAATCAGTCACAATTATGGCAACACAATTAAAGGAATCAATCAGTAGAAATCATGGCAACACAATTATAGGAATCAATTATGATTTTGTAGCCAAGATTGTTGTATATATACATGGTTATCATATCAATGAAAAGCAAGGCAAATATTTCTATCAAGATGGAATATAGCCATCACGCCGTTGGAGTTGGTTTTTTGCAACCATACTTAAGTGTGGTTTTGTGATGTTTTCTGCATGAAGAGGATAGTTCACGGGGTTTTTTCAAATGTAGCAAAAAAAAAGTATAATAAAATTGATAGTGGGTAGAGCATTACTTTCTTAGCTAATAGGTTATTGCAGTCGGTAATTCTTTCTTTTTGCCGAGTGTGGAAATGCAATTAGATTAACAACTACGGCTATTGAGAAACCAGGACCTATATAAGGCATTTTGTTCGTCATCACGTGTTAGTGTTAGTGCTAGTGTCTAAGGTATGGTAGTCAACAAAGACTGAAAAGACAATCAAGGTTTGGTCAGTTGGCCTGGATTGTATGTGCTTGTACCTGCATGTAATCAGGTCAAAAACTATAATTAATTTAATTAATGACGAGCCCATAAAGCCTAATGGGTATGATCATTAGAGGCGGACGCATGTTAAGGCCACGGTGAATGGCTGCTCACCCTCACTTTAGCCAAAATCTCCCATTTGGCCCACCATGGATTTATTTTGGCCCATCTATTATATATTTAGCTCACTTTGATTTCGGTCCATTATATTTAGCTTACTTTGATTTCGATCCAAACCCAACTCAGCACTTAATTTGTTTTAAAGCCCAAACCCAGCTCTTCTTCTCTCTCCTTCTTCTGTTTCTTGAACGAAGTCAGCCTCAAACCCAAACGGGCGAAACTCTAGCTGATACAGCTGATGCTGATGTTCAGCTTGGTGTAGGGACAAGGCATAAGAAGTCTGCCAGGGACAAGGCGTGAGAAGTCTGCAAGGGCCAAGAGAAAGCCTGAGTATTTGGAAGATTTCATATAGTGCGCAAGTTCAGCAAATTAGTTGGGTGTATCAGAGTATCGGGATTTTACGGGTAGTGCGCGTTAAATAATTGAATGAAATGTTGGCGGGAATAAGGAGAGGGATTGTAACTGAATTTGTCTTTTAGTATGTGGCTATTATAAGTAGAAATTCTTGTAACAAATATAGAATTTTATGAATGAAATGAATTCTTGATCTTCATCTTCTGATATGATCTTCTCTTCTCCTGTTCTTTCCCAAATTGTCTAATTTCTTAACCCTAGCTTCTGAATTCTTGCTCCAAATTCAATACAATCGTATCCACTGGTTCTTTCACCGATCTGAATTCGGAAATGGCAGAGAATGCGCGAACCCGATCAAATTCAATTGCTTCATTGGAGGAGGCAATTTTGGGATTGAAGAAGTTAGCAAATACTCAAGGTCAGCAATTCATGATCAACAAAGAATGTTAGCGGAATTGATGCATCGTTTTACGGTGATGGATGCGAAAATTGATTAGCATTTCAATCGATCGCAAATTTCTTTAGAAGCGCACAACAATGTAAGGCAATCTGCAACTAATCATCAGTCTTTTATCAAGAACCCTAGGCTAGACTTTCCAAGATTTGAAAGGGAAAATCCGATGGGTTGGCTTTTTAAAGCAAATCAATTTTTTCATTATCATAAGACTCATATAGAGCAGAAAATTAATATTGCATCATTTCATATGGATGGAAAAGCGTTAGCATGGTTTCAGCATAAATTTTATAATTGAGAGTTTCGAAGTTGGGAGAATTTTGTTCAACAGCCTGATATTAGATTTGGACCTTCTGTTTATGTAGATCATGTGGGGTTGTTGTTCAAATTGACTCAGACAACATCATTGTCAGCTTATCAAGATAAATTTGATGTTCTTGTTAATAAAACTAAGGGTTTACCTGAAGCTGCATTCTTGAGTTGCTATGTATCAGAGTTAAAACCTGAGAATAGGAGAGAGGTTTTAGCTCATAAACAATCTCTTCGGCTGATGCAATATGATTAGCAAGGTTGCAGGATGAGAAGTTCCATGATTTAAGAGCCATGAGTAGTAAGGGAGGGAGGTATAGACCACCATGGCAACCTCCACCTAGTTCTCTGCCTCCCTTGTTACCAACTCCTCAAAACCTGCACAACCAAGTCAAGCTACTGGTGCTATTAGTGCTCAAGCAAATAAATTGCCTGCAAGGACAATTCCATATGCGGAGTGGGTTTCGAGAAAATAGAAGGGTATATGTTTTAATTGTGATGAGAAATTTGTCTCAGGCCATAGGTGTAAGAGACATTTTTTCTTGCTTTTATGTGATGATAGTGAAGAGAATATCAGTGCTTCATTTGTTGCATATGAGGAACAAGTAGATCATCCTGTGCATGAAACTAAATGTGTACCTGAAATATCCTTTCAAGCTCCCTCAGGGCAGTCTTCTTTGAGAACTTTAAGGGTGCAGGGACTATAGGAAAGGAAAATGTGCAAGTGTTGATTGATGGAGGGAGCACTAATAATTTCATACAGAAAAGATTAGTTAAATTTCTCAATTTGCGAGTATACCCTTATCAACATTTCAATGTTTTGGTGGAAAATGGAGAAGCTTTGAAGTGTGAAGGTTTGTGCTCAGCTGTGCCAATCAAGCTGTCGGGATATCCATTTGTTATTGATTTTTATGTGCTACCCTTGCATGGAGCTGATGTGATGTTAGGATTACAATGACTTAAATTGTTAGGCCCCATATTGACTGATTATAACAAGATGACCATGAACTTTGATCTTAATAACCAAAGGGTTTGCTAAGAGGGGGTGATATAAAGGGACCTGAGCAGATTGAATTGCATTGTCTTCGGAGGGAAATTTCAACTAAGTCAGTTAATCAGTTTTATCACTTAGTACTTCAAGAAAATCGACAAGAAGAGCAGTTAAATGGGGATTACAGCATGTCTTAAAGAAGTATTCATCTATTGTCACGCCTCGCTTCCTAAAAAGGAATACGGAATACGCATACGCGACTAAGTCCAGTGAATGGCTTTCACCATTCATAAGCTGTAAAGATCTTTACAACGAGTACAAGTATAAGCAAGAGATATACAAGAGAAATAGTCAACAACGCATGTATAACTGAATTAATATAGTCAACAAGATTACTTGAACAAGAAGCAAGAATACTAAATTTCAAATAACCAAGTACAATTATTCAAGATAAGCAACAAGAAATATATAAAAGTAACAAGAACTCTAGCCGACTAGAATCTATAGTCAGTAAGAAATATATAAAAGTAACAGCAACTGAATTAATATAGTCACCTACTCCATCGGGCAACAGATCACCATAATCAGCAATTTAACAAACTGCAGAAAAAAGGAAAGAGAAACAAAACATTCGTCAATGCAAGTTACGGGCCACTTGTAGTGCAGGCAACAAGTAAAGAAGGAAACAACTAGACAAGTATAGAGTAACAGCGGAAGCAAGTATAACATGGAAAGGATGTAACAACAAAATAGAGAAACTAACTTTAGGTCAAGAACAGAACATGTAGCATGGCAAGATAAACGGGTGCATGTGGTATGTAACAAGTGTCAAGTAAGCAAGTATCATGTAACGAATAACGAGTAACAAGTGTCAAGTAAACAAGTATCATGTAACGAGTAACGAGTAACGAGTAATAAGTGTCAAGTGATTATGTTGTTTTCAAGTCTTGTATCTAGTCCTGTCTAGGTAGCACTTCATGTGTCCCAAATTTTTACCACATGGTTGCGATATTCATACAAATTACGTTTTAAATTTCATAGTGGATTATAGAGGGCAGTGTACTCAGGGACAATCTCCAAGTATCAAGTATCAAGCTCCAAATAACTTTTCCTTTAACCTCGACTTAGTTTCTTGTTATTATTATTCACGCAAGCATGGACGTGCACAAAAAGGTCAAAAAACATGGTAGGATGACAAGGAACAAGTACAAGTCGAACAAAGGACACGAACGGGTAACGAATGACTCAAAATAGACTAAGATAACGAAAATTCTAGTTCTTGAAAGCAAGACAGTACTGCACCAAATCTAGGATTCCTGTTGCCACAAACATGCAAATCAGAATCTGTCCGAAAATCTAGAGAATAGACTCTCTGCTGAATCCAGCAAATATATATAAGTCATATGGTATTTCACAAAAATAGGACTCAAAATAGAATTGTATCCAGAAAACATGTTTAGCCAGAAATTAGAAGTTTGTATCCATCAATAGGAAAATGGCATAAAAACTTACTGATTAAATCCAAGAAAAATCTGGGGTATTTTCTATTATGTCTAGTATCAGCAAATATAATTTCATAATATTCCAACATGGATAGTATAGTCAAATAAAATCAGAAAACAACATGATATAGCAAATTTGTAAATCTGAAATTCTGAACACAGCAGTACTAAAACAGCAATATATTACCGAATATAAATCGAAATCCAAATCCGTCAAAAGGGTGATAAAGTAGATACAATAGGTTACATTTCATATTCACAAAGTTTTTATCAACAGTAAGTAGAATCAGGTTGAAATTAAGGTTCTTTACTGAACAGTATGAAAATTCTGCAAGTATAGTAGTTATTTGCAAGCATAGAATAGTTTATAAAAGTAATCAATTAAATTCACAAAAATTAGGGGTTAATCGAGTCAAGTCTAGTTGTACTTAGCAAAATATTAGATCAAGATATTATTTTTAACATCAGTATAAAAATAAATAACCATACAGAATTCATATAAAACAGAATCTGGAATTTCCTACACATCTATCTGTAGTAAAACCGCAATAACTTGCAACTCACAAATCGAAACTAAGATCTATCAGAAATTCTAGAAAGTAGATAGAATTCTTTATAATTCATATTCACAAATAATTTGCATATACTGACCTTAATATGGTATAAAATACTGAACAAAACAAGGTCAGAATCAAAAACAGAAATCTTCTTCATGCATAAAATCAACTTGTTTATATGAAACACATCCAAATCATAATAAAATGTGAAATATGGTAAACTAGATATCTAAGAAACATGGTATAGGGTGTTTAACAAGTCTACAACAAGTTATACTACTACTAACACATCAAGCATACAAGATCATACGACACCTCATAAATCACGAACAACATGCATGTATACATCAAGAGTTTATTAGATCTAAGTTATTTCATGTCGTGTGTGTGTAAGAGACAACTATGGATAGATCAACAAGTAGAGACAAGATCTAACAAGGGTTTTCACAAGAATGAATCTAGAGACGAAAGCTACACTACAGGCGGTATTTATTACTTGTATTATACAGCAAAATGAAATACAAGTTACTTGCCTCGAAATTGACGATGAATATGACGAAGCAAGAACGAGAATAACGGGAATGAATTCCTGACATGAACACAAGAAAAGAATCACGAACCAATCAGGAACACATGATCACAATCGCAATCACGAACCCAAGGCATGGATCTCGATGATCAAGATTTAATGGAGATGATGAAGATCCGATGGTTGAGATCTCACTCGATCAAAACCGACCAAACCACAACCCGCAAGGCGACGAAGTCGGGGTTGAGTGTGGGGACAGCGAGGAGGAGACGACAGTGGCCAAGGGCGACGGCGGGAGGCCGAAGGCTAGCTAACTGGCGTCGGGAGGGGGAGCCCAGGGCCGCGCTGGCTTCGCTGCTGTCATGCGGCGCTCAAAAGGAGGCAGCACAGGGGGACGCTGGGCTGATGGTGCTGTGTCTGCTTCTTGGGTTGGCACTGCGATGCCGGGGCTATAGGACAGCGACGGGGGAGGAGCAGTCAGGAAAGGTTTGCTGGGTGGTCGAGGTCGCATAAGGAGGACTGTCAGAGGGAGGGAGAGGTCGGCTATGGATGGGTTCGGAGGTCGGGAGAGCAGGAGAGTGGGGTGCTGGAGGTAGGAGAGAAGGTTATCGGCTAGGGTATAGTATAGGGATAGGGCAACACAGTAGGTTGGTTAATATAGGGTTGGTTGTTATGGTTTTTAAGGGGTAACGGGTTATAGGTGTTAACGGGTAGAGTGGGTAACGGGTTTAATAGATTTAAAGATCCACTAAGGCAAAGAGGGTTTTAGGGTTTAAAGATCCAACAAGAAAATAGAATAGGATTTAAACAATAATTAAATAGACCACGAAACAAAATGATTGGAGCTAAACAAATAATTCGGAGACAATAAATTGGGATAGGAAGTTTAAATCAATATAAGAAAACATTGAAGGCCAAAAATAGACTCAAAGTCAAAATAAATAGATTGATTATTGAGAACAAAGAACATATACGTGGTTCAGAAGAAACCGAAGAGTACAAAATGAATAAACACCCAAAAAAGAAAATACATTCAAAATATAGAAAATGAAAAGCATGGGTTACAAATCCTACCCACTTAACAAGAAGAATTTCGTCTTGAAATTCAAACAAGAAGTATATAGGGTAACCCCGAAAAGGAAAGAAAGAACAAAACAAAACCACTCAAACAGATGAGGAAATCTCTGCTGAATCTCCTCCTCCAACTTCCAAGTCGACTCACCGGGCGAGTGAGGATTCCAAGAAACACGAACCAGCTTGATGACCTTGTTCTTCATCATTTTCTCTCGCCGATCTAAGATAGCAACTGGGGAAATCTCACAAGGCAAATTCGGCCACACGGATAACTCAGAATAGTCGATCACATGGCTCTCATCACGGATATATCTCCTGAGTTGTGAGATATGGAAAACATCGTGCACTCCTGATAAAACCAGCGGCAATGCAAGACGATAGGCCACCTTCCCTACTCGTTCCACGATATCAAACAGTTCAATAAACATAGGGCTGAGCTTGCCCCCACCACCAAACTGAATGACACCTCGCCAAGGCGATACCTTTAGGAAAATGGTCACCAACCTCAAACTCCAAAGCTCTTTGATGGACATCTGCCCACCTCTTCTGCCTAACCTGAGCCGCCTGAAGATGCTTCCTGATCTGAGTCACTGCATCAACTGTTTTGGTGATCAACTTCGGACCCAATAGCTTCCTCTCGCCAATGTCATCCCAGTACACTGGTGATCTGCACTTCCACCCATAAAGTGCCTCGAACGGTGTAGCTTTAAGACTGACATGAAAGCTGTTATTGTACGAGAACTCTACGAGATGCAAATGGTCCTCCCATGATCAACCGAACTGCAACACATAGGACCTCAACATGGCCTCTAGAGTCTGGATGGTCCTTTTTGACTGCTCATCTGTCTGGTGATGAAAAGTTGTACTATACTTCAATTTACACCCCAAACTACTCTGAAGACTCTCCCAAAAAGTGAGACCTGAATCTCATATCCCTGTCAGATACAATACTAACTGGAATCCATGAAGTCTGACAAACTCTTGCATGTACTTCTCATCTAGGCTCTCAGTAGGCTGTGCGACTCGGAAGGGAATGAAGTGAGCACTCTTCGTCAGTCGGTCAATAATCACCCAAATGACATTTTGACCCTTAGGATTCCTCGACAAAGCGGTCACAAAATCTATAGTGATGTGTTCCAACTTCCACTCCGGAATGGGAAGCGGTTGAAGAAGTCCAGCAGTTCTCTGATGCTCTGCCTTCACCTGCTGGTAGATCAAACACTGAGACACAAACCGAGCCACAACTCTTTTCATACCATGCCACCAGAAATGAAGCTTTAAGTCCCGGTATATCTTATTACCTCCAGGATGGATAGAATACGATGACTAGTGGGCTTCCTCAAGCAACCTCTGACGAACTTCAACCTTCGGGACACACAACCTGGACCCAAAATGAGGAGATCCATCTGCATGAATAACCATATCCGTTCGGGAACTAGCATCAACTTTTGCTCTAAAACCCTGCAACTGCACATCGCCAGCCTGCGCCTCTTTAATCTGCTCAACAAGAGATGACTGAAGCTGAAGCACCAAACTACTCCAATCAGAACTCAGCAAAAACACATCCAACGCCAACCTCCGCATCTGCTCAACCAAATCTCTCTGCTGAGTCAGGAACATAGCTGTCGGTCTCCTGCTCAAAGCATCCGGCACCAAATTCACTTTACCAGGATGGTATTGCAAACTGATGTCATAATCGGCCAAAAGTTCCAACCAACATCTTTGCCTCATATTCAATTCTTTTTGGGTGAAGACGTACTTGAGACTTTTGTGGTTTGTAAAGATCTCCACTCGGTCTCCAAGTAAATAGTGTATCGACAGCTTCAAAGCAAAAATCACTGCCGCTAACTCCAAATCATGAGTCAGATAGTTCTTCTCATGCGGCCTCAACTACCTCGATGCATAAGCAACAACTCGGCCCTTCTGCATCAGAACTGCTCCAAGACCCTTGTCAGAAGCGTCACAGTGAACTACAAATCCACCTGAACCATCTGGAATAGTCAACACTGGCACTGACGTCAACCTACTCTTCAACTCAGCAGAAGCCTTACTGCAAGCCTCAGACCAACAGAACTTCTGATCCTTCCCTGTCAGCTTCGTTAAAGGCCTTGCTATCTTCAAAAAATCTTGGACGAATTTTCGATAATAGCCAGCTAGACCAAGGAAACTCCTCACCTCTGAAACTGACTTGGGAACTGGCCAATCCTTCACAGTTGCAACCTGGGACGGATCCACAGAAATACCATCGCCCGAGATAATGTGCCCCAAGAAAATAACTCTGTTGAGCTAAAACTCACACTTGCTGAGTTTTCTATAGAGCTGATTTTTCCTCAAGGTTTGCAGAACCAACCTAAGATGCTCAGCATGATCCTCCCGGTTTCGATAATACACCAGCATGTCATCAATAAAGGCCACCATAAATCTATCCAGGAACGGGGAAAAGACCCTGTTCATCAGACTTATAAATACAGCTGGCGCATTTGTGACCCCGAACGGCATCACAAGAGACTCATAGTGCCCATATCTGGTCCTGAATGTATTCTTCTGCACATCAGTCGCCTTCACCTTGACCTGATGATACCCAGAACAAAGATCCAACTTCGAGAAGATAGCTGCTCTGCCCAACTGATCAAATAAGTCATCGATCCTGGGCAGTGGATACTGGTTCTTCACAATAACATTATTTAGTTCCCGATAATTGATGCACAGTCAACGACTACCATCCTTCTTATTGACAAAAATAACTGGAGCACCCACGGTGAAATACTAGGTCTGATGAACTCCAAATCAAGCAACTCGTGAATCTGTACCTTAGGCTTGCTAACTCAACCGGTGCCATTATGTAAGGACTCTTCGATATCGGCACCGTACCAGGCTGAACTTCAATACCAAACTCTTCATCCCTATCAGGGGATAAGCCAGGCAATTCCTTTGGAAAGATATCCAAGAATTCCTGCACTATTAGAGGCGCAGCCTCACAACCTGAGTGCAACTCCATCGCGCAAACCTCCTGATCAACTGCAGTCTTAGCTCAGCCAAGGGGTGTCTCCCAGGCATGGAACTCAATCTCTAGGAGGTCTGGGATTCGGAATACAACTTTCTTGGCACGAAAATCAATCATGGCATGAGACTCACCCAACCAATCTTCACCGAGAATGACGTCAAATCCTGAATTCCCAATTACACAGGTCGGCCTTGAAATCTGCGCCACTAATAACCACGGAACTCTATTTGCACTCCTAGGAACAAACGACAACACCGCCACCTGTGATAATGTTCTAAGCCTCTGACATGATGCTGTAATCCAAATGATGACGAGCCACAAAACGAGAAGAGACGAAGGAATGGGTTGCCCCAGAATCAAAGAGAATATAAGCAGGGAAGGAGCAAACAAGGACAACACCTAAGATAGAGTCAAAAAGCAAGGAAAAAGAATAGATGATCAAGTGTGAGGAAAACACAATTCAGAAAGATAACATGAGTGAACAGTGCATGATAAAGAAAAAGGCAAAGGAATAACAAAGCAACACAAATGCAAAATATACCTGCAACAACACCTTCTGCCGTCTCAGCATCTGCAATAGTCAGGTTGTAAGCCTGACCTATCGTCAGAACTGCGGTCCTCTGACCGACAATCTGGTGCTGAGGGGGAAGCGGTGGCCTGACTGGACCACGAGATGGGGCTACTTGCTAAACTTGACCCCTGGCTGGAAAAGTCATCCTTTGGTGTGGAAAATCCCGTAATGTGTGGTCAGGAGCACCACAACCAAAATAGCGGTGATTGGCACGCCTGCAGTCCTTGCGCTTAATGCACAGCAAGTCGGCAAAAGTCGCAAAAACTAACCTTCTGAGGACCAGTAGAAGAGTAAGGAGCTGCCCTGACCGGATGGGCTAGGACAAGCCTCCGAATAGGCCCACCAGAAGGCCTAGCAATAACAGTAGAGTGCTAAACAGTCCGCTGGGGAGGAGCCAACCTGCCATGAGCCTGCTCCTGAGCTCGCGCTGCCTCAAGAGCCTCAGCATAAGTACGCAAGCGGAGGGAAACGAGATGCATCTGAATATCTCTCTCAAGCCCCAGCATGAATTTATGAGCCCTGTCCTTTTTGTTCGCCACAAGAACGGCTGCGAAGCGGCTAAACCTGGTAAATTCTGCCACGTACTCATCCACATACTTGGAAAACTGTTTCAAGAGATTCTGATGTTACAACACTACATGGATAATATGTAACAAAGCTCTAATAACAGAATAATGAACAACCTATTTCAGGTCCAGGAACTGTTATTCCATCGCAACTCGAGTGCTACTAGGGAAGAACTTCTCCAAAAAGCTCCTAGTGAATATGGCTCAAGCAATAGGCCGCACGAGCCTTTCAGACTCAGATCTCTTCCATATGTGGGCCAGGTCCACCAGCTGGATGGTCACCACATCCACTCGATCAGCATCGGCAACTCGCACTGCCAAAAGCAACTGCTCTGTCCTGATCAGCCACTGTTCTGCCTCCAAAGGTGTCTTAGTACCCAAGAATCTGTTAGGATGCAGCTTCATGAAATCTATAACTGTACCCAGACAAGGTGAAAGAGCCACCTGTGTAGGCCAACGGGATTCAGAACCCGAGCAGCTTCCAAGGTAGCCATCACAAGGATATTGTGGTTTTGCTGCATTTGGATCAGCTGTTCGAACACATTGGTAACGGTCTCAATTCCGGACTTTTCTTCCTGAGGGCGGGAAGTGGAACCTCTGCGAGCCATGGTCTGTACAATATCAAAAAATAGTTAACATTCAGATCAAAGGTTATTATATTCATCCATGTTATTGCATGGTTTGTACATTATTGAGCCAATCATTGATCGAGCCAAACTTTGCCTAACATATTAGTATAACTAATACATTAGTCAAACCTGGGCTCTAATACCACTAAAAACCTTTTCATGCCCCGCTTCCCCAAAAGGAATGCAGAATACAGGTACGCGACTAAGTCCAGCGAATGACTTTCACCATTCATAAGCTGTAAGGATCTTTACAACGAGTACAAGTATAAACAAGAGATATACAAGAGAAATAGTCAACAAGATTACTTGAACAAGAAGTAAAAATACTAAATTTCAAATAATCATGTCTGAAACAAAATATAAGTATGGGACACAAAGCCCAATACAAAATAATCCATGTAACCAAGTACAATTATTCAAGATAAGCAACAAGAAATAGAAAAAATTAACAAGAACTACAGCTGACTAGAATCTTAGATCACCTACTCTATCGGGTAACTGATCGCCATAATCTGCAATTTAACAAATTGCAGAAAAAAGGAAAGAGAAACAAAATGCCCGTCAATGCAAGTTACGGGTCCCTTGTAGTGCAGGCAACAAGTACAGAAGGAAACAACTAGACAAGTATAGAGTAACAGCGGAAGCAAGTACAGCATGGAAAGGATGTAAAAACAAAATAGCAACTAACTTTAAGTTAAGAACAGAACAGGTAGCATGGCAAGATAAATGGGTGCATATGGCATGTAACAAGTATCAAGTAAGCAAGTATCATGTAACGAGTAACGAGTAACAAGTGTCAAGTAAACAAGTATCATGTAACGAGTAACGGGTAACAAGTGTCAAGTGATCATGTTGTTTTCAAGTCTTGTATCTAGTCCTATCTAGGTAGCACTTTATGCATCCCAAATTTTTACCACATGGTTGCTACATTCATACAAATTACATTTTAGATTTCATATTGGATCATAGAGGGCAGTGTACTCAGGGATAAACTCTAAGTATCAAGTATCAAGCTCCAAATAACCAAGTATTATGTGTCAAGTGTGCAAGTGTCACGTAATCACATGTCAAGCTCCAAATAACTAAGTATCAAGCTCCAAGTACCAAGTAGGATCTATGAAGCCTCTTTCAAGTACACGTTTCTGTATTTTCCCCTATTAGATCTTTCCCTTTAACCCCGACTTAGTTTCTTGTTATTATTATTCAAGCAAGCATGGACGTGCACAAACAAGTCAAAAAACATGGTAGGATGACAAGGAAAAAGTACAAGTCGAACAAATGACCCGAACGGGTGACGAATGACTCAAAATAGACTAAGACAACGAAAATTCTAATTCTGGACAACAAGACAGTATTGCAATAAATCTGGGATTTCCGTTTCCACAAATATGCGAATCGGAATTCGTTAGAAAATCTAAGAAATAGACTCTTGGCCGAATCCAGCAAATATATATAAGTCATATGGTATTTCACAAAAAATAGGACTCAAAACAGAATTGTATCCAGAAAACATGTTTAGCCAGAAATCAGAAGTTTGTATCCATCAACAGGAAAATGGCAAAAAAACTTACCGATTAAATCTAAGAAAAATCTTGTGTATTTCCTAGTATGTCTAGTATCAGAAAATATAATTTCATAATATTCCAATATGGATAGTATAGTCAAATAAAATCAGAAAACAGCACGATACAACAAATTTGTAAATCTGAAACTCTGAACACAGCAGTACTAAAATAGCAGTATATTACCGAATATAAATCAAAATCCAAATCCGTCAAAAGGGTGATAAAATAGATACAGTAGGCTAAATTTCATATTCACAAAGTTTTTATCAACAGTAAGTAGAATCAGGTTGAAATTAAGGTTCTTTATTGAACAGCATGAAAATTTTACAAGTATAGTAGTTATTTGCAAGCATAGAATAGTTTATAAAAGTAATCAATTAAATTCACAAAAATTAGAGGTTAATCCCAGTCAAATCTAGTTGTATTTAGAAAAATATTAGATCAAGATATTGTTTTTAACATCAATATAAAAATAAATAACCATACAGAATTCATATAAAATAGAATCTGGAATTTCCTATATATCTGTAGTTAAACAGCAATAATTGCCACTCACAAAATGAAACTGAGATCTGTCAGAAATTCTAGAAAGTAGATATAATTCTCTATAATTCATATTCACAAAAAATTTCATATACTGAACTTAATAGGGTCTAAAATCCTGAACAAAATAAGGTCACAATCAAAAATAGAATTCTTCTTCATACATAAAATCAACTAGTTTATATGAAACACATTCAAATCATACTAAAATGCGAAATATGGTATACTAAATGTCCAAGCAACATAGTATAGGGTGTTTAACAAGTCTACAACAAATTATACTACAACTAACACATCAAGCATACAAGATCATACGACACCTCATAAATCACGAATAACATGCATGTATACATCAAGAGTTTATTAGATCTAAGTTATTTCATGTCGTGTGTGTGTACGAGACAACTACGGATAGATCAACAAGTAGAAACAAGATCTAACAAGGGTTTTCACAAGAATGAATCTAGAGACGAAAGCTACACTACATGCGGTATTTAGTGCATATATTATACAACAAAAAGAAGTATAAGTAACATGCCTCGAAATTAACAATGAATATGAGGAAGCAAGAACGAGAATAACGGGAATCGATTCCTGGCACGAACACAAGCAAACGAATCACGAACCAGTCACGAACACATGATCACAATCGCAATCACGAACCCAAGGCACAGATCTCGATGATCAAGATGTGATGGAGATGATGAAGATCTGATGGTTGAGATCTCACTTGATCAAAACTGACCAAACCACCACCCACAAGGCAACGAAGTCGGAGTTGAGTGTGGGGACAACAAGGAGGATACGAAGGTGGCCAAGGGCGTCAGCGGGAGGCTGAAGGCATGTTGACTGGCGTCGGGAGTGGGAGCCCAGGGCGGTGCTGGATTCGCTGTTGTCGTGCAGTGCTCCGGAGGGGGCAGCATAGGGGATGCGCTGAGCTGATGGTGCTGCGTCTGCTACTTGGGTTGGCGCTGCGATGCCGGGTGTGTAGGACAGCGACGGGGGAGGAGCAGTCAGGAGGGGTTTGCTGGGTCGTCGAGGCAGTGTAGGGGGGGCTATCGGGTGGAGGGAGAGGTCGGCTGTGGATGGGTTCGGAGGTCGGGAGCGGAAGAGAGTGGGGTGCTGGAGGTAGGAGAGAGGGGTTAGCGGCTAGGGATTAGTATAAGGGTAGGGCAGCACAGTAGGTAGGTTAATATAGGGTTGGTTGTTAGGGTTTTTAGGGGGTAATGGGTTATAGGTGTTAACGGGTAGAGTGGGTAATGGGTTTAATAGATTAAAAGATCCACTAAGGCAAAGAAGGTTTTAGGGTTTAAAAATCCAACAAGAAAATAGAATAAGATTTAAACAATAATTAAATAGGCCACGAAACAAAATGATTGGAGCTAAACAAATAATTCGGAGACAATAAATTGGGATAGGAAGTTTAAATCAATACAAGAAAATATTGAAGGCCACAAAATAGAGTCAAAGTCAAAACAGATAGATTGATTATTGAGAATGAAGAACAAATACTTGGTTAAGAAGAAACAGAAGAGTACAAAATGAAAAAATACTCAAAAAAAGAAAATATATGCAAAATACAGATAATGAAAAGCAGAGGGATTACAAATCCTACCCACCTAACAAGAAGAATTTCGTCCTTGAAACTCAAACAAGAAGTACATAGGGTAACCCCAAAAAGAAAACAAAGAACAAAACAAAACTACTCAAACAGATGAGAAAATCTCTGCTGAATCTCCTCCTGCAACTCCCAAGTCAACTCACCAGGCGAGTGATGATTCCAAGAAACACGAACAAGCTTGATGACCTTGTTCTTCAGCATTTTCTCTCGCCAGTCTAAGATAGCAACTGGTGGAATCTCACAAGTCAAATCCGACCACATGGATAACTCAGAATAGTCGATCACGTAGCTCTCATTACGGATATATGTCCTGAGTTATGAGACACGAAAAACATCACGCACTCCTGATAGCCGGCGGCAATGCAAGATGATAGGCCACCTTGCCTACTCGTTCCATAATATCAAACGGTCCAATAAACCTAAGGCTAAGCTTGTCCCCACAACCAAACTGAATGACACCTCGCCAAGGCAATACCTTTCGGAAAACATGGTCACCAACCTCAAACTTCAAAGCTCTTCGATGGACAGAACCATGGAGAAATATTTAAGGGCTTTTTTTTAGTGATGAACCTCCGCAATGGTGCAAGTATTTAGCATGGGCAGAATATTGGTATAATATGTCCTGACATTCAGCTACAAATTTAACCCCGTTTGAGGCAGTATATGGTAGGAGACCTCCCGAAATAGCTGACTATATTAAAGGTAATGCTATCAATAATGCGGTTAATCTTAGCCTATCAAAGCGTAAAGAATTACTTCTGAAGTTGGCATCTTGTTCAAGCCCAATCTAGAATGAAGGACAAGGCAAATGCACATAGAATTAAGAAAGAATTTCATGTTGGGGACTAGGCATTTTTTAAGATCAGGCCATATAGTCAGCAGTCTTTGATCAATAGGTAGAATCAGAAGCTTGTGAACTATTATTATGGACCTTATAAAATAATCAAGAGAGTGTGAATGGTTGCTTATAAGCTAAAATTGCCTGAGAGTGTCCGTATACATCCAGTGTTCCATGCATCACTGCTCAAGAAATGTGTGGATACACCATTGCAGGTAGAATTGGAGGTATTACTAGAGATCAATGAAGACCATCAATGGGTCTTTCAACCAACAGAGGTTATAGGCAAGTGAAGAATCAGAAATGGGGGAAATTCATTAATGAAGTGTTGGTACAATGAGAAGGATTGCCTGAGGTGGAGTTGACATGGACAAGGGAAGCTGCTATAGCTAAAGCATTTCCACTTTTGAACCTTGAGGGCAAGGTTCATTTTGAGGAGGGGAGTATTGATACAGCTGATGCTGATGTTCAGCTTGGTGCAGGGACAAGGCATGAGAAGTCCGCAAGGGCCAAGAGAAAGACTGGGTATTTGGAAGATTTCATATACTGTGCAGGTTCAGCAAATTAATTGGGTGTATCAGAGTATCGAGATTTTACGGGTAGTGCGTGTGAAATAATTGAATGAAATGTTGGCGGGAATAAGGAGAGGGATTGTAACTGAATTTTTCTTTTAGCATGTAGCTACTATAAGTATCAATTCTTGTAACAATCTGTATTTCCTGCATCCCATTTTCTGTATTTTGTAATGTATTTCTTTTCTTCCCATGTATCATATATGTTTGTACTCTTTCTCTTTCCTGAACCGTGTATTTGTTCTTCTTTCTCTATATATTTTTATCTGTTGTTTGTCAGTTGTGATTTGACCTTTTGTGATTCATTTGTTGGCCAATTATTTGGTCTCTGGATGATTTATTATTTCTGATTTATTGCATTTCATAGCCTAATTGCTATTTATTGTTTCCTGCCTTATTGGATCTGGTATCTACCCAGTTCACCCTATTTGAACCCTTCTATCCGTCCTATTGGATCCTAACCGCTACCTAATACCCTCTTCTTTGACCCAGTCTTTCCCAGATATTTCTTCACGCTCTCTTTATGCTAACAAGCAGATCACTTCTCCCCAATCTTCTCTTGATTCTCCAAATCCCTACTTGCCAAAATCTCTCATTATAATCCCCAACAAAATTTGTTACTCCTATCTTTAATTTCTATCTCCTAAACCCTAACCCTAGTTCACTATCTCCCTCATCTCTCATCTCTCTCCCCCTACCCTGCCTCGACATGCTCTCGATTCCCCCATCCCGACTGCCGGCCTGCCCTAATCCCGACGCCGCACCCCCCCTGTCACCCTACCTCCACGATGGCAACCACCACGGTAGCCCCCTCCTCCTCTCCTTCTCCCCCAAAGCCACAGCAGTGACAGCAGTGCTAACAACAGCCAGAGCGACAGCACCTCCCCCTCTTGTTTGCCCCGTCGTCGCGCCGCCCGCTGCCCTGCCGTCATTGCCGTGCCTCTGTCGCAATGCACACCATCCCCCTGCTACCTCTCTTTTGTTTTGTGTGTGCATTTGATCCTTCAAGCACGTTGGGTTCGTGTTCTTTGTGTTCGTGATCATCTTGTTCGAGATCCGTTCGTGCTATTGTGTTCGTTGCCGGGAATCTATTCCCGTTATTCTCATCTTCTTTCGTCAGATTTGTCGACTATCTAAGGCACATAACTTGTATTATTTTTGTTGTATACAGGTACAAAATACCGCTTGTAGTGTCACTTATGTTTCTAGATTCGTTATCATGAAAAAAAAACCTTGTAGATCTTGATCCTATTAGTTGATCCATCCGTTGTTTTGATCCGTCATCATATTTGTACACACACGACATGAAATAAATTTAGACCTAACTAAATTCTTGATGCATGTATGTATGTTTCTTCGTGATTCAATGATATGTTGTACACTCGTTGCATGCTTGATGTGTTAGTTGTAATATCTTGTGGTAGACTTGTTTAAGACCCATACCATGTTATTTTGGACATCAATTATACCATATTTTGTGTTTTGTTATAATTTGGATTTGTTGCATATGAACTATTTGATTTAATGTATAAGAAGAGATTTCTGTTTTTGCTGCTGTCCTATTTTGTTTCAGTATTTTAGACCCTGTTGAGGTCAGTAAATCAAATTAATTTATGAATATAAATCGTCGAGCTTGTTGTCTATTTTCAAGAATTTTCGATAGATCTCACTTTCGAATTGTGAGCTATGTGTTATTGTTGTTTTACTACAGATGTGTTGAAAATTTCAGATTTTGTTTTATGTGGTTTTTGTATAGTTATTCATTTTAATACTGATGTTAAAGATAAGATTTGGATCAAATATTTTTCTGATTATGACTTGACTTGACTGGGATTAACCCTAAATTTTTGGAGATTTATTTAATGCCATTTATAAATTATTCTATGCTTGTAAACAAACTACTATATTTCCCAAACTGAATGCTATATTCAGTAAAGAACCATATTTTCTACCTGATTCTAGTTGTTGTTGATCAAAACTTTGTGAAGATAAAATGTAGCCCACTGTATCTATTTTATAACCATTTTGCCGGATTTGGATTTCGAGTTATACTTTGTAATCTATCACTGTTTTAGTACTGCTGTATCTTGTTGTTTTCTGAATTTACTTGGCCATACTATCTAAATTGGAATATTATGAAATTGTAGTTGCTGATACTAGACACACTAGGGATTACCCTAGATTCTTTCTTAGATTTAATCAGTAAGTTTTTATGCCATTTTCATGCTTATGAGTACAACCTTGTGATTTCTGGCTGAACATGATTTCTGTATATAATTCTGTTTTGAGCCATGTTTCGTGGTTATTATATGACTTATATATATGTGCTGGATTCAGACGAGAGTCTATTTTCTAGATTTTCTGATGGATCCAGATTTTCATGTCAGTGGTAACGGGAATCTCAGATTTGGTACAGTAGTATCTTGCTGTCCAGAACAGAAAGTTTCGTTGTCCTAGCATTTGAAGAGTCGTTTTGTCACTCGTTCATGTCATTTATCCAACTTGAACTTGTCCCTTGTTATCTTACCATCTTTTCTTGCCTTGTTGTGCACGTTCATGCTTGCTTTAATAATAATAACAAGAAATCAAGCCGGGGTTACAGGGAAAGATCTAGTAGTGGAAAATGCAGAAATGTGTACTCAGAAGGGGATCCATAGATCTTTCTTGATACTTGATATTTGGTACTTGACACGTGATTACTTGACACTTGACACTTGACACTTGATACTTGATACTTGATACTTGACACGTGATTACTTGATACTTGTACCTGAGTATACTGCCCTCTATGATCCACTACGAAATCTAAACGTAATTTGCATGAATGTAGCAACCATATGGTAAAATTTGGGATGCATGAAGTGTTACCTAGATAGAACTAGATACAAGACTTGAAAATAACATGTTCGCTTGCTCATCCTTGTTACTTGCTTGTACATGCTACTTGACACTTGTTACTTGTTTACATGTTACTTGACATTTGTTACATGCCACTTGCACTTTACTATCTGGCCATGTCATTTGATTCTGTTATTGATTTAGGATTGTTTGCCCTATTTTGCTGTCACATTCCTTCCATGCTTACTTATGTACTTGCTTCTGCTATTACTCTATACCTGTCTATCTGTTTTTCTGTACTTGTTGCCTGCACTACAAGCGGCCCGTAACTTGCATTGACGGGCATTTTGTCTCTCTTTCCTCTTCCTGCAATTTGTAACTTTCAGACTTTGGTGACCAGCTGCCCGAGTGAATAGGAGACTAAACATTCTAGTTGGCTGGAGTTCTTGCTACAATTTGTTTTTTTTTGTTTTTGAATAAATGTAATTGCTATATGGATTATCTTGTATTGGGAATTTTGTCTTAGATTTGTGTTTTGTTCCCGACTTGGTTATTTGAAGATTAAGTATTCTTGTTTTCAATAATCTTGTTGGTTATGTTAATTCATTTATTCATGTGTGGTTGATTATTTCTGCTGTATATCTCTTGTTTATCCTTGTTCATGTTGTAAAGATCCTTACAAGTTATGAATGGTGAATGCCATTCGCTGGACTTGTGTCGCGTATCCGTATTCTGTATTCCTTTTTGGGAAGCGGGGCGTGAAACAAACATATAGGTTTATGACTGAAATGAATTCTTGATCTTCATTTTCTGATATGATCTTCTCTTCTCCCATTCTTCCCCAAATTGTCCAATTTCTTAACACTAGCTTCTACATTCTTGCTCCAAATTCAGTACAACTGTATCACTAGATCTCAATCTTCTCAATACAAAATCCCAAATCTTCTCTCATCTTCTAAATCTCAAACCCTGAAACCCTAGCTCTCAATTCCAGTGACTCTCAATCCCAACCATGATTTATGGGATTTTGGGTTGCAAGGAGGGATGTGCTCATTCTCCTAGTGGAAGAGTGAATGTAAAAGAGGAAGAATGTAACCCCCATTTGCTTTATACGAAAATCTTCTGTATTCTTGTAGTTTGTTGTCTAAAAATTGTTTTGTTCCCGATTGTATAGATTTTATTCCTTCTTTCTCCGTATTCTTGTATTTCAATTTCCTTGTAAAAATTTTCTTTCATTTGAATTCATTTTCTTGTACATCCTCTATTTGATTGAACTGAAACCCGTATATAAATTTTCTTGTTCTCTTGAACCCAATTTCATTCTCTCGATATTCGATTATTTTGTTTGAATCCAAATCCTAATTTATTCGATAAATGATTTGATTGATTATTTGATTTGTTTGTAAACAGCCCAATCCTAACCATCCTATAATTTGATTATTTGATTCTTCATTTGTCAAGCCCAACCAATATCATTGAATTTTTATTTCATTTATAAAGCCCAAACCAAATATATTCTTACTATTTTTTATTTATTAATCCAAACGAACTTAGCCGATTCTTATTTTCGAATTCATATTTATCTATTTTATTGAAGCCATAATCCATTTCTTAGCCAACCCCAAAACCAATGGCTCATTCTTATTTAATTATTCATTTGAATACCCAAGCTCATTCCTTGTTGGATCCAAACCCAAACCCATCTCTTATTGGATCCTAACACAAACCCGCTAACCCACATTCCTAATTCCTACTAACAGCCAATCCCTAGATTATCTCCCCATGATCCCCAATATCTGCTAACTACCCCCGTATCTCCCGATTCTTCTCTCACGCTCATTCTTATGCTCTTCTTCTGCCTCTCCCACTCAATAAAAACTCAAAAAAATCTAACCCTAAACTAATCACTACTCCTAATCACTCCATTAATCTCCATCCTTAAAACCCTAATAATCTAATTACCCCCCCTTAATTAATCAGCCTAATCCTATCTCTCCCTCCCTCCCTCTCCCTCCTTCTCCCTCTGTTCCAAAACAGAGCACCACCTTCGACCTCCCCTGCAGCCACCTCGAAGCCACCGCTTGCTCCTCCACTCGCCCTCGCCACCACCTGAGTTGCCATCCCTCTTCACCGCTCACCTCCTGCTCGAGCCACCACCGCATCCTCCACCGAAGAACCCATCAGCACCCCCAATGCAACTCCAGTATCCACCGCTCAACCACCTGCCTCGACCATAACCCCGCACCTCCATTGCCATCACTCTTCACCCCTCATCGACTTCTTTCACCCGAAGCCTCTACTGCACCCTGTCTTCGACTCCACCGCAGGTGCCATCTCCTCCAGTGACCACTTCCATCACCAAGCTCGACCTCATCGCCCCTCCATCTTCACCATCACCACCGTCCTCCTCGTCAACCACCAGCAACACCATCCCTACCATTGTAGCACCTCAATCACCGACTCCATCCTCTTCCTCAACCACCCCGAAGCACCACCTCCGACTACATCCCGCTGCCCTCACCCCGACCATCCCTCGCGAACCCTGTCCCTGCTCCACCACTGCGACCACCTTGCTCCTTCTTATCGCTACTGCTCCTGCCATTGCTAGCAACCATCGAAGCCCCCCAAGTCCAACCACCTCGCAACGCTGCACTCCCACTGCCCAACTCCTCGGCAACCACCTCTTCTGTTGTTGCTGTTGGTCTTGTCGCTGTCACCGTTGTCTCTTGTTGTGCACATGGATTGCACGTGCTTTCTTTGATAGTCGTACTTGCATGTGTTGCTGTGTACGTAGGTTGCACGTGTTGCCTTTAGGAATTTCATCCTGTTATTCTCTCATATTCAGATTAATCTTCGTATAAGGCAAGTCTCCATGAGCACTATTTTTATTCTAGTTCAAGAATCGTTGATCTCCGCAAGTAGTTCGTATTTCTATTATCGTAATGAATTACTTTGATACCTTTGAAAGGGACTACTACGGATTCATCGGCGAAACCAAGTAGTAGTTTCCTTTTCGTGCCATACCATTGCATCAATCCGAGGCTTTGTTATCCCCATATGCATGCTTTACACACACACAAACTAGAAATGCTTATATATATATGTGATACAATGATTAGATGTATATCGATTGAATGTGTAGTTGCGACTTGATTTATAGTAGTGTTGATTTGTCGGGTGGACTGTAGGAATCCACCTTAGTTGCTAATATCGATGGTAGTTTATTCATGCTATAAATTCATTCGGGTTGGATATTTTGTTGATCACATATGAACTGGGTTTCTACTATTCTGTCGGTTGTTCCATGTTGTATTAAGTTTTTGGCCCTTTTTTTTTGTTAAAATCAATTTGATCTATATAAAAAGAAACTGTAGCTTTATGAGTCTAGTTTTCAGAACATTCGACAGATCTAAATTTTGACTTAAAAGCTGTAAATTATAGCACTTTTAGTACCGCTGACTTTTGATTTTTAGACCCGTTGTTTAATGTTACATCAACATGATTTCTAATTAATATATAATGTTAACCATAGAATTTATGCTTGAATTTCCCCTGGGAGTTGCTAGACTTGTTTAGATTTCATCTTACAATTTTTATCAGATTTTATATTGATTTTGCAGTCCCGTTATGCATGCAAAACATTAACTCTAGGTTGATACCAGAATGCTTAACCTATAAATAATAGGCTAATTGACCTGGTTGTGGTTAGAATCACTTAGAACTTGTTGAATATAAATTGTAGCTCTGTGAATCTGGGATCTAGATCATCTGACGGTTTTACGATCCGACTCTCAGATTGCAAGATACTCGGATTTTACTATTGCACTATCGTGGTTTCAGATTCACTATTTTGTAAGAACGTCATCGTGTTTAACTAATTGAAATAGTAAGATAAATTATAAAGTAGGATCCAATAAATTCAATAATACTAATGAACAACTCCAGAAAGTAGAATGTAATTTTTGTAAGAATTTTGGCATAGTTTTAATCGATTTACACCTATAATAATTCTTGCTTTGGGTTGCTATATGAACAGCAGACCCATAAAGAACTAGCCGGTAGACTAAATTCCTGTAGTTGCAATATGTCGTGTAAATATACGTTGGAACCGACAGGGAGTCTAGTTTCTAAAAATCCTGACGGAACTTGATTTTCTTTTCTGTAGCAGCAAGAAAGTCAATTTTTGTGCAGCAACGTCTTGCTGTCCACAAATTACATTCCTCATGTTGATTGTAAATTGTTTAACCATGCATTGCACAACATATCGTCATTGGACAATCCTTGATAGATCGTTAATATCGTCTCTTGACATTATTCCATTGATTGCACATTCATGTTTCATGTTAAATAAATTAATAATAAGCCGGGGTATAAGGGCCGACTTAATAGTGAACAATCAGTGACTGAACTTGGATGAGGGGCCCGTGTTTTCCTATCTTGTTATCTTGCTATCTTGCTATCTTGTTATCTTGTGGATAAAGGCTTATTAAAGAATGTGGATTCTTGTTATTAAGATCGTGCCGAGTACATGATCTGTAGACTTCACCACTATAGTCTAAATGTTCACCTCTTGTATGCACCGAACCTGTAGTATGAGACACAGTATTACGTGCATTAGGTAAGATAATAAAATACGATAGACCTAGGATTGATACTGCATTGATCTCGATTATTGTTACTAACCTGAAATCTTGTTTTATTGTATTGTTACTCGTTAAATTGTTGACCATAGATCTTGCCTCGTTATCGATAATTTCATTGTCACTTGTTATATTACTTGTTCCTCGTTCATTGGTTTTTACATAACCTGTTTATTGTTTCTTGGTTATACTACTTGCTGTCCGTGACTTGTTCTAACGAACATTTCCCCCCACTCTAGACTATGAGCTCGCAGGTACACAGGAAGATTTGCTCGAAGGACTTGGTGAACAGACCTTCTAGGGATTGAAGTCGAATTGTTGGCCACAATAATTATCTTGTCCTTGTCATTTAAATTCCAGTACTATTGGTGTTATTACATTTTGTATTTCAGGCTTTGTTAACCCGAAGTTTGTTCTTTCCAGTTGTTGGTTATTGTTGAGACATTTCATGTAATATCTATGTTATATGTTTTCCCTTTAACATACGTGGTTGAATTTGTTTTGTATATTATTGAGTTACATATTACAGTTCATGAATGATACAAATCATTTGCTGAGCATTCATTACGTACTTGTATTTCCGTATTTTGAAAGCGAAGCGTGACAAAAAGGAAAAGAAAGAAACCCCAGTGCAGAAAAGCCTAGTGGTTATTTATTAGCGGATCGAGAAAAGGTTTCACAGAAGAATAAGATGACCGTTCTTGGGAAGGTTCCAGTGAAAAAGCACGGTGAGTGTTGTGCGATTCTCTCGTTGCTATTTTGATTAAGTATACTAGTATTATACACGTGCTGTGCACGTGAAGAAAAATTGAGAGGAATGAAAAGGGCAAAAAAAAATTTACCTACACGTGCGTTGCACGTGTTGGATTAAGGATAAAGGCCTTCTCCCATTATAGTAGTAGAGATAGAGATATGCTTTCTCATCTACATCAGATTATATGATAAAATCACCCTCTTTTTTTTAATATGCGATGCACTTCATTCTGAAGGTTTATTCATTAATTATTGATCTTGAACAGTTTGTTCCACCTTCACCCTTCACTACTTCATAGCTGGTATAATTTTAAACCAAATGTTAAATATGAAACTAAAAAAGATATGAGCATATGATCAAATTATAATTGCTAAAAAATAAAAATTAGGCACCTAATTATCTGAATTGTCACAGAAATGGAACAAAGTAATTGCTGAAAAAGTAGTCTTTGCCGTAGTCACCGAGATAGTGAGACTTTATGGACACTCGATTTGACATATGTCCAGCATTGGATCCTAAATGTCAAGTGCATGTTCTCTAATTCTAGAGGTTGCATTCGGGTCGATCGGGCCGGGTCGGATCGGACTCGTGCAGGTTGTAGTCAATTTAGGGCGGGTTCGGGTCGGTTCACGTGGTTAGCCGGACTGGGCCGAGCCGGATTCGAAATCCAAAATTTCGACCCGGTCGACCCGCGAACCTATTCGGGTCGCACCTGTTTCGGATCGAGTCAAGTCGCGAGTTGGCCGGATTAAATTTTTTTTAAAATTTAAAATTTTTTTTTGTAATTTTTACTACTATACTTAATTTTTTTTTACAACAAGTATAACTGTAAAAGAGTGAAAAATGCATATATTATTCATTTCAACTACTGTAAATTTTTTACAAGTTTTTTACATAAAAATGCAAGTAATAGAAACTCATAATGAACATACAATATTTCTTGATTTTCAATTTTACATTTACATGTTTGAGCGGATAATCAGAATGTAAAGTTTGAGATAGCCTAGAGTTAGATTGAAGAGAGAACATTGGACTACTGTCGTGCACATCTACTTAACCTAAACCTAGGATCTCATCGCCCTAAATTTTCTAATCTTATTGTTGGACTTCAGGCGAGTTGCTTCCACTTGTTGATGTAGATGTCTATTTTTCCTGAGTCCTGTCTTCAGCCTTCATCAAATTTTCAGTGCACACGAGTATGTCCAACGAATCCGGCTTCAAGTGATTCCTATTATTTGTTATAATTCTGCCACTTGTAGAAAAAATATTTTCTGAAGCAACTGTGGAGACAGCAGGAATTAGTAGATCTATAGCAATATATAAAAGAATAGGAAAAAGATTTTCATGTTCTTTCCACCATTGTTGCACTTCAATCTTAGTATTAGAATTCTCACTATCTTATTTATTATACCAATTTAATTGAGTAGGTGCATTAGTCCTATATTTTTTAATTGAATACGAGCAAGTAAATTAGCAGTGACATCTTCTAATGTACTCTTATCTTTACCTTTAGAAGTAAAAGAAGAAAAAGTTACTATACTAGCTGTACTACTAGATGCAAAAGTTCTATCATAATAATCATACAAGTTATTCAATATCGATTCAAAGCTAGCTAAAATTTCATTACAATCAAATTCAGAATCATCTCCAAGTGAAGTAAAAAATATTTCAATCAAACTTTTCGTACCCGCTAATTTGATGCGAGGATCTATAATAATAGCAATACTATACAACATAAAAGGAGGATTAAAATACTTTAAAAAAAATTTATAAGCAGGATCAACAATATGGCTAATGTATTTTTCCGAAATCATTTTTTAAAAAGTTTGTATCATAGTAATGATTGAAATAAAAATACTACTAGAAGTAAAATCATAAGATGTAGAAAACTTCATAGTTGCGATTATAAAAGGTTCCAAAAATCGTAATAGAGATTCGGCAAAATACCATAATTGGGGAGTCATTTAAAAAATTTCTTTGTTTTTTGCAAGACAAAAATCGTTTATAATATTTTTGTATTGAGTAACAACATTTAGTAAATCGAAAGTAGAGTTCCATCGGTGTTTAACATCTTTAATATTTTTTTTATAAATGTATTCCCCTAACTTTACACCATCCTTTAAATTCTTGAACCATAAGACCACTTAAAGCAATACAATATACACAATTTCTAATTGCAATTATATGAATCAGCTACTTTCAATGCATCTTATACACATAATTTAAAATATGACACACACATCTAACATGAAAAATTTCATTACATGGGGGAGCTAATTGTGTTTTTAACGTACTAATCGAAGTATTGTTGTTAGATGCATTATCAAAACTAATAGTAAATTTTTTATCATGAATATGATATAAATCGCAAGCTTCTGAAATACGTGTTGCAATAATTAGTCCACTATGGGGATACGGGAAAGCTGCATGTAAGATGATTCTCTTTTGAATCATCCAATCACTATTTATCCGATGACAAGTGAAGCCCATCATCGGAATATCGTTACAACCTTTTCAACAATCGGAAGTTAACGATACTCTACATGTTAAAGAATACAAGAGTGTAATTAAAGCGTCTCTCATTTTATTGTAAAGTTTAAAGCAATCGGATTTTAGTGTGTTTCTAGAAATACTTCTAAAATGTGGATTTAGTGCATTTTGGTTGAAAAACTCTACATTTCTACTCTTGGAATAGAAAAAAGATAACACATTCTTAATAACTAGTTGGCCAATTTTCCGACGAACAAGTTCGGGATCACAGGGTTGGCTATCTATTTGTCCGGTCCTAGGGTTGATTTTTGTTGGCCTTGTTGGTCTTGTACTAACTCTTTATGCACATTTAAAATGTGACGTTTAATTGTACATGTTCCCTCACACTTCTTTAATTTGTAACTCTTGTCACAATGTTTACAAATCTTATGTCCTACACCTGAATTATTCTCATCGGGAATATAGTCATAAAATCTGTGTCAATCGCTTATTTCCCCCATAGTTTTTTTTACTACTAGTGGGTTTGGTTTGTTGTGTTTGTGTGTCAACATTTTGCATTTCTTCTTCTATGTCGTATGGAGGGACATCGTGAAATCATAACATAGGATTCAGCATAAATTCCGGCTCTACATATAGGAGTATTGGAGGCCGACGTGAAGTAACGGTGGAATCTTGTCTACTTTGGCTATGGTCGCTACCTCGTGATCCAGACATGGTAATAGTGTATGTGAAAAAAAAAATAATTTCTAGTGTTTTACTAGTATATGTAAAATTATACAAAACAATATATGAGGTATATGTTAAAAATAAAATCTAAAAAACAATAGGAGGGTTGAGAGAGAGAAAAGCGAAAAATCAACAAACAAATATGATACAAAAAATTAGAACTACAAAAAATCAAGACAAAATGAGGGTTGTGAAATTTTAATACCGTACTTCGCGGATAATTGAATACAGAAATGAGAGAGAAAATAAAAGTAGAGAAATGTAGTAGATATAGTCACGATGTCACGTAGTCCGGTAGTCGTTGAAAGAGATAGAGCGCTTCTTTGTTGGAGGAGTTGAAATAAACGTTGTTGAGAGTTGAGTCAACACAATTCGATACGATCGAAAATTTAACTTCTTTGTTGCTTGCTTTTTTGTTGAATAAATTTGATTGAATTGAGATTGAATTGAGTAGTAGTAGTAGAGAGAGTAAGAGAGTAAGACATGAAATTTTTTAGATTGAATTAATGGGGTATTTATAGGGAAAAAACAGCCCAACGGCCAAAACAGAGCCGTTGGCTCTTTTTTTTGCGGTTTGGCCCGTTCAACCCATGCGGATCGAACGGGTCCAAACCTGCGGGTCGACCTGCGGGTTGCGAACGGGTTTGACTTGGTCAACGGGTTCGCGGGTCCGGTCAAGCGGGTTGGATTTCCTAACCTTTTGACCTGGGTCGACCCGGACCGACCCATGGGTTCGACTTGGACCCGAACCGCCTATTTGCAGGCCGGGTTTAAGTGGGCGGGTCACGGGTCAACCCGACCCGGTGCCATCCTTATCTAATTCGAACATCTTGTTTTCCAATTAACTATTAAACACTTAATCCTTAATCGACAATTTTATTTACTTTTTCACATTTTAAACCATAATTAACTTTTATTTCTTTTGTATAATTATGGCGCTTCTCCTATTTGTTGTAATTGAATGTTTTTTTTTTGTGTTTGATGATATTATGAAATATTTCAAAATATGAAGTAGCGTAGGAAGGTTTTGTAATATAACAATATTTGTTTAATTTCTTCTTGTAATATGATTGTGGATTTTTAAAGATTTTTATGAATTTTTAGCTTTTGTGATTTCGTTCTTGGTGGATGAAAATCATAGGTCCACCACTGATGACCATTACATTATTCTACACATCAAACAAAAATAGAACAAATACCAATTGTATAGATACGGTCCATCAGATGTATAGAGATTGATGTGCCAAATGCCAAAGATGTATCTACTTGTATGTAATTCAATCACTTCATTTCTTCACTAATTGCACTTTACTCACATATATTTGACATATAAAAATAGGTTTTCTGCATATTAGTGGCTAATAAAAGCTGCTTATTATTAACTGACAAATTGTTATTTTATACTCCCTCCGTTTCACTTTAAGTGATATTCAGAAATTTTGCACACAGATTAAGGAATGGTGAGATAAATATTTATTTCCCTCTACACCCTTATTAATAAATCTCCATGATTTAATTGCTAATTCTTTTTCCAATACAGATTCTGATTTCAAGAAATTGTAATTAATGTTTTCTCAATACAAATGGTGAGTTGGCATTAAATTTTTAGAGAAAATAAAATATAGAAAGTTGAAACTACAAATTTCTAAGAATATTTGATAGGATTAAGATGAGTAATTAAGATAAAATTTCAACATAAATAAGGGTTTTCTTGGAAAAAATTGGAAAAAATTTGGATAATATCAGTTAAAGTGAAACAAGAAAAAACCTTAAATATCACTTAAAGTGAAACTGAGGGAGTATTACTTACAATGTGGATATAGAGCACAGGTTAATAGTATTAAAATCGGTGAAGTTACCTAGCTATAATATAACTAGTAATATACACGTGCGATGCACATATTGTATATATTAATTTTTAAAAAAAAATTAAAGTAAAAACTTTGATTTACACGTGCGATGCATGTCTTAATAAATAAGATTATATATTTTAAAAAGTAAATGTGAAGACTATAATGAGAGAGTTGGAGTTGCACATGCGTTGCACGTAAGTAGATAGATTTATAACCCCAACTCTTCCATTATAATAGTTATTATATATTATATTATAAATAGATAGATATAGATAGATAATTTATACTCGTGATGCACATTTAATATATATTTATAAAAAAATTAAAGTAAAAAATATGACGTAGTGAAGACTCGAACTTGAGACCTCCTTCATATTAGTTATGCACGTGCAATGCACACGTTGGTAGATTTACAAATGACACTAAGGCCTTCTCTTATTATAATATTAGAGATGGGGACTAAGATGATCAAATTATCCAATCTTTTTATTCAGAATCTTATATCACAAACATTAATGATAGTTGTTTCCTAACGGTAATTTATGATGCAAGAGAAGAAAGTGACAGAAAACAAGATTTTGTTAGGAATGTATCTTGAATACTCGTGGTTCAGATTAGAAAAAGGTAAGATGAAGCACGGAGATCGAAGCGTCGAAGAGAGTTGAAGAAAACAGAGCAACAATAGTGCAGACATTGTTGCGGTCGACTGTCCAAAGTTGCAGTCGACCGCACACCCGATCGCAGTTGCACAGGGTTTGGTCGAGAGGAGGACGGTCGACCGGTCTTGTTGGACGGTCAATCGACGGCGGCACTGTGTTGGTTTTGGACCTCGATTTGTTAGGTCGTTTCAGTCCAATCTTCAACTCCAAGTTAGATCGTACGACTCCTATTCAGTTACTTCTTTTCCAGGTTATATCGAATGACTGAGAATCAAAATTAGACCTAGGCTTCTCTCCAATTCTTCTATATATATTGTAAACTCCTCCAATATGAGAGTAGAGTAATTCATAGATTATTTTCTCCATTACAAAGAGAGGCTCGAGACAAAAATAGTTCTTGGTGAGTGAGTTTAATTCCTTGTATTGAGTGAATCAGAACTCCTTATAATTTCTTCTAGTTGAATATCATACCTCTTTATATTTCCCCTCGGATTAAGCAAAAGCTAACAGGGATAAATCATCGTTGTGTTTGTGTTAGATTAGTGGATCTACTTGCTTGCTCAATTGATTCGTCTCATCTACCTTGACTTTCTCATTGCTCTATTTAGTTCCGCTGCGACAACGGGCGTTCATTGACGCCCCAATCCCAACTACTGCTATTAGAGGTTCAGGTTGCCGAGTCCCTTGGTAGATATAACATGCCACAGTATTTTAATAATCAAGCAGTTCGATGGAAAGATCAATTTCAATCTTTGAAAGGTTGACATGTATGATGTCATTGTTCAAGAACATTTGTAGTTAGCCGTTAAGAAGAAAGAAAAGAAAACTGATTTGAAGGATGATGGTTGGGAAGATATTCGTGAAAAAGCCATAAGTTTGATCCAACTATCATTAGCGGACGAGGTCAAGCGCAGATTTCTTGAAGAAACTGATGCGGCAAGTTTGTGGGGAAAACTCATAGCTGAATACTCTAGTTCGTCGTTATTAGATCGGATGTATTGGAAGAAAAAGTTATTTCGTTTATCTATGAAGAAAGGTACCGATCTCCAAGACCACATTATAGAGTTCAATAAGGTATTATCAGAACTTCGGGCGATCAATGTGGATGTGTGTGAGGAAGATAAAGCTTTCAACCTGATATATTCACTGCCGATTCGTATGAACCTTTGATCACTACCATGCTACACGGTAATCTACCAAGAGTATTTCGGTAAATGGTGTAATTAAAGCATTGAAGAAAAATCAACTTAGGAAGGAAACTCAGAAATCATCGTCTATTTCCATAAGTTGTCTAGTAGTGGATGGTCCTTCAGGGGGAAGAAAAAGTGCTATGCAAAAGAATTCGTTCCGTTGCCGATATTGCAAGAGGCCAGGACTAATCAAGAAAGACTGTTGGAAATTGCAGAATCAGGAGAGCGCCAGGAAAGGGAATTCAGCCGCTAATGTGGTTAGTTTCTTTAATTCAGGTGATTTGTGTCTTCTTATTTCAAATTGTTTAGAAGTTGATTCTAGTTGGTTTCTTGACTCAGAGAGTTCTTCTCATATTTGCTCCGAGATGAAGTTTTTTCTACTTATAAGTCTACTACAGAGCGTTATGTGAGAACGGAAACTAGAGAGAAGTAGGTGAGGGGACAATTGAGTTGATGATGCCAGGTCTAAATATGTTCACTTTAAGGGATGTTTTGCATATTTCTCTGCTGAAACGAAATCTGATTTTCTTGGGAACTCTTGATGCACAGGGTGCAGGTACACAGCTCGAGGTGGAGTTCTGCCTATTTTTCAGGGTCATCGTAAGGTGATTAGAGGTATGAGAGTAGTTGGGCCAAGACAAAACAATCTCTACAAGCTTTGGAAAATTCTAAATACTTTCGCAAGTGTTGCTTCTTTTTCCGTTATTCCCGCAAGTTCAGCTAGTTTTCCGCAACTAGAATCATCGTGGCGAGACTACGATGTTCGAATATCGTCAAGAGGTGGAGAATGCCTAAGGGTAGGTGGAGTTCATGCGGAGGTTGGAAACTCCGTGAGTACATCTACGGCGGTGTATCCTTGAAGGGGTATATTGGAATTGGTGAGATAGGGTAGAGATCATTTCAACTAGAAGAAGAAGCTATTGTTCTAAGTCTTTTTGTAAGTGGAGTTCATTACAATTTGGAGATGAATAATCACATCATGTGATAACACTCGTATGCAATCCAAGGTGGAGTTTGTTAGAAATGTGTCTTGAATACTCGTGATTCAGATTAGAAGAAGGTAAGATTAAGCATGGAGGTTGAAGCTGTAACATCAAGAATTTTCATATAATTAAATATAGAATTTTTCATTTGATTTCACATGTTTCGCATGTGCAAATTAATGTGTACATTTGGCTTTAAAATTATTTTTATGTCATGAACAAATATTTTCTTTTCTCTTTTTAAAAAGCCTATTATTATTTATTATCGGATCCTAGCCTACTAACTTAATCCTAGCCCACCCAAATTAAATTAAATTAATTAATTAATAGCCCATAGATTTTAGCCCACCTAACTAGCCCACTAATTAATTCTATTATTAATTAAAACAACTTGTCTGGTAGACTTGTCTTGTAACCAATTAGGGTAATAAATAAATGAACAAACTTGAGTATAGGTATGCATGTGGGGGCACGTGCATTGCACATGCATGTGCAATATGGAGAAGAGGGTGAGGCCGGCCATTTCATGGAATGGGGAGATTGAGAGAGTGGTGAGTGGGTTGCTTGCTAGTGGGTGGTTCTTCTAACTCCCAAATGCATCTTAGCCCTTCATCGAAACACATCTCAACCCTTCATTTGTTCATGAGTTGTGTATAAATAGCCCCCTTGTCTTTCTTCATCCCTTGCACCTTATATTTTTATAGACAAAGAGAGAAAGTTTTATGAGGAAAAGATTGTGTGTGTGAGAAAGAGAAGAGTTTGTGTGAGGAGAAGATTGAGTTGTGTGTGTTCTTCATTGGAGGCCGGCATAGTAAAGAGGAGAGGCTCAGATTTTGCACAAGCAAGGAGGAGAAGGCTTGCGACTAGGATCGAGGAGAAGGGAAGGCAATCGTGCTTTTAAGAAGTTTTCTTTGAGAATTCTCATTTGTTCTTCAAAGAGGTGGGCAATTTCTCTACTTCTAATATATATATCATGTTAGTAGGCTAAGTTTATGAACATGCTAGAATAAATAGCAAAATTTACCATGTGATTGCTTAAAAAGGCTAATAAGGAAAAAAAGAAAATTTGATTGTCAATATGATAAAATTAGTAAAATGGATTGAGATTAGTGAATAAAAATTTATCATGATGCCTTATTAATATAATTCATGATAGAATAACTATTTAATGAACCATGCTAGTATGAAAATTGCGCTTGTGAATGGCTTGTGTAAAGTAGTGTGTAGAATGTAAAATAACATCCACGAATTGTTGAATCAATTCATTAGTATAAAAAGTTGTAATAGGTGTCAAATTTTATTTACGTTATATGAATAATTCTATATCCATTTTATGGTCGAAATATGTGCATTTGGAATTATAAGAAAAAAATTAGTCTCCTGTAAAGGATAGAATTGATCTAAGGGAATTAATTATGTTAAGAATGAAAATTGTACAAAAACTATGGGGAACAAGTAGCTAAAAGATTTATCAAGAAAACAAACTCCAATGTCAATAAATACATTAATTTTTCATTTCTCAAAAGAAATAAAAGAAATGGTTTCTATTATGTTGTTGAAAATAAGAATTTCGTAAATTTAAATATATATACTATACTATATTTTGAAAGAACACATTCTAGAAAAGAATTAGATTTTGAATAAGTACAAATTAATTAAGAAATCAAGATTGTTGAAGAAAAAAGTTAGAAACAGACAGAAAGTATAAGGGTATTTCAACTCCTAATCATAACAGAAAATGGATTTGGGCATACTGGCTTTCGGTGGGAGGTTAGGGCGCTGTGTACAATACCTGTTTTCATGGGTTTGAGTCTTGAAAGGCTCTGTTTTTATTAAAATTCGATTTTTACCCAAATCGCTGAAGACCAGTATATAGGACTTTCAAGTTCACCTTATATCCGTAGCCGCTGTTGGGCTTTCTGGTCGTCGGGTGCGCTTTGGGATGGTCATTGTAGCAGGGCGGAGGTCGTGGGTTCGAACCTGGCGCCTGGCTTTTAATGTACAATTCGATTTTTTGGATATTTTAAGAGTTTTAAAAAGTATTAATTTGGAAAAAAAATCTAATATTCTTCTGAAATTATTTAGACCTTATAAAAAATATTTCTAGAATATTTTGACAAATTTTGTGAGAATTAGAAGTGTTTTTATATTAAAACAATGGGATGAAGAACTTGATAATTTTTCTTAAAATATGACTTTCGTATAATTAAAGAAAGAGAAGAATTCAATGTAAAGAATTTTGTGTATAGGTCAATTATTGAGATTTTTCGACATGGAAGATTGGAGTAAGTCATAAATTGAAATTTGGTGTTTTAATATATGCAAGTGTGCATGGAAAATGAAATAAAAATATCAAGATGGATTATGAAATTTGTGAGTATAAACACTCAATTTTGGTGAACATGAAAAGAGGTTAAAATCTAGAGTATAGCTAAGTCCTTATACTGGCGTGAATGAATTTGTGAAGATAAATATTGTAGAAAAAGACAAAGATTGGGTCGTTGTTATCAATTGATGTTTAAGACCGGTGTAAAGGTAATGCTAACTCTAGGGTGTTAATTTATTCATGATTCAAATATCTAAGGACAACACTATAGTGAAGATGTGATGAAAGTAAGGGAAAAACACAAGTATGAGGGCCTCGAATTCACGGTGCGAGAGTTATTACTGGCTGTCTACATGATGCATCATGTCATGACATGAATCCATCTCCAGAATTATCGGGATCGTGGCGACGCTTGTGGGGTGCTTGGTGACTACGTAGTGTCATTGTCCCATGACGGAGGCAAATTGTCCATAGGCAGTTTACATGATGCATCATGTCATGACGTGGAATTCCCCTCCAGGCTGTCTGGACATGGGCTCGTAACTCATAAAACATCTAGGAACTTACCGTAGTTGCCGTATTAGTAAAACTCATAACGAGGGATTCAACCCTACAAGATGAAGTACGGTTAAGGGCATGCCCTCAGATCTATGTAGAATGGGATGCATAGGTTCAAACAAGTGTGTATTAGTGTCATGAAATACAAATAACTGCATTAAGGCTAAGTGCACTAGCACACACGACATCAATAAGATAGTCCATCCTTAGCTTTGTTTGTGATCAAGTGTGTGCTTTCCAAGTAAGAGAAATTGATGTATTATATCCTAGCGTCAGTTGTGTGCAACTGATGTGCCCACCGTTTCTATGCAGGATAAAATGAAGGAAAGGACTAAAGAAGGAATGCTGCTTAAAGAAATGTTTCAACTGTTATTTTAATTATGTATCATGCTGTAATTTATTTTCACTGTGTTGATGTAAACATTGTTGCATAAAAATTTTAAATTCCTTGTAAAATTGTACAAAGTGAAGTGTAAAGATCCTGTGCAACTTCGAATTCAGGCTTATTTGGAATTCGAGGTGTTACAGAGTGATATCAGAGTCACGTTTCCAAATGATACAAATTTATAAGGAACGACACCCTAGAGTGGACATTAGAGTGTGATTTAAATGTAAGATGCTTACATTTTGTGTTGCTCTATGATTGATGCTTCTTTTTCTCCCTCCCTAAAGATGGCAAACCACCACAACCCAGCAGACGATGATGAATGGCACATAATTGAAGAGAACTACTACCCCGGACAAGGAGACTTCGACGAAGAGGAAGAAGATCCCGGGGAATATGAAGGAGAATGGCCTGAACCCCGAGAGACCTCCCTGCCTCCGAACTCATCAAATGATTCATCCGACGAGGAAGAACCAGTTCCAAGAGATCGCATCGAATTTCTTCAGAGGCAAGTGGAGACTCAGAAGGAAAGAGCCGACCAATTGCAGGCCCAGTGTGCAAAGTTCAAGGAGAATTTTGCAACCCTCAGCCATCGAGTTTGGGAACTCGAGAAGAGAAAGAATATGTATGATGTGCTGAAGGAAGTGGTAGCCGAATTACGGGAAGAGCTTAGGAAAGCCAAGAGGAACCGTAGGGATTAGAATGTTGTATTATCTCAATGTTCTTCGCATGAATGTCAGACGATGTTCTAAATTTGAATGTACAAAGTTTGAATTAAATGAAATGAAAAAGTTGATTTAAATTCATGCTTCTACTACAAATTTAATGGATCTCATGAATCAGAGTATGGCTGGAAGAAGAGCAAGGAGTGGAGAAGGGCCCAGTTGTGGACTCGACATGGAAACGGAGTTGGCTAGGGTCTATCAGACCATCAACACCGTCGCCATGAACCAAAACCCTAGGGGGATGCCTGCAGTACCAGTCCTTGAAGCGATCAAACTTGTGGAGTCATTCAAGCGGATGAAGCCACCGGTATTTTGAGGGGAAGTCAGACCCAGATGCAGCTGACAATTGGATTAGGCAAGTTGAGACTATTTTTGAGCTCTTGGAAACTCCAGAAGGTAGCAAGGTGAAGCTGGCTACATTGCAACTTGAAAAGGACGCAGGTGTGTGGTGGCAGTCCATGAAGCGGACTACGGGAAATGGTGCTATCGGCTGAGAGGAATTCTTGGAAGAGTTCTGCGGTCACTACTTTCCATCCAACGTCTAAGAGAAGAAAGCAATGGAATTCCTGGCGGTGCAGTAGGAAAGCATGTTTGTCAGGGAGTATGAGACAAGGTTTACTCAACTTTCGTGGTATGCACCCAAACTTGTGATGGACGTGGCAAAAAAGGCTCGAAAGTTCGAGCATGGATTGAGGTCGAGTCTGAGATGAAGGATGATACCCCTTGGTATCAGGAGGTTTGACAAGCTAGTCAAATGAGCTGCAGCAACAGAAGAGGATATGGAGTAGTTTCATGCCGCCCAGAATAGGAGGAACAATTGGAATGTCGGGAAGAGGTCCGAAGTTTTAGGGAACGTCAGGGGGCAGCCCCCCAGCTCAAAGGTTCAAACCTACAGGGAGAACGCTGTCAATGTGGCTGGTGGACCTAGAAATGGTTGGGTGAGACCTCCTGTGTTGACTTGTTTCAATTGTGGAGAGACAGGTCATTAAAGATCTCACTGCCCCAAGCTACAAAATGTCACCCGAAAGGCACCAACGCAGCAGGTGGGGAAGAGGTTGTACCAGCAGGGGCGAGTATTCGCTTTGACTGAGGTCAACGCTGATGAAGTACATCACGTCATTACTGGTACGGGGGCGGATGTTTAGAATTTTCTGTTGCTGTTTTTCCTGTTTATTTAGTAAAGACTGTTATGTAATGGGAGTTTATTATGTAACAGGAGAACTTTTATTAAATGGAAAGAAAGCTGTTATTCTGTTCGATACTAGATCCTCTCATATTTTTGTATCACCTAAATTTGCTAAAGTCTTGGGGGTCGAACCGAAGGTCTTTTCAGGCAAGGTCCTAGCAGTAGCTACTCTATCAGGGGAGACTTTAACCACTAATCATTATTATGTAGACCGCGAGATCGAGATTGGAGACAGGATCTTCGGGATTAGTCTGATTGAGCTGAATATCCTAGGGTTCGATGTTGTCATTGGCATTGATTGGATATCGGTGTACAGTGCGATCATCGAGTGTAAAACCAAGGAAGTAATAGTGAAGGCTCCAGGAGGTCCTGCAGTCACTTTCCAGGGGAAGAAGAGTTGTTCAGGTTTGGTGGCAGCTATTAGCAAGAACAAGGTTCCGATAGAGGTGCAGCAGACTCCGGTGGTTCGGGATTACAACCTGTGTTCTTAGAGGATTTTCCAGGGTTACCCCCGCATCGTGATGTAGATTTCAGCATCACTATTCAGCTAGGGAGTGCACCTATTTCCAAGGCACTGTATAGGATGGCACCCGTGGAGCAAGATGAAGTTAAGCGGCAGATTGAGGAGCTTTTGGGGAAAGGTTTTATTCAGCCGAGTGCATCACCTTGGGGAGCACCGGTATTGTTGGTGAAGAAGAAAGATGGGTCGATGAGAATGTGCATCGATTACCGGGAGCTGAATAAGGTAACTGTTTAGAATAAATATCCAATTCCATGAATTGATGACCTGTTCGATAATCTACAACGAAGCAGTTGTCTTCACTAAAATAGACATTCGATCAGGATACCATCAGGTTTGAGCAAAACTAGAAGATGTGCATAAGACTGCATTCAGAACTCGGCATGGGCATTACGAATTCATAGTTATGCCATTTGGAGTGACGAATGCACCTGCAGTCTTTATGGACATGATGAATAGGGTTCTAAGGCCATTTATTGATTCTTTCGTTGTGGTATTCATCAATGATATTCTTGTGTACTCCAAGTCAAAGGAGGAGCACACTGAGCATCTGGCTGAAGTTCTGAAGAATCTTCAAGAGCATGAGTTGTATGCCAAGTTATCCAAGTGCGAATTCTGGAAATCTGAAGTGGAATTCCTGGGTCACATTTTTTCTAAGGAGGGAGTGGCTACTGATCCTCAAAAGATAGAGGTAGTGAAAGATTGGGCAAGGCCTATTACAGTGAAAGAAATTAGAAGTTTCCTTGGGTTAACTGGCTACTACAGGAGGTTTATTTAAGGCTATGCTCAGATAGCCGTGCCACTCACTGGTCTGACCAAGAAGAATGTAAATTTCAAGTGGACTGAGGAGTGCAAGGCAAGCTTTCAGGAGTTGAAAGAGAAATTGACTATTGCTCCCATTTTGGCTTTGCCTAGAGCAGGTGTTGAGTATGATATCTACAGCGATGCTTCACATTATGGGCTTGGGTGTTTCTTGATGTAAGAGGGAAAGGTAATCGCTTATGGGTCTAGGTAACTAAGACCGCATGAGAAGAATTATTCGACTCATGATCTAGAGTTGGCTACGATTATCTTCACCTTGAAGCAATGGAGGCATTACGTGTATGGTGAGAAATTAAACATGTACACGGACCACAAAAGTTTGAAGTACATCTGTTAGCAAAAGGACCTGAATCTGAGACAACGGAGATGGCTGGAAGTACTTGAGGACATGCGTCCTGAGATTAAGTACCATCCGGGTATGGCTAATGTTGTCGCTGATGTAGTTAGGCATAAAAGCAGTTCGACTCGTTTGATCACGACCCAGAGGCATCTTGCAGCAGAGTTGGATCAGGCTGAAAGTGAGGTAGTTTTGTAAGGTTTGGGAGCATTTTTGGCTCTGCTGAGGCTTCATCCCACACTGAATGAAAGAATTATAAAAGGTCAGAAGGAGGATGTAGAGATTCAGAAAATGGAGCAGGTTGGCACAGGAAGATAATCAGAGTTTCAAGTCGGGGACGAAGTGTTGTGGTTTAGAGAAAGGCTATGTGTTCCGGATCAATCAGAATTGATGGAGAGTATTCTTCAGTAGGTACATGCCACTCTCTTTTCTGTACATCTTGGGAGCACTAAGATGTACAAGGACATTAAGCAGCATTTCTGGTGGTCAGGTTTGAAGCGCGATGTGGCTGAATTTTTGGCGAGGAGTTAGATATGTCAGCAAGTGAAAATCGAGAATCAGAAGCCCGGAGGTTTGTTGCAACCATTACCCATTCCAGAGTGGAAGTGGGATAACATCAGCATTGATTTCATCACGGGTTTGCCCAAGAGTTCGAAGGGTAATGATGCGATTTGGGTCATAGTCGATCGACTAACTAAATGTAACGTCCCGAATCCCAAATACAACTGAATTCGAGAGTTCTACAGGATCTTTCCACTTCATTTAGTACAATTTTACAAGGAAATTTGAACTTTTCACTTTACATCAGAGTTACAAGTAAAACATTACACTTTACATTGCACAGCGGAAGTAAAAATTACAACATTTAAATAGATGTAAAACAACTTGAATAATCTTTAAGCATCTGTTCCTCTTTAATCTTTATCATGTCACTTACCTGCATATAAAACTGTGGGTACGTCAGTTTATTCAACCGACGAACATTATACACGGCCATCCTCTCTATGCCGGAAATAGTATAACTAATTTTCCATATTTAGCAAACACAAACTTGTCACATTTCAAACTAAATGGACTACCCTATTGATGTCGTGTTGTGATTGTGCACTTAGTCCTTAATGCAGTTATTTATGTTACATGACACTAATGCACACTTGTTTGGATTCTTTGCATCCCATACTACATAGGTCCGAGGGCAAGCCCTTAATCGTTCTTCATTCTGTAGGGTTCAATCCCTCGCCATGACTTAATCTACTACTGTAATTACGGTTGGTATCCTAGATGATCTATGAGTACAAGCACGTGTACAAAAAACCTGGAGGGGAACCCCACGCCATGTCTTGACTCATCAAGCATGCATTCTGTGGCAATTCAGCCTCCTTCATGGCACACGATCCTCTTGCAGTCACCAAACATCCCACAAGCATTGCTAAAGTCCGATCATTACTGAGTTGTGCCCACGCCATGTCTTGACTTATCAAGCATGCATTCTGTGGCTCACACACCCGCACCGTAAACTCTAACTCTCATACTTGTGTTTTTCTCTCACTTTCATCACGTCTTCACTATGCACTAACCCTTAGTTTTTATTAGAATCATGAACAAAATCAAAGCTCTAGAGTTAGCCTCTCCACTAAACCGGACTCATTCATTTATTCAAACATGACCAACCTTGGTCTTTCATTTCAAATTTCATTTCATTTCATTCCAAATGCCGGGGGAGACTTAGCTACTCTTTTGTTTCAATTCCAATTCACAATTTCTAATGTTCAGCGTTTCCAACTCATAAGTCCACATGTTGAGTTATCATACTCAAAAGTATTTCTCTTTTCCAATCATGATTTCTAAAATGTTCAATAGTCCATAATTATACTTTAAATTATATACATCATCAAATATCAATTTCATATCGAAATCACTTCACTAAATGAATATTCACAATTCATAGTTTCCACACTATTCTCAAATGAGAATAATTTTCATCACATCACATAATATAATTTCTATCTTTATTATTCTTCTTTTTTAATATTTTATTTCAAGTCCTTTTGTAAAGTACAACTTTCATAACATACAAGTGTATAATCAAAATTCTAAATTATACATTTTATTTTCAAAACATACTTCATTTAATGCAAATAATCCTCAAATTATTTTTCACAAGTCCCACATAATTTTAGGATAATAACCATATTTTTTTCATAATTTTTAATCACCAAAAACCATCAAAAAATCATTTTTCCCAAAAAGTTATATACTGGCCGAGACCAGGATTCGAACCGGCAACCACAGGGAACCCAACCGCACGCTCTGACCATATGGCCACTTGTGCTCAGCGGTATAAAAGAGAGCCAGAGAGTTATATACTCTCGGTTCTGAAACTGACTAAATTTTCTTAAATGCACAAAAAGATGGTGTCCTCAGGGATCGAACCAGCGAACCGTGAGACACACCGCACAACACTGTAGCGAATAAGAGCATCCCGACCACGTGAGCTATACGCTCAGGTAGTCATAGCTACAACTTGAAGTCTAATTAAATTAACCCTCTCTGTTTAGTAAAACATTTAGATGTTCATCAAATTCTCATTTCAATTTGCTCTTACTAACATACTGTAAAAATTTCAGATTAATCATTCCCATCATGAATTATACTCCAGTACATAAAAATAATTTTTTTAATAATTAAATATGTATTTCCCAATAATTAACACATTTCTACCATACAATTAGGTTAGAATTATATATTACGACGAACACATTTCTCTTTCGACATTTTAATTTCACTAATCTCTACACCAATTTCTGTGTTTATTCATTTCATAAACATACAAACTATATCTTAATTCATTCATCACAACATTATCATAAAAAGTCCCTTTAAGCACATAAAGCAATATTGCCAATCTACTAACTCTTGCATATAATTCTTAGTGTTAATAGTGAAGTTTTCTTCACATAATCCATGGTTATAATCAATTCGCACACAACTTGAATTTTAGTAATAGAACCACATACATTTGCATATCAACATTTCAATCAATTACAGATCATCTTTCCAATTAAATGTGTACTCTTGTTAATATTTTTCATGCATCATACTTTCCATTCAAATCTAGCATGCATTCCTACATAGAAATAAGGAAAATTTACCCATCTTAGTTGGAGAGAAAAACAACTAGCAACACCTCCTAAACAACGTCCTTGCAAACGAGAGCGATCCTCTTCCTTGTCGACGCGCACACAAGCCTCCAAGCACACCAACCGAGCCTCCCTTGGATTGATGCCGGCCTCTCCTCTTGTTGCAAGCACAACTCCCACACACAACTCAATCTTTTACTCACTTAATAAACTACTAGTAATTGAACTATAGGTTTGGAAGAATTAATTTGCACAAGAATACTAGCCAAAAGGGGGGGGGGGGGGTATTTATACTAAAAATCTAGGGAAATGGATGGCTAAGATTGAAGTAGGAGTTAGGAACCAATGGCTTAGATTTAAGGAGGAGTTACACTAACTACCCATGATGAGTAACCATCTCCACCATGATCCCACTCAAAAATTTCCCTTTCCCTCCAAAAGCTCCAACCGGCCTAGCATAGAATGGTGCACATTGCACGTGTACGTGCAATGCACGTGCAAGCATTTGCCACCAAAAATTTGTACATTATATTTTATATAAAAATAATCTTTAAATTGTATCCTACATGACAAGTTGTATTTAAAAATAAATTAACTCATGGGCTTTAGTTTATTGGCCAAAATAATAATTTTAAAATAAAATAAATGAATTAAATTTTGGGCTTTAAGAAAAAGGCTTTTTGTCTAATTGAAAGAAGGCTTTGTGTAAAATAATTAAAAGCACATATTTAAAAATCTATACTCATCATGATGAAAATATTTACCAAAAATATTGCACGTGCACACTACGTACAAAAATAAATAATTTTTTCATTAAATGAAAAATCGGGGCATTACAACACTCCCTCCTTAGAATAGTTCCGTCCCCAGAACTATAGTCAAGAGCGAGAAAACACAAACTTTAACGACAAGCACAAAAAGAATACAAAGATACAAATCAAGCAAAAAGCTCAGGATAGTCCTTCAACATCCTCTCCTCAGACTCCCAAGTAGCCTCCTCAACCAAATGGTTTCTCAAGACTACCTTGACCATCGGTATCGTCTTATTCCTCAAGACTTTCTCTCGACGATCAACAATCTCGACAGGAGACTCGATGTAATTCAGGTCCAACTGCAAACCTTCCGGCACTTCAGGCAAATGATGACTCGGATCTGGAATATACCCTCTCAGCATAGACACATGAAAGACATTGTGCACCTTAGATAACTCTTCCGGTAATTCAAGCCGGTAAGCAGTCTTCCCGATCCTTTTCAATATCTTGCACGAGCCTATAAACCTCGGGGCTAACTTTCCGCCTTTGCCAAATCGAACCACACCTTTACTGGGTGATACTTTTAGAAAGACGAAGTCACCAACCTCAAACTCAAGGTCCCTTCTCCGGTTGTCTGCATAGCTTTTCTGCCTGCTCTGAGCTTCCACCAACCTTTTCCTGATCAGATCAATCTTCTCAGAAGTTTGCTGTACAAGCTCAGGACCAAACAACTGACGCTCCCCTACTTCATACCAACAAACAGGAGTCCCACACTTCCTGCCATACAGTGCTTCGTACGGTGCCATCCCAATGCTAGCCTGAAAACTGTTGTTGTAGGCAAACTCCACCAAAGGTAAATGCCTTTCCCAACTGCCTACAAAGTCTAGTATACAACACCGAAGCATATCCTCAAGAATACGGTTGACTCTCTCAGTCTGCCCATCGGTTTGCGGATGAAAAGCAGTGCTGAAATCTGTCTTGGTACCCAAAGCTGTCTGAAGACTCCTCCAGAAATGCGAAGTAAATCGCGCATCTCGATCAGACACAATAGTTGACGGAACACCATGAAGCCTGACGATCTCGCCAACATACAACTTAGCTAACTTGTCCATCGAAGCAGTGAGTTTCATCGCTAGAAAGTGAGTGGACTTGGTTAGTCGATCGACTATAACCCAAATCGCATCATTGCCTTTAGAACTCTTAGGCAATCCCGTAATGAAATCCATACAGATGTTATCCCACTTCCATTCCGGAATATGTAACGGCTGTAATAGACCTCCGGGTCTCTAATTTTCAGCTTTGACTTGTTGACAAACCACACACTTCGCCACAAATTCAGCCACATCCCGCTTCAAACCTGACCACCAGAAATGCTGTTTGATGTCTCTGTACATCTTAATACTCCCAGGATGTACTGACAAAAGAGTACCATGCGCCTCCTGAAGGATACTCTCTTTCACGTCCGCCTGATTCGGAACACACAGCCTCTCTCCAAACCATAGCACTCCATCCCTGATTTGAAATCCGGGCAACCTGCCAGCACCAACCTGCTCCTTCATCTCCAAGATATCAGCATCAACCTCCTGACTTGCAATGATCCTTGCATTCAGTATAGGCTGAAGCCTCAACTGAGCTAAAGATGCTTCCAATCCTTGCAAGACAACTTCAATACCTGCTCGATCCAATTCCTCAATCAGATGCTTCTGAGTTGTAATCAAACTGGCTAAGCTGCTCTTGCGACTAAGTGCATCAGCAACAACATTAGCCTTCCCAGGATGATACTTGATCACAGGTCGCATGTCCTCAAGCACTTCCAACCATCTCCGCTGCCTCAAATTCAGATCCTTTCGCTGAAATATATACTTCAAACTCTTGTGGTCCGTGTACATGTTCAATTTCTCACCGTACACGTAGTGCCTCCATTGCTTCAGGGCAAAGATAATCGCAGCCAACTCCAGATCATGAGTCGGATAATTCTTCTCATGTGGTCGTAGTTGCCTAGACCCATAAGCGATTACTCTTCCTTCTTGCATTAAGACACAACCAAGCCCACGATATGAAGCATCGCTATAAACATCATACTCAACACTTGCTCTAGGCAAAGCCAAAATAGGTGCAGTAGTCAGCTTCTCTTTCAACTCCTGAAAGCTTGCCTCACATTGCTCAGTCCACTTGAAGTTCACATTCTTCTTGGTCAGTCCAGTAAGCAGCACGGCTATCTGAGCATAACCTTGAATGAATCTCCTGTAGTATCCAGTCATTCCAAGAAAACTTCTGTCTTCCTTCACTGTAGTAGGCGTAGCCCAATCTCTCACTGCCTCTATCTTCTGAGGGTCAGTTGCCACTCCCTCCTTAGAAAGGATGTGACCTAGGAATGCCACTTCAGATTTCCAGAAAATCACACTTGGATAGCTTGGCATACAACTCTTGCTCTTCCAGCTTCTTCAAAACTGTTGCCAGATGCTCGGTGTGCTCCTCTTCTGACTTGGAGTACACGAGAATATCGTCGATAAACACCACGACGAAAGAATCAATGAACGGCCTCAGAACTCTGTTCATCAAATCCATGAAGATTGCGGGTGCATTCGTCACTCCAAATGGCATAACTAAGAATTCGTAATGCCCATGTCGAGTTCTAAATGCGGTTTTGTGCACATCTTCAGCCTTCACTCGAACTTAGTGATATCCTGATCGAAGATCTATTTTGGAGAAAACAGCTGCTCCTTGTAGACGATCGAACAAGTCATCAATTCAGGGAATAGGATACTTATTCTGAACAGTGACCTTATTCAGCTTCCGGTAATCGATACACATTCTCATCGATCATCCTTCTTCTTTACCAAAAGCACTGGTGCTCCCCAAGGTGACGCACTAGGTTGAATAAAGCCTTTCTCCAACAGTTCCTCAATCTGCCGTTTCACCTCATCCTGTTCCACTGGAGCCATCCTATACGGTGCCTTAGAAATGGGTGCACTTCCCGGTTGAACAGTGATGCTGAAATCTACATCACGATGCGGAGGTAACCCAGGAAAATCATCCAAGAACACAGTCGGATAGTCCCGAACCACAGGAATCCCTTGCACTTCCACAGGAATCTCTTCCTTGCGGATAGCTGCCACCAGCCTAGAATACTTCTTCTTCCATTGGAAAGTGACTTCAGGTCCACCTGGAGCCTTCACTGTTACCGTCTTGGTCTTGCTCTCAATGCTTGCACTGTACACCGACATCCAATCAATGCCAATGATAACATCGACTCCCAAGATAGTCAGCTCGATCAGATCAATCCCAAAGATTCGACCTTCAATCACAATCTCGCAATCCGCATAGTACCGATCAGTGGTTAAAGTTTCACCTGACAGAGTAGCTACTGCGAAGATCTTGCCTGGAAAAATCTTCGGTTCAACTCCAAACACTTTAGCAAATTTAGGAGACACAAAAGTATGAGAGGATCCAGTATCGGACAACACAATAGCTTTCATTCCATTAAGATAAAGTTCTCCTGTTACATAATACACACTCATTACGTAACAGTTTCACTTAATAACGGGAAAAGAAATGACAAAAACCTCTAAACATCTGCCCTCGTACCAGTGATGACATGATCAACCTCATCGGCATCAGCTTCCGTCAAGGCAAATACTCGCCCTGGTTGGTACGGTCTCTTCCTAGTCGACTGCGTTGGTACATTGCGATTACCATTCCATGGTTTGAGATATTGAGATTGGTAATGTCCCGTTTCACCACAGTTGAAGCAAGTTACCGCAGGAGGTCTCACCACATTGTTCCTGGGTCCTCCATCCACACTAATAGCGTTCGCCCCTATTGGTTTGAACCTTTATGCAGATGGTTGCCCCTTGAAACTCCCAGAATTGGCGGGCCTCTTCCCAGACTGCCAGTTGTTCCTCCGGTTCTGAACAACATCAAACTGCTCCATGTCTGCTTCCATCGCTGCTTCTCTCTTGACCAGCTTGTCGAATCTTCTGATACCAAGAGGTATCATCCGGGACCTCAAGCTCGGCCTCAATCCATGCTCGAACTTATGAGCCTTCTTAGCTTCATCCATCACTAATTCAGGAGCATACCTAGAGAGCTGAGTAAATTTGGTCTCGTACTCTCTCACTGACATGCTACCTTGCTGTAGCAACAGAAACTCCATAGCCTTCTTCTCTTGAACATCGGAGGGGAAATAGTGACTGCGGAATTCTTCCAGAAATTCCTCCCAGCCAAGAACTATGCCTCCCATGGTCCTCTTCATTGACTGCCACCAAACAACCGCATCCTTCTCAAGTTGTAGAGTCGCCAACTTCACCTTACTGCCTTCAGGGATCTCCAACACTTCAAAGATCGTCTCTACTTGACGAATCAAGTTGTCATCCGCATCAGGATCTGACTTCCCCTCGAATACAGGTGGTTTCATTCGCTTGAATGATTCCACCAGTTTAATCGCTTCGGGCACCGGATTCGCAGGTCCCCTTCCTTGGTTCTGATTCATAGCCACGGCGATGAGCGTCTGATAGACCCTCGCAAGTTCCGTTTCCAGATCCAGACCTTCCCCGTTTCTAGCTCCTCTTCTCGACATATTCTGATGCAGAAGATCCATTAAATTCGAAGTATAAGACATAAATTTTAAATCAACTTGCATTTCATTGAATTCCAAACTTTATACATTTGAATTGAAAAACATTTCTTGACATCAGAATGAAAACAGTAGAAGCTACAATAGTCTAACTCCTATGGTTCCTCTTCGCTTCTCGAAGTTCTCCCCGTAGTTCATCAACTTCATCCTTCAGCACATTGGTCAAATTCTTCCTCTTCTCGAGTTCCCATACCCGATGACTGAGAACTGAAAATTCGTCCTTACGCTTTGCCAATTGAGCCTCCAATAATCCGACTCTCTCTCGCAGTGTTTCTATCAGCCTCTGAAGAGATAACACAAGACTATTTGGAACTGGTTTTTCTTCTTCGTCAGAAGAGTCATCAGATGAATTCGGAGGTGGGGTGATCTCTCAGGATTCAGGCCATTCTTCTCCGTCAGAATCTGCTTGTCCTGGGTAGTACCCTTCCTCGGAATCTGCTTGTCCAGGATGGTACTCTTCCTCGATGATATGCCAGTCGTCGTCTCCAGCAGGATCGAAGTGATCAGCAATCTTAGAAATAGAGAGGAAGAAGCATAAGTCATAGAGCAACACAAATGTAAGTCACTTACATTTAAATCTCTAAACTCAAACACACACTCTAATATCCACTTCTAGGGTGTCGTTCCTTACAAATTTGTACAAGTGTGAAACGTGGCTCTGATACCACTCTGTAACGCCCCGAATCCCAAATACAACTGAATTCGAGAGTTCTACAGGATCTTTCCACTTCATTTAGTACAATTTTACAAGGAAATTTGAACTTTCACTTTACATCAGAGTTACAAGTAAAACATTACACTTTACATTGCACAGCGAAAGTAAAAATTACAACATTTAAATAGATGTACAACAACTTGAATAATCTTTAAGCATCTTTTCCTCTTTAATCTTTATCATGTCACTTACCTACATATAAAACTGTGGGTACGTCAGTTTATTCAACCGACGAACATTATACACGGCCATCCTCTCTATGCCGGAAATAGTATAACTAATTTTTCATATTTAGCAAACACAAACTTGTCACATTTCAAACTAAAGGGACTACCCTATTGATGTCTTGTTGTGATTGTGCACTTAGTCCTTAATGCAGTTATTTATGTTACAAAACACTAATGCACGCTTGTTCGGATTCTATGCATCCCATACTGCATAGGTCCGAGGGCAAGCCCTTAATCGTTCTTCATTTTGTAGGGTTCAATCCCTCATCATGACTTAATCTACTACTGTAATTACGGTAGGTATCCTAGATGATCTATGAGTACAAGCACATGTACAGAAAACCTGGAGGGGAACCCCACGCCATGTCTTGACTCGTCAAGCATGCATTCTGTGGCAATTCAGCCTCCTTCATGGAACACGATCATCTTGCAGTCACCAAACATCCCACAAGCATTGCTAAAGTCCGATCATTACTGAGCTGTGCCCACGCCAAGTCTTGACTCTTCAAGCATGCATTCTGTAGCTCACACACCTGCACCGTAAACTCTAACTCTCATACTTGTGTTTTTCTCTCACTTTCATCACGTCTTCACTATGCACTAACCCTTAGTTTTTATTAGAATCATGAACAAAATCAAAGCTCTAGAGTTAGCCTCTCCACTAAACCGGACTCATTCATTTATTCAAACATGACCAACCTTGGTCTTTCATTTCAAATTTCATTTCATTTCTTTCCAAATGCCGGAGAGACTTAGCTACTCTTTTGTTTCAATTCCAATTCACAATTTCTAATGTTGAGCGTTTCCAACTCATAAGTCCACATGTTGAGTTATCATACTCAAAAGTATTTCTCTTTTCCAATTATGATTTCTAAATTGTTCAATAGTCCATAATTATACATTAAATTATATACATCATCAAATATCAATTTCATATCGAAATCACTTCACTAAATGAATATTCACGTTTCATAGTTTCCACACTATTCTCAAATGAGAATAATTTTCATCACATCACATAATATAATTTCTATCTTTATTATTCTTCTTTTCTAATATTTTATTTCAAGTCCTTTTGTAAAGTGCAACTTTCATAACATACAAGTGTATAATCAAAATTCTAAATTATACATTTTATTTTCAAAACATACTTTATTTAATGCAAATAATCCTCAAATTATTTTTCACAAGTTCCACATAATTTTAGGATAATAACCATATTTTTTTCATAATTTTTAATCACCAAAAACCATCAAAAAATCATTTTTTTCCAAAAAGTTATATACTGGCCGAGACCAGGATTCGAACCGGCAACCACAGGGAACCCAACCGCACGCTCTGACCATATGGCCACTTGTGCTCAGCGGTATAAAAGAGAGCCAGAGAGTTATATACTCTCGGTTCTGAAACTGACTAAATTTTCTTAAATGCACAAAAAGATGGTGTCCTCAGGGATCGAACCAGCGAACCGTGAGACACACCGCACAACACTGTAGCGAATAAGAGCATCCCGACCACGTGAGCTATACGCTCAGGTTGTCATATCTACAACTTGAAGTCTAATTAAATTAACCCTCTCTGTTTAGTAAAACATTTAGATGTTCATCAAATTCTCATTTCAATTTGCTCTTACTAACATACTGTAAAAATTTCAAATTAATCATTCCCATCATGAATTATACTCCAGTACATAAAAATAATTTTTTTAATAATTAAATATGTATTTCCCAATAATTAACACATTTCTACCATACAATTAGGTTAGAATTATATATTACGACGAACACATTTCTTTTTCGACATTTTAATTTCACTAATCTCTACACCAATTTCTATGTTTATTCATTTCATAAACATACAAACTATATCTTAATTCATTCATCACAACATTATCATAAAAAGTCCATTTAAGCACATAAAGCAATATTGCCAATCTACTAACTCTTGCATATAATTCTTAGTGTTAATAGTGAAGTTTTCTTCACATAATCCATGGTTATAATCAATTCGCACACAACTTGAATTTTAGTAATAGAACCCCATACATTTGCATATCAACATTTCAATCAATTAAAGATCATCTTTCCAATTAAATGTGTACTCTTGTTAATATTTTCCATGCATCATACTTCCCATTCAAATCTAGCATGCATTCCCACTTAGAAATAAGGAAAATTTACCCATCTTAGTTGGAGAGAAAAACAACTAGCAACACCTCCTAAACAACGTCCTTGCAAACGAGAGCGATCCTCTTCCTTGTCGACGCGCACACAAGCCTCCAAGCACACCAACCGAGCCTCCCTTGGATTGATGCCGGCTTCTCCTCTTGTTGCAAGCACAACTCGCACACACAACTCAATCTTTTACTCACTTAATAAACTACTAGTAATTGAACTATAGGTTTGGAAGAATTAATTTGCACAAGAATACTAGCCAAAAGGGAGGGGGGGTATTTATACTAAAAATCTAGAGAAATGGATGGCTAAGATTGAAGTAGGAGTTAGGAACCAATGGCTTAGATTTAAGGAGGAGTTACACTAACTACCCATGATGAGTAACCATCTCCACCATGATCCCACTCAAAAATTTCCCTTTCCCTCCAAAAGCTCCAACCGGCCTAGCATAGAATGGTGCACATTGCACGTGTACGTGCAATGCACGTGCAAGCATTTGCCACCAAAAATTTGTACATTATATTTTATATAAAAATAATCTTTAAATTGTATCCTATATGACAAGTTGTATTTAAAAATAAATTAACTCATGGGCTTTAGTTTATTGGCCAAAATAATAATTTTAAAATAAAATAATTGAATTAAATTTTGGGCTTTAAGAAAAAGGCTTTTTGTCTAATTGAAAGAAGGCTTTGTGTAAAATAATTAAAAGCACATATTTAAAAATCTATACTCATCATGATGAAAATATTTACAAAAAATATTGCACGTGCACACTACGTACAAAAATAAATAATTTTTTCATTAAATGAAAAATCGGGGCATTACACCAAATGACTCACTTTTTGGCAATGAAACTCACTTCGTCTATGGATAAGTTAGCCGAGCTGTATGTTGGGGAGATCGTTAGGTTTCATGGTGTTCCGTTGACCATTGTGTCTGATCGAGATACGCAATTTACTTCACATATTTGGAGGATTCTTCAGGCAGCCTTGGGTAATAAGACGGATTTTAGCACCATCCTTAGATTGATGGGCAGACTGAGAGGTCAATCGAGTTCTTGAGGGTATGTTTCGGTGTTGTGTTCTAGACTTTGGAGGCAGCTGGGAGAGATATCTAGCTCTGGTAGAGTTTGCCTACAACAATAGTTTTCAGACTAGTATCGGGATGGCGCCGTATGAAGCTCTGTATGGCAGAAAGTGCCAAATGCCTGTATGTTGGTGTGATGTGGGGAAGCGCCAGATGTTTTGGCCCGAGATCGTGCTGCCGACCATAGAAAAGATCGATTTGATCTGGAAGAGGTTAATGGATGCTCAGAGCAGGCAGAAGAGTTATGCCGACAACTGGAGGAGGGACCTTGAGTTCGAGGAGGTGACTTTGTCTTCCTGAAGGTGTCTCCTAGTAAAGGTGTGATTCGTTTTGGCAGAGGTGGGAAATTAGCCCCACGATACATAGGCCCTTATAAGATATTGAAGATGATTGGGAAGACTGCTTACCGGATGGAGTTACCGGAAGAGTTGTCTCAGGTGCATAATGTCTTCCATGTGTCTATGTTGAGAGGTTACATTCCAGATCCAAGTCTCCATTTTTCCGAAGTACCGGAGGGTTTGCAGTTAGATCTGAGCTACACTGAGTGGCCGGTTGAGATTGTGGATCGTCAGGAGAAGGTCTTAAGGAACACGAAGATACCGATGGTCAAAGTATTCTGGAGAAACCAGTTGGTTGAAGAGGCTACTTGGGAATCCGAGGAGAGGATGCTGAAGGTTCATCCCGAGCTCTTTGTTTGATTGTATTGTTTTTCTTTCTTCTTTTATGTTTTATTTTTCACTCTTTAAGCGTAGTTCCGGGGCCGGAACTACTCTAAGGAAGGAGTGTTGTAACATCTTGAATTTTCATATAATTAAATATAAAAAATTTCATTTGATTTCACGTGTTTCGCACGTGCAAATTAATGTGTACATCTGGCTTTAAAATTATTTTTATGTCATGAACAAACATTTTCTTTTCTCTTTTTAAAAAGCCTATTATTATTTATTATAGGATCCTAGGCCTAATAACTTAATCCTAGTCCACCCAAATTAAATTAAATTAATTAATTAAAAGCCCATAGATTTTAGCCCACCTAACTAGCCCACTAATTAATTCTATTATTAATTAAAACAACTTGTATAGTAAACTTGTCTTGTAACCAATTAGGATAATAAATAATGAACAAACTTGAGTATATGTGTGCATGTGGGGACACATGCACGTGCAATATGGAGAAGAGGGTAAGGCCGGCCATTTCATGGAGTGGGGAGATGGAGAGAGTGGTGAGTTCAACTCCAAGTTCATGGCATAGGGTTTGGCCGAGAGGAGGATGGTCGGTCGGTCTTGTTGGACGGTCGACCGACCGCGACGCTGTGTTCGTTTTGGGTCTCGGTTTGTTAGGTTGTTTTAGCCCAATCTTCAACTCTAAGTTAGATCGTACGACTCCTATTCAGTTACTTCTTTTCCAGATTATATCGGACGATTGAGAATCAAGATTAGACCTAGGTTTCTCTCCAATTCTTCTATATAAATTGTAAACTCCTCCAATATGAGAGTAGAGTACTTTATAGATTATTTTCTCCATTGCAAAAAAAGGCTCGAGAGAGAGAGTTCTTGGTGAGTGAGTTTAATTACTTTTATTCAGTGAATAAGTAACTCCTTGTAATCTCTTTTAATTGAATATCAGATCTTCCTACATTTTTTCCTGGATTAAGCAAAAGCTTACCGGAATAAATCATCGTTGTGTTTGTATTAGATTGGTGGATCTACTTGCTTGCTCAATTGATTCGTCTCATCTACGTCGACTTCCTTATTACTCTATTTAGTTCCGCTGCGACAACGGGCATTCGTTGAATCCTAATCCCAACAATTTTAGTTTGAAGGAGGGTTGGGTTGGAGAAGGGCATGCTGGTTAGGGTTTAGAAAAGAGAGTTTAGGAAAAGAAGAGAGTAGGAATTAATTTAACTAGGATTAAATTAACAAAACCAATAACATGACTAATATAGATGGCAACTCACATTTTAAGTGAGTTGTATGCAGATAGTAATTTGGCAGTAAACATTAGAATATTTGTGATTAACTAATGCGGAAAAGCCCCCCAAAAGAAAGATACTTTCGTGCACATGTACACTAAAAATAGTCGGAGAAGACGATGCAAAGTTTATATTAAGTGGTACAATAAAAACTTAGTTGGGCATCTTGGCAATTTAGATCTTGGTTGGGGATCAGCTAATCTGACGCCGTTAGCATCATCCATATATATATAGTATTTCAATGAAATATATGTCAACAATTTAGAGACTTGGAAGAAAATATTTTAGAGGTGGCATTCCACATTAAAGAATATCTAAGATGCCAACATTTAGCCCCATACAATATATAAATGCACAATCCCTTCAGGTCAATCTAGCATGTAGTTTGACCAAAATTCGATTAGCTTAAGGTCCCCTATTATAGGCTTGTCCGTTCTTTTGCACTTTTCTTTCTTCTTAAAGAAAATGTGAAGTATAGTTACTATATTTCTATTAGAAAATGAATGTTTTAAGATTATTTTATGAACCAGTTTAAAGACAATTTTTAAGTAAGATCCACTATATATTAGTGAGAGATCTTTATAAAATTTTGTTTTTCTTCATTAGTATATCAAAATCGTATATTTACTTGCTAAAAACGGTTATGGAGTGAATGAGAAATTATCTCTCTAAGTAAGCTACTTGAGAGAAAAAATAGGTTGAGGAACTTTAGTTCCATATCGGAATTATATGCGGCTTGTGTGCGCCTGCACGTTCTGCACACATGAATGCTGAACCAACTTGAACCTCACCCCGTGTGGGGATTCTTTTTGCCCAAGTTTTGATTTTTCCAACCAGTAAAGGCCGAAATAAATGTTGTTAACGATTTTATCTTTGTAACGGATGAAGCAGTGCAAAACTGACGAAACGTTTTTGTCTATCTTTCAATTGCATTGATTCACACGTTTTCAAAAGGGACGCAACGGTTTTGCCTGTTGTTTAATTTTGTGCATTCATTCACCTGTCTCCCAATAAGCCTATAAATTGAGGCATCTTCTTCTCATTCCACACACCGAAAAATTCTTAATCAGAATACCACTTTGTCCTTCTTTGTTCTGGTGTTCTCTTGTGTCGGTGATAGAGTTATGCGCTTCAACTAGTTCGGAGGTGTAACGTTGTGCTGCCACTGACACTCAGCGACCATTTTTTCCTGGGAGAGACGCCCCTGCATTCCTCCAGCTCTGGGCGAGTAGGCGAATTTGTTTTAAAGACTTTGTGTGACACACAAGACTCAATTTGGTATTCAATTCTTGTTACTTTATTTTTCTTTATATTTTGTACGATTTTGAACCTCTTCTTTTCATTCTTTGTTTTTGTACCTCTCGATCAAAGTAGTTTTATTGTAAACTTTTCTTACAAACTTAAAACTGATTTTGTTTTTCCTCTTCGCTGATTTCAAGGCACTATTTTTCTTCTTTTCGATCAAACTAAAAATATACACTTTCATTGTATGTTTTTCAGAAATGACAACTGCATTGGACAATGTTGTTGTGGCTGAAACAACCAAATTGCTGACTATTGAAATGCCCAATTGCCAACCGTTGTTGTGGCACGAGTGCCAATGCTTGACACTATACCTGTCTCAGTCTCCCATGGAGAAAAACTTGAGAAGTTCAATGGAGAGAAGTTTAAGAGGTTGCAACATAAGATGATGTTCTATTTGACCACCTTGAATCTCGCAAGATTCTAGATTGAAAAATCTCTTAATCTCAAAGAAGATGAACAAGATTACCAAGTCATCGCTATTGTGGATGCTTGGAAAAGTGATGTTTACTTGTGTAAAAATTACATGATGAATGATTTAGTCGACTCTTTGTATAATGTTTACATTGACAAGAGATCAACTAGTAATTTTTGGGAATCTCTACACCATAAATATAAGACTGAGGAATGTTCTCCACGTTCAAATCATTAGAGAATGGAGAGAAGATGTTCATGGGAAATTCGGCTAATTCAAAAATCATTGGCCAAGATAAGGTGATCTTGAAGATGACTTTGTCACGCCCGCTTTCCAAAAATACGGAATACGAGCGCGCGACAAAGCCCAACGAATGATTTTCATCATTCATGAGCTGTAGGATCGACTCAGCATCATAACAAGAATATAACAAAATGTACCCAATCATGCATGCATGAATAATTTATTAATCAACAGGAAACAGTTGAAACAAATATAATTATCCCAATAATTTCAAGATCTGGAATAAAAGATAAAACTCGGGACTATAAGCTCGTTACAGAATTCAAGTAGCAAGAGAGATAAATAACTCCAAAACAAAATATTTACATCAAGTCTTCTCTCCAAGCGAAGCCTAGAACGTCTGCTCACCAATTCTAGCAGTCAACACCTATCCAAAGTCTGTTTATAAATATAAAAAGAAAAAGAATAGAGAAAACAAGACAACGCCCTTAGTCCAAGTTAAGGCCGTAAATAGTATAACAAGTACAAGCAACATGGAACAATATTTGAAATCAAGAATGTAATATGGATGCAACAAATAGTGGGGATTCAAGAAATTAGCTATCAAGAAAGACAACTCGAGTGACAAGATTGGATAACAATACTAGTAGTTGAACAAGTGGCTAGTGAACATGTAATGTGTGTCAAGCCTCAAGTAACAAGTATCACGTACAAGTGTCGAGTATCAAGTAACAAGTCTAATGTGTCAAGTTGTCAAGTACAAGTATCAAGTAGCAAGTGTCAAGTATTATGTTTAAGTATCAAGTCTCATGTATCATGTCATCAAGTAACAAGTCTCAAGTAGGGTATCAAGTGTGTGCAAGTGACAAGTTATTCTTAAGTCAAATGTTTAATTCTATCTAGGTAGCACTTCATGCATCCATACTTTTACTATATGATTGCTACATACAAACAATTTCATTTAGGCCTAGTGATGGATTTTATAGGGCGGTATACTCAGGTATCAAGTATCAAGCAAGCACGGTTCATGAATACGAAAATAAAGTAACAAGTTCACGAAGCAAGTCCGTGAATACTAACAAGTTCAAGAACCACACAGTGGGTTCATGAATACAATAAGTTCATGAGCCAAATAATGGTTTCATGAATACATCAAGGTGAAAGAAGTTCATGAACCGAGTACTGGAAAATATGGGCCCCCTTCCGAATACACTTACCTATATTGTCCACTATTATGGTCTTTCCCTTAAACCCTTGCTTATTATTTAAGATTATCATCAAGCAAGCATGAAAGTGTGCGAAATAAGTCAAGCAAACATAATCAAGAACATGGGATGAGTCTAGGCTAGGTAGGGTACATGTTCGAGGGTAAAAAAAATCAAAGTATCAAGAACAACGAGAATTCTAAATTTGGATAGTATGACGCTGCTGTACCAAAACTGCGATTCCCGTTGCTACAAGATATAAAATGTGGATCCGTCAGAAGATCTAGAAACTAGACTCCTGTCCGGTTCCAACGCATATAATTAAAGTACATAAAAGTTGTGGTAACATGTGTCAAAACAGCAAACTATACGGCATTTGTGTTCAGCCAGAATTTGTAAAACCGAGTTTGTACATATGAAACAGTGTTGAAACATCATTAATTAATTCTGAGAAAATTAAGAAATGTTCTCTAGGGTGTCCAGTAATATCATGCAATATTTCAAGTCAATTACTTACTTTTAGCATAGTTAAAATAATTGAAAACTAAAGAGGTGCATCAGTTTTTTGTGAATTTGCGACTACCGACGCAGCAGCAATAAAACTGCGGTATCTCCTAGACTGTAACTCGGAATTCTAAAATTCTGGATGTCATTGAAAACTAGACATTTAGGGCTACATTTCATATTCAGGGCTCAATTTAGATTTTGGTTTTATTGGGGTCGAAACAGCAAGTAAAAATTAGAACAGCAGCAAGTGTAGATTTCTTTTATATACAAGTTGCATGATAATTGACTATTATGAGTTTAGATTAGTGTGTGATACACATATACGAATGCATTGGGGATCAAATCAGCAAGTCACATGTATTTCTCAACTCTAAAGAATATAAGATCAACACAACATATCACACAACACACGTCCACCAGTCAAGGGGTTTATGTTCAAGTAATTAGGAGATAAAAATGGTCCAACTAGTTTTGTAAATATATCAATGAAGGGTTGTGACTCTTAAGATTATGCAATTATTGAGGAATAGTTTAAGATCAACAAACGATGAGACAAGGAGGAGTCACAACTACTATCTATTTGCAGTATTTTCAATTAAATGCTTGTACTAGAACAATAATTTGTAAAAGAATAATACTTGCCTTAGGGTGTAGATGATGAATCCGACGAAAGAGTAACAGAAATGGATCCGGGAAATGAGCACGATCGGCACGGATCTCGGTGATCAAGATGATGATCAAGTTGAAGATCAAGCAAATCCCAACAGCCGAGCTCAAACATAAAATGTATATAAGAATTAGAAGGGTACCAAAAGAGTAAATATACCATGATTGACAATTAATGAATGAGAACAAAAAGTGGAACAAATATTTAACTCACCAAGTAGAAGATGGATGAGATGATCAAGGGCTGAGATCAAGTGTGATCGATCGATCGGATGGCTGATATTGAAGATCAAGATCAAGATCAAGATCAAGATCGCGATGATCAAAAGAGATCCGACGGTCGAGATTAAGATCTGAATGATGATGATGATGGTGATGCGATCAACGGCCGAGATCAACGGATCAAGAAGACGATGATCATGTTTGTGATGAACGACGATCGGACGGCTAAGATGCGATCGGATGGTGATGATCAAGATGAAATGATGATGATGGAGATCCGACGGCCAAGACTCAATCAATCAAGATCACAATCAACGGGCTACTCACAATCAATATGATCAAACCCATGATCGACCAGCAACGGAGCATCGGTTTGGCTTGACGGCGGGCGGCATGACAGACAGGCGGTGCACTAGATGGCGGCAAAGAGGGGACTGCCGCATGTGGCTGCAACAGAGGGGAGATGAGCACAGGGAGGCAGGCTGGGGGGCTGCTGCGATCGGCGCAGGAGGCGTGAGGCAGACAGGGATGGCTGGCGACGGCTGGAGTCGATAGAGGGAAGCGCTGCAGCGGCTGTGTTGCATCGCGGAGGCATCGCGACAGGGGTCGCGAGGGGGCGCCGGTGATGGAGTCGCAGTCGGAGGACATCGGGCACAGGAGGGGGGTTGCAACTGGCTACAAGTGCAGTGCAGGGAAGCTGCACTGCAGGGGGCAGTGCCGAGGGGTCACGAGGGGCACGGCATAGTGGCGGGATGCGCTGATAGCTGCTGTTGCTGGTGTGGCATTGTGCAGTCGTGGCGTCGTCGAGAGGAGGTAGGACCATGCGGAGAGAGGAGAGGTTGGTGGTCGGGAGACTGCAGGGCGAGGAGGTAGACGAAGGGAAATAGAGGGAAGCGGTGCTGGCTGGAGGTGGGGGTGAACAAGGTGAAGAAGAGAGATGAGCGAGAGGAAGATGAAGGTAGGGGGGCGGCTGAGTAAAAATAGGGTTAGGGTTAAACAGTAGGAGAGATGGGTTATATAGGTTAGATGATTTAGGGTGTGGGTTAAACGGGTTAGGGTTATTTAAATGGGTATGGGTTTTTATATTGGGTATGGGTAATGCACGGGTTTGGGGTTAATTAGGGAAATGGGTTTAAGTAAATGGGTATAGGTATTTGGTTTAAAAATCCAATAGGGTATAATAAAATATCCAATAAGAAATTAAAAGGGTTATGGGTTTTTAAATCCAGTAGGAAAATCATAGGGTTTTAGATAATAATAAATCAATAATAATACCATGGTATAAATAAATCAAATACTATACAAAATCCAATAAGAAAATAAAATAACTAATATGATATAAATTATGAAATAATGTAATTTACATTACAATATAGAATTTTTTTAAACAACTACAAATATAATTTATAAATAGAACTAGATTGATAATAACAATAATAATAATAATAATAATAATAATAATAATAACCTTAATATAAAAATCGTTTGAAAATAACAATAAATACAATTAATGAAAAGGAATGGATTTTAAAAGGAGATACAAAAATATTTTTGAAATAAAACGAATTTAAGAAAAAGAAATTTTTTATAAAGAACCCAACTAAGATTATACACAGATAATACGGATTTGGGGAAACAGGGGTTACAGACTTCTAGGAAGGAACTGACTCTAAACAATGTTGCGTATGTTCCTAATATCAGTAAGAACCTGGTATCTGGTTCTTTACTTAATAATCACGGGTTTCACTTAGTGTTTGAGTCAAATAAATTTATTTTATCTAAGAGTGGAATGCATGTTGGTAGAGGATAAATGAGTGGTGGAATGTTCAAACTCAATGTAATGACCATGATCAAGAATATCAACAAAGCTAGCTCTTCGACTTATATGCTTGAGTCTTCCAATTTATGGCATGCTAGACTATGACATGTTAATTATGATATTTTGGGTAGACTAATTAACTTGAATCATATACCAACATTTCAAATTAATTTCAAACATAAGTATGAAACTTATGTTGAGGCAAAATTAACAATATCATTATTTAAAAATATTGAAAGAAACACTGAACCCCTTGATTTAATTCACAGTGGTATTTTTTATTTAAAAATTACACAAACAATATGTGGTAATAAGTATTTTATTATCTTTTTCGATGACAGAATAAAATACTATTAATGCGTATTTGCTTAAAAGCATGGACGAAGCTATTGAGAAATTTGTTCTCTATAAAAATAAAGTTGAGAATCAACTTAACAGGAAAATTAAGGTGCTAATAAGTGACCGAGGTGGAGAGTATGAATCGCCGTCTGCTGACACTTGTGCTTAGTATAGGATTATATAAGAAATTACAGCACCTTATTCTACTCAGTCCACGGTGTTGCAGAGAGAAAGAATCATACCTTGAAGGAAATGATGAATGCAATGTTAATAAGTTTTGGTTTGCCACCAAACTTGTGGGGAGAAGCTATTCTTTCATCTAATTATCTTTTGAATAAGGTACCAAAAAAATAAGAAGATGAAACTCCATATGAATTATGCAAAGGAAGAAAGCCATCCAACAATTACTTGTGAATGTGGGGATGTCTTACCAAGGTGGCAGTACCTCCACCTAAGAAAGAGAAAATAAGACAAAAAACAATTCATTTCATTTTCATTCGCAATACACATAATAGTATTGCTTATCAGTTCTTGGTGTACGAAGCTAATATCTCTGATATACAAAAGAACACGATAATGGAGTCTAAAAATGCATCATTTTTTGAAGATGCATTTCTATGTAAGTCTAAGGAATAACCAAGTTCTTCCAAAAGAACACATAAAACTATCAGTGAAGATAGTGATGACCAAGATGAAGATGTTGAGGTAGAACCCAGACACAATAAAAGAACAAGAACGGGAAAATCTTTCGGTCCAGATTTCTTGAATTTTATGTATGATGGTAAACCCCTAACTTTCAAAGAAGCGGTGAACTCTAGTGATGGTCCGTTGTGGAAAGAAGCTATCAAAATCATACTTGGGATCTTCCACCATGTAGTAAACATTTAGGTTCCAAGTGGATTTTCAAGGGAATAATGAAAGCTGATGGATTAATTGACAAATAGAAGACAAGGCTTGTAATCAAAGGTTATAGAAAAAGGAAGGTCTGGATTATTTTGATACATATTCTTCTGTAACGAGAATAAATTCTATTAGGATGGTACTTGCAATAGCAGCTTTGCCTAATCTTGAAGTACATCAAATGGATGTGAAAACAACTTTTCTTAATGGAGATTTAGATGAAGAAATCTATATAGAGCAACCTAAGAGTTTTTCAGCTTCAGGACAAGAAAAGAAAGTATGTAAACTGATGAAGTCATTATATAGCTTGAAACAAGCACTAAAGCAGTGGCTTGAGAAATTTGACAACGTCATGCTGACAGTTTCAAAATTAATAAATGTGATAAATGCATGTTTATTAAAGACACTGATAGCGGATATGTCATAATATGTTTGAATGTAGATGATATGCTTATTGTTGGAAGCAATGATAAGATGATTAAATCATGAAAAATATGTTGAACTCGAGATTTGACATGAAAGACATGAGATTTGCTGATGTTACTTTAGGGATTAAAATCACAAGAATATTAGACGAACTTGTTTTAAGCCTGTCAAATTATATAGACAATATTCTTGAAAATTTTTGTAAAGATAATTCTGGAGTTACCAGAACTCCGATAGATATAACTGTACATTTATCCAAGAATAAATGAGAAAATATTTCTCAAGTAGAATACTCTAGAATATAGGCAGTCTAATGCACTTGAAGGGTTTTACAAGACCAGACATAGCCTATGCAGGTAATAAACTAAGTAGACATACGAATAATCATAGAACCGAGCATTAGTAAGCAGTTACAAGAGTACTGAAATACTTGTGTTTTACTCGTAATTATGGGCTGCACTATACAAGATATTCTGCTGTACTTGAAGAATACAGTTATGTGAATTGGATATCTAGTGGTAATTCAAAATCCAGTAGTGGCTATGTGTTTACTGATGAACCAAATATTATTCACTTTTAGGAGCAATAATCTTAAGACAATTAGACATTTAAATGCTCTATATGTGGTATTTTACTCTTCTTTTCTCTTTTCCATAGGAAACAGCCTGAAAGCAGCAAACGAAGTAGATTCCAGAATAATACAGACTGAGAGGATGATATACAGGGAACAGCAGAGATCAGTCGACTGATTCTTCTAACAGTCGACCGGACAGAGAGTTTGCACAGTCGACTGCTACCCAAGCTAGTCGACTGGTCGTGGCGGAGTCAGAAGATAAGAACATATGAAAATGCATCCTCATCCAAACCCAGGTCGTCTGCATGTAACAACTCATCATTAATTAAGAAGGTGGACTCAGTCTTATGTGTTAAGAGATAAGAATTCAGTAACTTTGCAAATAAGGAAGGAAAGAAGAAAAGAGAAAGAAATAAAATGCAGAAATTAAATAAAAAGAAGAGGACCTTTCTATAAAAGAAGAGGGAAAACCCTAATTCTCTAGCGGTGCTCTATAAATATCAACCAAGAGGCATTGAGAAAGGGGGATACTGAAGAAGAAAGGCCGGATCCATCAACAAGAAAAGCCGTCGACAGCAAGCATCAAGAAGGAGAACAAGTCGACTGCTGATTGGGCTCAATTTCAACATCATACAAATCAGTGTTCTTCTGTTCTTCCTTTGAGTCTTATTTTTATTGTAGTCATGAATTCTATTTTATCAATCAATAAAGGTTTTATTATGTGGAACTAATTTCATAGTTGGGTAGATTGAAACCGTAGTTCTGTAATGCTTATATTCTTCTGAATACTGCTCTATTACTTATTGATTAAACCTGAGTGAATTGGAATAGATTTACAATAATCAAACTTGTTCAGAGTCCTAAGGGCAGTCGACTGAGGTGACAGCATGTCGACTGGTCCGAATATGAGATTATAAGTTTGTGTAGTATAAATCTGAATCTGTTATATGAGCATACTGAGACGATCCATATCTCGTGTTCATATCTTGTAACAAGGGAATCTTTAGGGATTCTTGGTTTAATCAACTTGAAGGATCTAGATCTGATACCAATTTCTAGAACTTCAAGTGTTTGTTCGTTTCCATTGTTCTTATATTTTCTTTAAGTGCAACTTAGTAGATACCATGCTAAATACTTAAGGAAAGAAACGAATTAGAGTAGATACCATGCCTAATTCTTGGCTTAGGGAAACATTACTTTAAGGAGTAGATACCATGCCCTTAAAGGAACAAACATGAGCAATTGGAGTAGTATACGACTTAGCATTACTGACTATAGGTGGAAATCAATACCCAACTACTTTAATAGACATTCGTGACTCAATTTGTGATGCTATTTAATTTAGATTTTTATCTTTTCATTTCCTTAGACTTTTAGATCAACACTTTAAGATTCTATTTTCTATTTTATTGATTAGTGAGTTAAGTACTACAATCTCTGTGGGATCGACCCTTGCTCGTCGCTACGCTTCTCCAAATGATTCATACACTTGCGGGGTTTTAATTTGTGTCTAGTTTAGATCATCTAGATAGCACAACATTTACACTAGGTGGCGGAGCAGTTTCGTGGAAATCCTCAAAGTAAATAGTGTTCGCTAAATCCACGATGGAATCTGAATTTATCGCACTAGAAAAATGTGGGGATGAGGCTGAATGGTTACGCCACTTCCTTGAGGATATTCCAAGGTGGAAAAAGCATGTGGCTCCAATCTGCATACATTTGGATAGTAATTCTGCAATTTGTAGAGCACAAAATAATATGTATAATGGTAAATCCAGACATATTCGTCGAAGACATAATGCAATTAGACAACTTCTTTCTAATGAGGTTATCTTTGTGGACTATGTAAAGTCAAAAGATAACATTGCGGATCCGCTAACCAAATTGTTAAACAGAGAATTATTTAATAAGTCATCGAGAGGAATGTAACTAAATCCCATGAAAGAATAAGTCGATACAATGGATACCCAACCTAGTTGGCTAGAGATCCCAAGAAATAGGTTCAAAGGGACAACTAAATTGTAAAGATCATGTTGGATAACTGTGAGAATTTTTCCATGTCCATTCCTATCATGAAACAGTGATGCTCGTAAGGTGAAAGGTTAAGATAGACTTTTAATGATTCTTATGCATTGGAAATCTGAGCGGAGTAATGTGCGTTACTCGAAATCCCCAATGTGAGAGGGAAGAAGGGCCGCTTCCAAAGGAAGAGTTTAGGACAACATTCATGTTAAACTCTTACATAACCCGATGTATGTTCATAGTCAAAACGAACATAACTGTGAGAACTGAAATGTGTTAGGAAGATTTATGTGTAAGACATGTCATCGTTTACACAAATAACAGAACATTTTAAGGACATTGGGTCTACTGTTTAACTAGTAAAGTAAACATATTTTTATAAGGGCAGTGTAACACCTCGTATTTTTATTTTAACTAAAAAAAGCATTTTTCAATTTTGCACGTATGATGCACGTGTTAATTTTTCCATCCCTAATTTTTTACTCTCATTTACCATTTTAGCATGCATAATCTTTATTTAGCCTTTTATTAAACCCATGGACCTAAGGAGAGATTCTAGCCCATTAGATTAATTAAAAGTAAAGCCCACTAGACTAATTAATTAAACTGATTAAAAAGAAAGCCCATGAGATAAGCCCATTAATTAAATCCTATTTTAAGTTGTGCATGGACTCACACATGACATGTAACAACTTTTAATACACATTTTAGAACTATAGGAATTGTATTAAATATTGTGTATGTGTGTGCACTAGTGCACAACACGTGCACGTGTGAATGTTAGGGGATTAGGGGTGGCTGATTTTTGAAAGAGGAAGAGTTGGGGGTTGAGTTTTTGAAGAGGTGGAGTTGTGAAGAGTTGGGAGTTATGGGAGTTAAGAAAATGAAAAGTTGAGCAATTTATTAGGTATAGAAATTTGTACTTTAAACCCTCACCTTGTCCTATAAATACATTCCTCATTTTTCTTCTCTTGTCACACCTAAACTAAAAAAAATAAAGAGAGGAAAAGAAAGAGAGAAAGAGAGTACCATTGTATATTGGAGAGCTCTTGCTAGGAGGAAAAGGACAAGGAGGTGCTAGTTGGAGCTAGGAGCTAGAAGTTGTTTCTCTATTCTTGGTTGTTATTCTTCATAAGAGGTGGGTGATTTCTTACTTTCTAAATGTAGAGAACGCATGCTTAAATTTATAAATGAGCAGTATAGATTGAACATGATGTGATATATGTAGACATAATCCATGCTAATGTAGTATGCCATGAATGAAAGAAATCTTGTTGTGATTAAGTAACTAAATACCATCATGATAATTAGAAAGAAGAGTATTGACAAAAGAATTAATGCCATGAACCATATTAATATGTTTGTAAATTTGTACATGTTGAATATATGATTTGTATGAAAATTTGTAGAAGCAATGTTGTATTCAATCTATGCCTTGATGATTAGAAAGAAGAAAGATAGAAAAACAATTAAATTGTTTCCATGAAATGTGTTAACTTATGCCTATTGCCATGTTATGTTGAAATTATAAATTTTTGCATAAAGAGTTTTTTTTTTATAGATTCTCTTGGATGATTAAGCGGCATGTTTGGTTTTTTTATTATTATAAAATTTTAATTAGTATAATTGAGTACATAAACTAGTTTTAATGAATACAATTCTTAAATGCAAGTTTTGAGAAGAATACAAATTGATATGTAAAATGGAAAGAAAAACTATTTGGAAAAGAATAGAAATATATATTTTTTAAAATGAATTTGAAATTAGTTGGCTGCTGTTTTAAAATTAATCTCAGTCAAAGCAAAGTTTATTTCAGTATCCTAAAAGATTGGATCATTTAGATAAACGAGTTTTGTGAAAATTAATCAATTGCAGAACAGTATGAACAAAAGCATATTAATACGATTCTTAAACAATAGTCCCGCTCGGACTTAGTGGTTAGTGGGTAGACCATTTACTGTAGCGCGCATGTGAGTATTGGTCGTGAGTTAGAATCCTGGCAACCCATTCTTTTTTGGTTTCAGTTTAAATCATACAAACAGTGAAACATTCATATATATTGTTTTCGGCCTACCTTTATAACAAAAAGCTCACATGGGCTTAGTGGTTTTCGGCTTGGGCTTTGGGCGTTCACAGAGTGGGGCAGGGGAGCTCGGTTCGAAACCAGATAGCTTCAAAACATTTTTTTTGAGTTGTTTTTAATGGAAAAGGAATATTTTAATGCTATTAAAAATTTGGGGAAAATTGTAATGTTCATGTAAAATGATTTAAAATTTACTAAAAATAGTTTTAGAAATTTCCATGTATATTTGAGATATAAAAATGGAATTGAGATAGGAGAATGAATTATTTGACTTCAAAATTTATTATTTGAGAATAGAACCTTCTTTTTGTGAAGAAGAGTAAAATATTGTTTTGTGAAGTGATTTCTCTTGAAGTGATTATACTCTTATTTGGTTTAAGAAATATTTTTGATGTGAGTTGAGACATTGTATGAGCTTAAATTTGCTAATATGATTTCATGTGATGAATTTATGTTCATGAAAAGAATTATTGCTTCTAAAGATTATGAATGAATAAATGGATCATGAATAGTATCAAGATAAGACTTTGATCACTTTGGGAATAAGTTGAAGATATGAATACATTAAGTTAAGACATGATTATTGAAGGGTATGAGTACCCATGAATTCTTGTACATGGAAAGTTGTAATTTAGTATTAGTAAGACCTCGGGTACTGACATTGTTGAAATAAAAGAACTGAGTTATATTTTTGAGATATGGCCATGAAGCTATCTCGTTATTGTGATTAAGTCCGGTAGGGGGTAAGACTAACTTTAGGTAAGATAATTTATTCATGTCTTGAAATTAAGAACTAGGCACATGATGAACACATTATTATTCACTTTTTAGAGCAATAATCTTAATATAATTAGACATTTAAAAGCTCTATATATGGTATTTAACTCTTATTCTCTCTTTTCCATAGGAAACAGCGTAAAACAGCAAAACGAAGCAGATTCAGGACTTCAAAGATGATACACAGAAAAATGTAGAGGAACAGTCGACTTATTCCCAAGAGCAGTCGACTGGCCTGATCAAAGATAAAATCTTCAGAAGTCTCGACTCAGTCGACTGGTTTGAAGACAAGTCGACTGGTCTGCGGCGGAGTAAACAGATAAGATCTTCAAAGATACACCTGCATCTAATTTCAAATCTACTTGGATCAAGATTTTATACAAAGAATCAAATCTAAAGACAGGGTATTTCCAAGTGGACGTGGTGAACAGATAAGGAAGGAAAGGAGAAAAGAGAAAGATATTAATCATCAAATCAAATAAAGAAGGATCTTCCTGAAAAAGTGGAAACCCTAATTCTCAGCCGTACTCTATAAATATCAGAAGAGATCAACTTGGAGGAGGACGATCATATATATCTCTGGGAAGCGACTCAATCACCAAGTTCCTGAACAACATCGAGAGCATCACTCCATCAACATCGAAGAAGGAGAGAGAAGATCCAGCAACCAGAAGGCAGTCGACTGTGTGACAGCCAGTCGACCATATTGCCGGAATCCATTAGTTTATTTCTTCTTCTCTCTTTATTCTTTTATGTTGATCATGTATTCAAACTTGTTAAGCAATAAAGTTATTATTATGTGGAACTAATTTCATAGTTGGGTAGATCGAAACCGTAGTTATGTAATGCTATCTTCTTCTGAACTCTTCTATGTTACTTATTGATTGAATCTAATTGAATTGGTATAGGTTTATGATAGTCAAACTAGTTCTCAAGACTGAGAGCAGTCGACTGAGGTGAGAGCCAGTCGACTGACGCACAGAACTTGGGAAGCTCAAGTTTGGATATCATTTATCTGAATCTGTTATATGAGCATATTGAGACGACCGAATCTCGTGCTCATAATTTGTAACAAAGGAATCTTTAGGGGTTCTTGGTTCAATCAACTTAGAGGATCTAGATCTGATACCAATTTCTAGAACTTTAAGTGTTTGTTCGTTTCCACTGTTCTTATGTTTTCTCTAAGTATAACTTAGTAGATACCATGCTAGATACTTACGGAAAGAAACGAATTAGAGTAGATACCATGCCTAATTCTTGGCCTAGGGAAACAATACTTTAAGGAGTAGATACCATGCCCTTGAAGTGAACAAACATGAGTAATTAGAAGTAAATTCAGAAGGCAACTTAGCATTACTAACTATTAGTGGAGATCAACAACCCAACTATTCAAGAGATATTTTTGATTCAACACCTCTCATCTTAGTTTTAATCTTTTAGTTCTTTTAGAATATTACAATAACTCTTCTTCATTTTTATTATTAGTTTTATTGATTAGTAAGTTGAAGTCTACAATCTCTGTGGGATCGACCCTTGCTATTACTACGATTCTATAAACGATTCGTGCACTTGCGAGGTTTTTATAATTTGTGTCTAGTTTTATCTATATATTTAGGTAGCTAGATTTCCAACAACAAGTTTTTGGCGCCGTTGCCGGGGATTGTTTAGTATTTTAACTTACAAGTCAGTAGAATTTTTATTAGTTTTTCTTTTCTTTTATTAATAATTTTTCTTTTAGGTTACAGGACTTCGGTGAATGCACGGTAGACGATCACTTCGACCAGAGCTACTACCTATTGACGCAGAAACAGAACGAACTTTGCACAGACTAGGTAAGCTAGTTGCAGCCAACCAGTCGACTGCTGTACGGACCCAGTCGACTGCACAGAGACAAATTTCACAGGAAAGAATGGCTGAAGAAATACAAAATCGAGTGCCAATGCAGGACAAATTCACTCCTAAGAATATTGAGCAACCTTCCTGCATTGCTTTTCAACCTAATGCTACAGGGAACATGCACCTATCTCCTCATTTACTTAGTATGGTTCCCCACTTTAGTGGCAAACCAGATGAAGAGCCTCATCTTCACTTGCAAGACTTTTTCGATCTTTGCAGGACACAAAGCGTCCAAGGGCTTACCGCTGAACAAATCAGGTTAATCTTGTTTCCTTTTTCTTTAAAACTTAATGCTAAGTTGTGGTATAATTCTTTGGAACCAGGATCAATTAATTCATGGGAACAATTGGCAACAAAATTCTTGAAAGAGTTCTTTCCAGCCCAGAAAACCAAACAGCTAAAAAGGGAGATTCAACTCTTCCAACAAAAAGATGGAGATCTATTCTTCGAAGCATGGAAGGACTTCAAGAGCAAGCTTCTCAAGTGTCCTACTCACAATCTGCCTAAGGATGATCAGGTACAAGCTTTTTATGAAGGTTTAAATGATACTAATAAGGCAATTGTGGATTCAGCTTGCAACGGAATTTTGATGAGGAAAAGTGGAGAAGAAGCCATTGAACTTTTTGAAGAACTCAGCGAGAACTCCCAACAATTCTCAACAAGAAGGGGACCTTCGAAAAAACAGGGAGTTTACGAAATCTCTAATAATAATAACATTCAATTAGAAATGGCAAACATGAATAAGAAAATTGATATGCTTGTTAATGCAATGTCGACGATGGGTGGAGTTAAAAAACAAACAAATGAAATGTGTGCAATTTGTTCTCATTTAGATCACACAACTGATACATGTCCCATGTCTACTTTCACAGATCAGGAGCATGCGAATTATGTGGGTCGAGGAGTATTTCCACCAAAGAACAATCCATACTCGAACACATATAACCCAGGATGGAGAAATCATCCAAACTTCTCATGGAGCAATAATCAAAATAATCAAGGGAATCAATTCACACAAGGACATGCAAGGAACCCTCAGATGGGAAGTGGATTTGAAAGACCAGCCCCAGAACAGAAGAAGTTGGATTTTGAGTCCACCGTTCTTCAATTGCTCCAACAATAACATCAAACAAGCAACCAACAAGGGCAAGCAATTCAGAAGTTAGAAACCCAAATTGGTCAGATTGCAAAAGAGCTAAGCGAAAGAAAGGCAGGAGAACTCCCTTCACAAACCATACCAAACCCAGGAGGTCAAGAACAGCTCCAAGCAGTAACAACCCTAAGAAATGGTAAGATAATTGACAACAAGGTTGGAACACACACAGACAAGCCAGTCAGTAAACCAGTCGACTGTTTTTACAAACCAGTCGACTGCACAGACAAATCAGAAACACAACTACCAAAGGCTGTGGATTCCAACAAGGTAAGTGAAAAAGTAGGGACAGTCCCACCACCATTCCCTCAAAGGTTAGTCAATAAAAAGAAAGAACAACATTTATATGACATCTTTGAAACTCTCAAAAAGGTAGAAATTAATATTCCCCTACTTGATGCGATTAAACAAATTCCTTCTTATGCCAAATTTTTGAAAGACTGTTGTACTCACAAAAGAACATTTCAGGTTAAGGAGGATGTGGCCTTGACAGAAGAAGTGAGTGCTGTTTTATTAAGAAAATTACCACCTAAACTGAAGGATCCAGGTAGTTTTACCATTCCTTGCAAGGTTGGTGAGCACTTCTTTGAAAAGGCACTGCTAGACTTGGGAGCAAGCATAAATCTTCTTCCTTATTCTGTTTACGAAAAGCTTGGATTGGGGGAACTCAAGCCAACATCCATCACTTTGCAATTGGCTGATCGCAGCATCAAAAGACCTAGAGGTATTTTAGAAGATGTCCTAGTTCAGGTAAATGATTTTATTTTGCCTGCTGATTTTGTTGTGTTAGATATGGAGGAATCTTCAATGTCATCATCTCTACCGATCATATTAGGTAGACCCTTTATGAGTACAGCTGATATAAAAATTTGTGTTAAAAAGGGCATTATAAGTATGAAGATAAACGGAGAAAAAGTGGAATTTAAAATGTTTGATACACTAAAATTACCACAAGATGATCATGAATGCTATAATATTGATGTGGTGCAGGAGATTGTTGATCAAACATTTCAGGTACATAGCGTTGAACCACTTCAAGCCACAATCACTCAATCTCTAACTTTATCTCATGTTGAACAGGAATACGATGACTGGAGGATTGCAGAGACAATACATCACCTTGAAACTCCACAGTCATATTCAGGTAAGCCTGCACCTTTATTTGAAAAATTGGTGTCTGATAAAAATTGTTCTTCTACAGATCAGGCGACTGATGAACAGAGTAAGTCGACTGGTGTTCTAACCAGTCGACCAAACCCAGACACCCAGAACAAGTCGACTGCTGACATGGACCAGTCGACTGTACAGAAACTTCCAGATATAGAACTCAAGCAGTTGCTCGACCATTTGAAGCATGCATTTTTGGGCGAGAACCAGACACTGCCGGTGATAATTGCTGCTAACTTAAGTGCACAGGAAGAAGAAAAGCTGCTGAAGGTATTGCGAGAACACAAAAATGCAATAGGATGGACCATTGCAGACATCAAAGGAATAAGTCCATCCAAATGCATGCATAGAATACTCCTTAAGAACGATGCAAAACCTAGCAGAGAGGCACAAAGAAGGCTCAACCCCAACATGAAGGAAGTGGTAAGAGCAGAAATTCTGAAATTACTAGATGTAGGCATCATCTATCCTATCTCAGATAGCAAATGGGTAAGTCCTATACATGTAGTTCCTAAGAAAAGTGGAGTTACAGTGGTAACAAATGAAGAGAATGAACTTATCCCGACAAGAGTAACCACAGGATGGAGGGTTTGCATTGATTACAGGAAATTGAATAATGAAACCAGGAAAGATCACTTCCCTCTTCCTTTTATTGATCAAATGTTAGAAAGATTAGCAGGGTATAGTCATTATTGTTTTTTAGATGGTTATAGTGGCTATAATCAAATTGCTATTGCTCCAGAAGATCAAGAAAAGACAACTTTTACATGCCCTTTTGGTACTTTTGCTTACAGGAGGATGCCCTTTGGATTGTGCAATGCTCCAGCTACATTTCAAAGATGCATGATGAGTATATTTTCAGACATGGTGGAAAGGTTCATCGAGGTATTTATGGATGATTTTAGTGTTTTTGGATCTTGTTTTGATGAATGCCTTAACCATTTGCAGCTTGTGCTTAAAAGATGTGAAGAATGCAATTTAGTGCTGAATTGGGAAAAGTGCCATTTTATGGTACAACAAGGTATTGTGTTGGGACATGTGGTGTCCAAAAGAGGAATAGAGGTAGACAAGGCAAAAATTGACATCATATCAAAGCTACCCCCTCCCACTACAGTTAAGGGTGTTAGGAGTTTTCTAGGACATGCAGGTTTTTATAGACGATTTATAAAAGACTTTTCAAAAATCTCCAAACCCCTTTGTGACTTGTTGGCTAAGGATGTTGAGTTTGTATGGACAGAAGAATGTACAAACGCTTTTAAAACACTGAAAAATCTTCTTATTTCTGCGCCTATTGTCATGGCACCAAATTGGAACCATCCTTTTGAGCTCATGTGTGATGCAAGTGATTACGCTTTGGGCGCTGTTTTAGGTCAAAGAATCAATAAGAAACCCCATGTTATTTACTATGCTTCTCGAACTCTAAACGATGCACAGCTAAATTATTCCACTACTGAAAAAGAAATGTTGGCTGTTATATTTGCTGTAGAGAAGTTTAGATCATATTTAATTGGTTCTAAAGTTATTGTTTTCACTGACCATGCTGCTTTGAGATATTTGTTGGCTAAAAAGGAAGCTAAGCCTAGGTTGATCAGATGGGTGCTGTTGCTTCAAGAATTCGATCTTGAGATTAGAGACAAGAAAGGAAGTGACAATGTTGTGGCAGATCACATGTCCAGATTATTGCAGGAGGAGGAGAGAATTGTGCCCCCGCTGAACGAAAATTTCCCAGATGAACAATTATTTGCAATAAATATTCACACTCTCGGGGCAGTCGACTGGTCCCTCAACCAGTTGACTTATCTCTCTGAACAACTCCCCTGGTTTGCTGATATTGTCAATTTTCTAACTGCTCATGTTTTTCCTCCAGGTATGACACATCAGGAATGGAAAAGATTGGTGGATCTGAGCAAACACTATTATTGGGATGATCCTTATTTATTCAAATTTTGCTCTGATCAAATTATAAGAAGATGTGTGGCAGACGAGGAACAAAGGAGTATTCTACAACATTGCCACCAATATGCATGTGGAGGACATTTTGGGCCAAAGAGAACAGCACTTAAGGTATTGCAATCTGGTTTTTATTGGCCTAAAGTATTCAAAGATGCTTTTTCTTTTTGCAGGACTTGCGACAAATGCCAAAGGACAGGCAACATCTCTTCTAGAAATCAAATGCCACTACACAACATACAAGTAATCGAGCTTTTCGATGTTTGGGGAATCGACTTCATGGGTCCATTTCCTAACTCATTTGGTTATTTATATATACTTGTTGGTGTGGATTATGTGTCTAAATGGGTCGAGGCTGTCCCCTCACGAACTAATGATCACAAAGTTGTTGTCAAGTTTTTGCAGGAGAATATTTTCACTAGGTTTGGTACACCACGAGCAATAATAAGTGATGGAGGGAGCCACTTCAATAACTACCCATTTGCTTCTTTGATGAAGAAATATGGGATTACACATAGAGTGGGAACTCCATATCATCCTCAAACCAGTGGGCAGGTGGAGATTAGCAACAGAGAGATCAAGAGCATCTAGGAAAAGACAGTCAACACAAGGAGGAAGGATTGGTCGCTACGCTTGAACGATGCCTTATGGGCCTACAGAACCGCTTTCAAGACACCCATTGGCATGTCACCATACCGTTTGGTCTTTGGAAAAGCATGTCATCTGCCGGTAGAGTTGGAACACAAGGCGTATTGGGCCATTAAAAAGTTCAATTTTGATATGAAACAGGCAGGTGACTAAAGGCGATTGCAACTAAATGAGCTTGAAGAATTGAGGCACGATGCATATGAAAATGCCAAGCTATACAAGGAAAGGACTAAGTTATACCATGATAAACAATTAGCAAGGAAGGAGTTTTATGAAGGACAAAAGGTATTGATCTACAACTCAAGATTAAGACTCTTTCCAGGCAAGCTCAAGTCAAGATGGTATGGACCATATATTGTCACAAAAGTCTTTCCACATGGTGCATTGGAAGTTCACAGCGAAGAACGAAATCAAACATTCAAGGTGAACGGACACAGGGCGAAGCCATACATTGAGATGAGTCTAGAGCAACACGAGGAAGATGTGAATCTTCAACCTATTCAATACATTGCATGAACTCATCATGTCTAGCTGAAGACAGAAAACACAGCGCTTATTGGGAGGCAACCCAACTTTTCAGGGGAGTATTTACACTTTCCCTTTATTTTATTTATTCATTTTTATTTTTATTTTTCAGTCTCTCCTTACTAGATGGTAACACATGCCTATATCTTATGTTTTGTGCGAACATTGAGGACAATGTTCCATCTAAGTGTGGGGGTATTAGTTAGTTATATTTGGAATCTTTTGAATTTTTAGGATTAAACAATTTCTTATAAAGTAAGAGTAAGGATACTTATTTACTTTAGGATTGTTGAGTTTCATAATTCCCTACAAAATTGTGCGTCATGCGATTATACATAATAAACAAATGTGATGCTTTTTCTGATAATTATTCCCTTTAGATCTAGTCCTAAATCGAGTTTAAGTAAATAGAGTGATACAATATATGTATATAGAATTGAATAAAGTCAGTCTACTCCAATGTTTTGAGCGCTTAGTAACTAGGGGTATTCATCACCAATGTTTACCTTTACGTCAAACGGCAACTTGAAATATGAGTATGCAAAGCACTTTAATGTTTGTGACTTGTTGAGTAACCGGGTGGATACATCACAAATGTTTCGCATTCGCGTCAAAAGACAAGTGACAACTTTAAAGAAGAGACTAAAAAAAAAAAAAAAAAAAAAAAAAAAAAATCTAGTTTGCTACTGGATTTGTAGTAGAGAAAAGGGATAATCACAGACTGAGTAGATGCATACTATAACTACATTAATCGCATGACAAATATGATTAAGTTTGGGGATTATGACTGAACAATTGCACTAGAGAAAGTGGGTCTGTTTAATTTTACTTTATCTGAAATTGTTTGTAGTTTTATATTTTTCATTTTGATGTCCACATAATAAGAAATCTTGGTGGTTGAATCTATTGTTATTATTATTCTCCCTATTCATAATTCTAGTTTGCTTGAGGACAAGCAAAAGCTAAGTGTGGGGGTATTTGATGAACACATTATTATTCACTTTTTAGAGCAATAATCTTAATATAATTAGACATTTAAAAGCTCTATATATGGTATTTAACTCTTATTCTCTCTTTTCCATAGGAAACAGCGTAAAACAGCAAAACGAAGCAGATTCAGGACTTCAAAGATGATACACAGAAAAATGTAGAGGAACAGTCGACTTATTTCCAAGAGCAGTCGACTGGCCTGATCAAAGATAAAATCTTCAGAAGTCTCGACTCAGTCGACTGGTTTGAAGACAAGTCGACTGGTCTGCGGCGGAGTAAACAGATAAGATCTTCAAAGATACACCTGCATCTAATTTCAAATCTACTTGGATCAAGATTTTATACAAAGAATCAAATCTAAAGACAGGGTATTTCCAAGTGGACGTGGTGAACAGATAAGGAAGGAAAGGAGAAAAGAGAAAGATATTAATCATCAAATCAAATAAAGAAGGATCTTCCTGAAAAAGTGGAAACCCTAATTCTCAGCCGTACTCTATAAATATCAGAAGAGATCAACTTGGAGGAGGACGATCATATATATCTCTGGGAAGCGACTCAATCACCAAGTTCCTGAACAACATCGAGAGCATCACTCCATCAACATCGAAGAAGGAGAGAGAAGATCCAGCAACCAGAAGGCAGTCGACTGTGTGACAGCCAGTCGACCATATTGCCGGAATCCATTAGTTTATTTCTTCTTCTCTCTTTATTCTTTTATGTTGATCATGTATTCAAACTTGTTAAGCAATAAAGTTATTATTATGTGGAACTAATTTCATAGTTGGGTAGATCGAAACCGTAGTTATGTAATGCTATCTTCTTCTGAACTCTTCTATGTTACTTATTGATTGAATCTAATTGAATTGGTATAGGTTTATGATAGTCAAACTAGTTCTCAAGACTGAGAGCAGTCGACTGAGGTGAGAGCCAGTCGACTGACGCACAGAACTTGGGAAGCTCAAGTTTGGATATCATTTATCTGAATCTGTTATATGAGCATATTGAGACGACCGAATCTCGTGCTCATAATTTGTAACAAAGGAATCTTTAGGGGTTCTTGGTTCAATCAACTTAGAGGATCTAGATCTGATACCAATTTCTAGAACTTTAAGTGTTTGTTCGTTTCCACTGTTCTTATGTTTTCTCTAAGTATAACTTAGTAGATACCATGCTAGATACTTACGGAAAGAAACGAATTAGAGTAGATACCATGCCTAATTCTTGGCCTAGGGAAACAATACTTTAAGGAGTAGATACCATGCCCTTGAAGTGAACAAACATGAGTAATTAGAAGTAAATTCAGAAGGCAACTTAGCATTACTAACTATTAGTGGAGATCAACAACCCAACTATTCAAGAGATATTTTTGATTCAACACCTCTCATCTTAGTTTTAATCTTTTAGTTCTTTTAGAATATTACAATAACTCTTCTTCATTTTTATTATTAGTTTTATTGATTAGTAAGTTGAAGTCTACAATCTCTGTGGGATCGACCCTTGCTATTACTACGATTCTATAAACGATTCGTGCACTTGCGAGGTTTTTATAATTTGTGTCTAGTTTTATCTATATATTTAGGTAGCTAGATTTCCAACAACAAGTTTTTGGCGCCGTTGCCGGGGATTGTTTAGTATTTTAACTTACAAGTCAGTAGAATTTTTATTAGTTTTTCTTTTCTTTTATTAATAATTTTTCTTTTAGGTTACAGGACTTCGGTGAATGCACGGTAGACGATCACTTCGACCAGAGCTACTACCTATTGACGCAGAAACAGAACGAACTTTGCACAGACTAGGTAAGCTAGTTGCAGCCAACCAGTCGACTGCTGTACGGACCCAGTCGACTGCACAGAGACAAATTTCACAGGAAAGAATGGCTGAAGAAATACAAAATCGAGTGCCAATGCAGGACAAATTCACTCCTAAGAATATTGAGCAACCTTCCTGCATTGCTTTTCAACCTAATGCTACAGGGAACATGCACCTATCTCCTCATTTACTTAGTATGGTTCCCCACTTTAGTGGCAAACCAGATGAAGAGCCTCATCTTCACTTGCAAGACTTTTTCGATCTTTGCAGGACACAAAGCGTCCAAGGGCTTACCGCTGAACAAATCAGGTTAATCTTGTTTCCTTTTTCTTTAAAACTTAATGCTAAGTTGTGGTATAATTCTTTGGAACCAGGATCAATTAATTCATGGGAACAATTGGCAACAAAATTCTTGAAAGAGTTCTTTCCAGCCCAGAAAACCAAACAGCTAAAAAGGGAGATTCAACTCTTCCAACAAAAAGATGGAGATCTATTCTTCGAAGCATGGAAGGACTTCAAGAGCAAGCTTCTCAAGTGTCCTACTCACAATCTGCCTAAGGATGATCAGGTACAAGCTTTTTATGAAGGTTTAAATGATACTAATAAGGCAATTGTGGATTCAGCTTGCAACGGAATTTTGATGAGGAAAAGTGGAGAAGAAGCCATTGAACTTTTTGAAGAACTCAGCGAGAACTCCCAACAATTCTCAACAAGAAGGGGACCTTCGAAAAAACAGGGAGTTTACGAAATCTCTAATAATAATAACATTCAATTAGAAATGGCAAACATGAATAAGAAAATTGATATGCTTGTTAATGCAATGTCGACGATGGGTGGAGTTAAAAAACAAACAAATGAAATGTGTGCAATTTGTTCTCATTTAGATCACACAACTGATACATGTCCCATGTCTACTTTCACAGATCAGGAGCATGCGAATTATGTGGGTCGAGGAGTATTTCCACCAAAGAACAATCCATACTCGAACACATATAACCCAGGATGGAGAAATCATCCAAACTTCTCATGGAGCAATAATCAAAATAATCAAGGGAATCAATTCACACAAGGACATGCAAGGAACCCTCAGATGGGAAGTGGATTTGAAAGACCAGCCCCAGAACAGAAGAAGTTGGATTTTGAGTCCACCGTTCTTTAATTGCTCCAACAATAACATCAAACAAGCAACCAACAAGGGCAAGCAATTCAGAAGTTAGAAACCCAAATTGGTCAGATTGCAAAAGAGCTAAGCGAAAGAAAGGCAGGAGAACTCCCTTCACAAACCATACCAAACCCAGGAGGTCAAGAACAGCTCCAAGCAGTAACAACCCTAAGAAATGGTAAGATAATTGATAACAAGGTTGGAACACACACAGACAAGCCAGTCAGTAAACCAGTCGACTGTTTTTACAAACCAGTCGACTGCACAGACAAATCAGAAACACAACTACCAAAGGCTGTGGATTCCAACAAGGTAAGTGAAAAAGTAGGGACAGTCCCACCACCATTCCCTCAAAGGTTAGTCAATAAAAAGAAAGAACAACATTTATATGACATCTTTGAAACTCTCAAAAAGGTAGAAATTAATATTCCCCTACTTGATGCGATTAAACAAATTCCTTCTTATGCCAAATTTTTGAAAGACTGTTGTACTCACAAAAGAACATTTCAGGTTAAGGAGGATGTGGCCTTGACAGAAGAAGTGAGTGCTGTTTTATTAAGAAAATTACCACCTAAACTGAAGGATCCAGGTAGTTTTACCATTCCTTGCAAGGTTGGTGAGCACTTCTTTGAAAAGGCACTGCTAGACTTGGGAGCAAGCATAAATCTTCTTCCTTATTCTGTTTACGAAAAGCTTGGATTGGGGGAACTCAAGCCAACATCCATCACTTTGCAATTGGCTGATCGCAGCATCAAAAGACCTAGAGGTATTTTAGAAGATGTCCTAGTTCAGGTAAATGATTTTATTTTGCCTGCTGATTTTGTTGTGTTAGATATGGAGGAATCTTCAATGTCATCATCTCTACCGATCATATTAGGTAGACCCTTTATGAGTACAGCTGATATAAAAATTTGTGTTAAAAAGGGCATTATAAGTATGAAGATAAACGGAGAAAAAGTGGAATTTAAAATGTTTGATACACTAAAATTACCACAAGATGATCATGAATGCTATAATATTGATGTGGTGCAGGAGATTGTTGATCAAACATTTCAGGTACATAGCGTTGAACCACTTCAAGCCACAATCACTCAATCTCTAACTTTATCTCATGTTGAACAGGAATACGATGACTGGAGGATTGCAGAGACAATACATCACCTTGAAACTCCACAGTCATATTCAGGTAAGCCTGCACCTTTATTTGAAAAATTGGTGTCTGATAAAAATTGTTCTTCTACAGATCAGGCGACTGATGAACAGAGTAAGTCGACTGGTGTTCTAACCAGTCGACCAAACCCAGACACCCAGAACAAGTCGACTGCTGACATGGACCAGTCGACTGTACAGAAACTTCCAGATATAGAACTCAAGCAGTTGCCCGACCATTTGAAGCATGCATTTTTGGGCGAGAACCAGACACTGCCGGTGATAATTGCTGCTAACTTAAGTGCACAGGAAGAAGAAAAGCTGCTGAAGGTATTGCGAGAACACAAAAATGCAATAGGATGGACCATTGCAGACATCAAAGGAATAAGTCCATCCAAATGCATGCATAGAATACTCCTTAAGAACGATGCAAAACCTAGCAGAGAGGCACAGAGAAGGCTCAACCCCAACATGAAGGAAGTGGTAAGAGCAGAAATTCTGAAATTACTAGATGTAGGCATCATCTATCCTATCTCAGATAGCAAATGGGTAAGTCCTATACATGTAGTTCCTAAGAAAAGTGGAGTTACAGTGGTAACAAATGAAGAGAATGAACTTATCCCGACAAGAGTAACCACAGGATGGAGGGTTTGCATTGATTACAGGAAATTGAATAATGAAACCAGGAAAGATCACTTCCCTCTTCCTTTTATTGATCAAATGTTAGAAAGATTAGCAGGGTATAGTCATTATTGTTTTTTAGATGGTTATAGTGGCTATAATCAAATTGCTATTGCTCCAGAAGATCAAGAAAAGACAACTTTTACATGCCCTTTTGGTACTTTTGCTTACAGGAGGATGCCCTTTGGATTGTGCAATGCTCCAGCTACATTTCAAAGATGCATGATGAGTATATTTTCAGACATGGTGGAAAGGTTCATCGAGGTATTTATGGATGATTTTAGTGTTTTTGGATCTTGTTTTGATGAATGCCTTAACCATTTGCAGCTTGTGCTTAAAAGATGTGAAGAATGCAATTTAGTGCTGAATTGGGAAAAGTGCCATTTTATGGTACAACAAGGTATTGTGTTGGGACATGTGGTGTCCAAAAGAGGAATAGAGGTAGACAAGGCAAAAATTGACATCATATCAAAGCTACCCCCTCCCACTACAGTTAAGGGTGTTAGGAGTTTTCTAGGACATGCAGGTTTTTATAGACGATTTATAAAAGACTTTTCAAAAATCTCCAAACCCCTTTGTGACTTGTTGGCTAAGGATGTTGAGTTTGTATGGACAGAAGAATGTACAAACGCTTTTAAAACACTGAAAAATCTTCTTATTTCTGCGCCTATTGTCATGGCACCAAATTGGAACCATCCTTTTGAACTCATGTGTGATGCAAGTGATTACGCTTTGGGCGCTGTTTTAGGTCAAAGAATCAATAAGAAACCCCATGTTATTTACTATGCTTCTCGAACTCTAAACGATGCACAGCTAAATTATTCCACTACTGAAAAAGAAATGTTGGCTGTTATATTTGCTGTAGAGAAGTTTAGATCATATTTAATTGGTTCTAAAGTTATTGTTTTCACTGACCATGCTGCTTTGAGATATTTGTTGGCTAAAAAGGAAGCTAAGCCTAGGTTGATCAGATGGGTGCTGTTGCTTCAAGAATTCGATCTTGAGATTAGAGACAAGAAAGGAAGTGACAATGTTGTGGCAGATCACATGTCCAGATTATTGCAGGAGGAGGAGAGAATTGTGCCCCCGCTGAACGAAAATTTCCCAGATGAACAATTATTTGCAATAAATATTCACACTCTCGGGGCAGTCGACTGGTCCCTCAACCAGTTGACTTATCTCTCTGAACAACTCCCCTGGTTTGCTGATATTGTCAATTTTCTAACTGCTCATGTTTTTCCTCCAGGTATGACACATCAGGAAAGGAAAAGATTGGTGGATCTGAGCAAACACTATTATTGGGATGATCCTTATTTATTCAAATTTTGCTCTGATCAAATTATAAGAAGATGTGTGGCAGACGAGGAACAAAGGAGTATTCTACAACATTGCCACCAATATGCATGTGGAGGACATTTTGGGCCAAAGAGAACAGCACTTAAGGTATTGCAATCTGGTTTTTATTGGCCTAAAGTATTCAAAGATGCTTTTTCTTTTTGCAGGACTTGCGACAAATGCCAAAGGACAGGCAACATCTCTTCTAGAAATCAAATGCCACTACACAACATACAAGTAATCGAGCTTTTCGATGTTTGGGGAATCGACTTCATGGGTCCATTTCCTAACTCATTTGGTTATTTATATATACTTGTTGGTGTGGATTATGTGTCTAAATGGGTCGAGGCTGTCCCCTCACGAACTAATGATCACAAAGTTGTTGTCAAGTTTTTGCAGGAGAATATTTTCACTAGGTTTGGTACACCACGAGCAATAATAAGTGATGGAGGGAGCCACTTCAATAACTACCCATTTGCTTCTTTGATGAAGAAATATGGGATTACACATAGAGTGGGAACTCCATATCATCCTCAAACCAGTGGGCAGGTGGAGATTAGCAACAGAGAGATCAAGAGCATCTAGGAAAAGACAGTCAACACAAGGAGGAAGGATTGGTCGCTACGCTTGAACGATGCCTTATGGGCCTACAGAACCGCTTTCAAGACACCCATTGGCATGTCACCATACCGTTTGGTCTTTGGAAAAGCATGTCATCTGCCGGTAGAGTTGGAACACAAGGCGTATTGGGCCATTAAAAAGTTCAATTTTGATATGAAACAGGCAGGTGACTAAAGGCGATTGCAACTAAATGAGCTTGAAGAATTGAGGCACGATGCATATGAAAATGCCAAGCTATACAAGGAAAGGACTAAGTTATACCATGATAAACAATTAGCAAGGAAGGAGTTTTATGAAGGACAAAAGGTATTGATCTACAACTCAAGATTAAGACTCTTTCCAGGCAAGCTCAAGTCAAGATGGTATGGACCATATATTGTCACAAAAGTCTTTCCACATGGTGCATTGGAAGTTCACAGCGAAGAACGAAATCAAACATTCAAGGTGAACGGACACAGGGCGAAGCCATACATTGAGATGAGTCTAGAGCAACACGAGGAAGATGTGAATCTTCAACCTATTCAATACATTGCATGAACTCATCATGTCTAGCTGAAGACAGAAAACACAGCGCTTATTGGGAGGCAACCCAACTTTTCAGGGGAGTATTTACACTTTCCCTTTATTTTATTTATTCATTTTTATTTTTATTTTTCAGTCTCTCCTTACTAGATGGTAACACATGCCTATATCTTATGTTTTGTGCGAACATTGAGGACAATGTTCCATCTAAGTGTGGGGGTATTAGTTAGTTATATTTGGAATCTTTTGAATTTTTAGGATTAAACAATTTCTTATAAAGTAAGAGTAAGGATACTTATTTACTTTAGGATTGTTGAGTTTCATAATTCCCTACAAAATTGTGCGTCATGCGATTATACATAATAAACAAATGTGATGCTTTTTCTGATAATTATTCCCTTTAGATCTAGTCCTAAATCGAGTTTAAGTAAATAGAGTGATACAATATATGTATATAGAATTGAATAAAGTCAGTCTACTCCAATGTTTTGAGCGCTTAGTAACTAGGGGTATTCATCACCAATGTTTACCTTTACGTCAAACGGCAACTTGAAATATGAGTATGCAAAGCACTTTAATGTTTGTGACTTGTTGAGTAACCGGGTGGATACATCACAAATGTTTCGCATTCGCGTCAAAAGACAAGTGACAACTTTAAAGAAGAGACTAAAAAAAAAAAAAAAAAAAAAAAAAAAAAATCTAGTTTGCTACTGGATTTGTAGTAGAGAAAAGGGATAATCACAGACTGAGTAGATGCATACTATAACTACATTAATCGCATGACAAATATGATTAAGTTTGGGGATTATGACTGAACAATTGCACTAGAGAAAGTGGGTCTGTTTAATTTTACTTTATCTGAAATTGTTTGTAGTTTTATATTTTTCATTTTGATGTCCACATAATAAGAAATCTTGGTGGTTGAATCTATTGTTATTATTATTCTCCCTATTCATAATTCTAGTTTGCTTGAGGACAAGCAAAAGCTAAGTGTGGGGGTATTTGATGAACACATTATTATTCACTTTTTAGAGCAATAATCTTAATATAATTAGACATTTAAAAGCTCTATATATGGTATTTAACTCTTATTCTCTCTTTTCCATAGGAAACAGCGTAAAACAGCAAAACGAAGCAGATTCAGGACTTCAAAGATGATACACAGAAAAATGTAGAGGAACAGTCGACTTATTCCCAAGAGCAGTCGACTGGCCTGATCAAAGATAAAATCTTCAGAAGTCTCGACTCAGTCGACTGGTTTGAAGACAAGTCGACTGGTCTGCGGCGGAGTAAACAGATAAGATCTTCAAAGATACACCTGCATCTAATTTCAAATCTACTTGGATCAAGATTTTATACAAAGAATCAAATCTAAAGACAGGGTATTTCCAAGTGGACGTGGTGAACAGATAAGGAAGGAAAGGAGAAAAGAGAAAGATATTAATCATCAAATCAAATAAAGAAGGATCTTCCTGAAAAAGTGGAAACCCTAATTCTCAGCCGTACTCTATAAATATCAGAAGAGATCAACTTGGAGGAGGACGATCATATATATCTCTGGGAAGCGACTCAATCACCAAGTTCCTGAACAACATCGAGAGCATCACTCCATCAACATCGAAGAAGGAGAGAGAAGATCCAGCAACCAGAAGGCAGTCGACTGTGTGACAGCCAGTCGACCATATTGCCGGAATCCATTAGTTTATTTCTTCTTCTCTCTTTATTCTTTTATGTTGATCATGTATTCAAACTTGTTAAGCAATAAAGTTATTATTATGTGGAACTAATTTCATAGTTGGGTAGATCGAAACCGTAGTTATGTAATGCTATCTTCTTCTGAACTCTTCTATGTTACTTATTGATTGAATCTAATTGAATTGGTATAGGTTTATGATAGTCAAACTAGTTCTCAAGACTGAGAGCAGTCGACTGAGGTGAGAGCCAGTCGACTGACGCACAGAACTTGGGAAGCTCAAGTTTGGATATCATTTATCTGAATCTGTTATATGAGCATATTGAGACGACCGAATCTCGTGCTCATAATTTGTAACAAAGGAATCTTTAGGGGTTCTTGGTTCAATCAACTTAGAGGATCTAGATCTGATACCAATTTCTAGAACTTTAAGTGTTTGTTCGTTTCCACTGTTCTTATGTTTTCTCTAAGTATAACTTAGTAGATACCATGCTAGATACTTACGGAAAGAAACGAATTAGAGTAGATACCATGCCTAATTCTTGGCCTAGGGAAACAATACTTTAAGGAGTAGATACCATGCCCTTGAAGTGAACAAACATGAGTAATTAGAAGTAAATTCAGAAGGCAACTTAGCATTACTAACTATTGGTGGAGATCAACAACCCAACTATTCAAGAGATATTTTTGATTCAACACCTCTCATCTTAGTTTTAATCTTTTAGTTCTTTTAGAATATTACAATAACTCTTCTTCATTTTTATTATTAGTTTTATTGATTAGTAAGTTGAAGTCTACAATCTCTGTGGGATCGACCCATGCTATTACTACGATTCTATAAACGATTCGTGCACTTGCGAGGTTTTTATAATTTGTGTCTAGTTTTATCTATATATTTAGGTAGCTAGATTTCCAACAACAGCACATAACTGAAGATGTAGTAAACCTGGGCAAACGTAAGTGGGGCACTCTATATAGTCGGGCGGTGGATTCTGGGACTATAGACCCAGTGAGCGGTGGATTCTAGGATTGTGGTTGTTTCGTGGGAGATGAGCTTTTATTTTAAATCCGGGACTATGCGTTGTCGGGCGGATAGTTTGCTGTACTCCAATGTATATACGTATACCCAGGTTAGAGGGGCACTTGCGGGATGATTCGCACGATGAGGAGTTTGTTATAACAGTCGGGCGGTGGACTCTGAGACTGGGATCCGTATTTGTGGAATGATCTAAACCTTGCTTTATTACTGGGTAGTTTTCATGGCGGGGGATCGAACCCTTAAATGTGGAGTACGTAGGTTCTTTCCCTCGGACCTATGTAGAATGGGATGCATAGAATCCGAACAAGTATGCATTAGTGTCATCTTAGTATAAAATATTTGTATTAGGCATTAAGGCATCGCATACACTTAGCTGTTTAGTGTAGTCACATTTAACACTTTATTTGCATTCAAAAATTGTGGTTTGTTAAAGTATTGAGATCATTATATGTACGGTATAGAGAGGATGGTCGAGTATAACATTTTCGTCAGTTGTAAGTAACTGACGTGCCCACAACTTATTATGTAGGAATTGGATTTCTCATGAAGGAATAAAGTTGATATGATGCTGTCACATGTTAAAGATGTTGCTAGTTGTAGATTATTTCATTGTTGTAATTCATTTTATTTTCCGCTGTGTATAAAATTGTAAAGAACTCTGATGTATGATGAAAAGTTTAAATTTTCTTGTAAAATTGTACGAAGTGAAGTGTAAAGATCCTGTGGAATCTCGAATTCGGGGCATTACCGATGGTATCAGAGCACACTTCATAAGTAGTACAAATTTATAGGAAAGATACCCTAGAGTGTGAGTTTCAACTTATAGAGATTTAAACTTATGTTTGTGTTGCTCTATGAGATGACATTTTCTCCTCCTTTTCCCTATAAGATGGCCAATCAGTATGATTCCCAGAATGAGGCGCATTGGTTTGTCCCCTTTGAGGATGAAGAGGAAGATCCAATAGAGGAAGAAGAAGACCCAAAGGAGGAAGAAGAATTCAGGGGTCTATTGTGTATGAAGTCGTCAATTTCATTCATGTAGGGAATGTTAGAAATTGAGTGTTTTAACATCATTTTATGAACTAGCTTTGAGGCAATTTTTGAGTAAGATCCACTAGATATTATTAAGAGATCTTTATGGATTTTTTTTGCTTCTTTATGGGTACATTGAAATCGTATATTTACTTGCTCAAAAATGGTTATGAGGTGAATAAGATATTGTCCCCCTAAGTAAGTTACTTGATGGGAGAAAGTGGGTTGAGGAACTTTAGTCTCATATCGAAAAATCTTGAGAACTAAAAGGGTATAAATAATAACTCATTCCTTAGCTTGGTAAGAAAACAAGCAAGAAGGTTCTTTCTCACACGCACAGGGGAGGGGGGGGGGAAATCTTGGACCGGGATTATATGTAGCTTATGTTCTCCCGCACGTCCTGCGGACACGAATGCCAAACCAAATTGAACCACACCCCGTGTGGGGCTTCTTTTCGCCCCACTTTTGATTTTTCCTACCTGTAATGGCCGAAATAAATAGTGCAAATAGTTTTTTTTTCTTTGTAACGGATGAATCAATGCAGAATCGACGAAACATTTTTGTAATGCTTTCAATTGCATTGATTCGCACATTTTTAAAAGGGACAAAATGGATTTTGTCTGCCATTTAATTTTGTGCATTTATTCACTTGCATCCCCATAAGCCTATAAATTGAGGCATCTTCCTCTCATTCCACACACAGAAAATTCTCCAACTAGAATTCCTCTTTGTTCTTGTATTCTCTTGTGTCGGGGATAGAGTATTGTACTTCAATCAGTTCATGAGCATAATGTTGTGCTGAAACTCAGCGAATGTTTTATCCTGGGAGACAGACACCCCTGCATTCCTTCGGCATTGGGTTAGGATACGAATCTATTTTAAGGACTTTGTGTGACACACATGACTCGGTATGGTATTCATTATTTGTTACTTTATTTTTCTTTATATTTCGTACGGTTTTCAACATCCTCTTTTCATTCTCTGTTTTTGTGCCTCCCGATCAAAGTAATTTTATTGTAAAATTTTCTTACAGTTTCATTAATAAGAAAGTAACGAAATAAAACCAACAACCTGAGCAATAAGTACAAGCAAAATAAAGTAAACATAACAAAACTAAACATAGACCTTCAATATACCTTGGAGGGTGGGAACAAACACAAGAAATGAGAAGTCAAACATAAAGAGTACAGAAGATAGAATCCCTCCATCTGCTTTAGAGGGCGGGAAAGTCTACTCAAGGGTCAAACTGATTCTGAGAAGCTGGGCTTAGGGTGCGCCCCCAGCAGTCATTTCACTCATCCACCTGAAAAGTTTTAGCAATCAGCCCTCTCAGTGCTTTAGCCGTGACTGAAGCCCAAAAAGAAATAAAATGCATTATCTGAGTTAGTTAAACATAAATACTATTACTTATCCTACAGAAGAAAAGGTTATTCCTATCTAGACATAAAACCCAGCTCGTAGTAGCAACAACAATATATCATACTTCTTTCATCTCGTTTATGTATCTAGCAAATTTATGACCTATCCATAAATCCTCGTACGTGGAAGGGTAGTCTTGTGTGCCTAATGCCCGTAGTACTTCCATCTTCACAGGTTTATTTCTGTGGCATTCAATGAACATGTGACTTCTTGTTTCCAACATAGCGTCGCAAAATCTGCAATTAGTATCGATATTCGATTGTCGTTTCACCAGGTTTTTCCTAGTGAGTATAACATCACTAAGGATCAGCCAGAGAAAAACCTTAACTTTCAGAGGAGCTTTGACTTTCCAAATTATTGTAGATAATGGGGCATACATCCCTTAAAATGGATACGGTTTTAAAGAGAGCGCACTCTGAATGTGTCCCTGCGTTCCATCTCCCATGTCTTACTGTCTGGACATTGGGTGCATTTTATACCAGAGTGAGAAATGAAGGCTTTGAATTTCCTCCAATCTAATTTGGAGTGTGGGTTAAGGCATGCTTTGAAGTAGTGATGGCAACCAGGCCGAGTTGACTCGCGACCCGCCCACTTGAACCCGGCCCGCAATTAGGCAGTTTGGATCTGGGTCGAACACGCGGGTCGTTCCAGGTCGATCCGGGTCACCAAATTTGTAAACCCAACCCGCTTGACCGAACCCACGAATCCATTGACCAAGTCAAACCCGCCCGCTCGACGCACGGGTTTGGATCCCTTTGACCCGTGTGAGTCAAACGGTTAGAAACAGAGCCGTTAGGGCGGTGTTTTTTTTTTATTTTAATTTTTTAATTTTTTTTGTTTATTTTTGGTTTTTTACTTATAAATACCCCTTAATTCAATCTAAAAATTTCCACACCTTATTCGCTTACTATCTCTACTACTACTACTCAATTCAATCTAAATTCAATTAATTTTTTTCAACAAAGAAGCAAGCAACAAAGAAGTGAAAAAATTCGATCGTATCGATTTGTGTTGATTCAACTCTCAACTACGTCTACTTCAACTCCTCCAACAAAGAAGTTCTCTATCTCTCTTTCAACGACTACTGGACTTCGTGACTACGTCTACTACATTTCTCAATCGACTACGTCTACTTCTACTTTTATTTTCTCTCTCATTTCTATTTACGATTATCTGCGAAGTACGTCATTAGGAATCACTTGAAGATTGGATGAAGGCTGAAGACAGGACTCAAGAAAAAATAGAATCTACATCATCAAGCAGAAGCAACTCGCCTGAATTCCATCAACAAGATTAGGGAATTTAGGGTGATGATATCCTAGGGTTAGGTTATGTAGAGTGCACGATAGTAGTCCAATGTCCTCTCTTCAATCTAACTTTAGGCTCTCTCCAACTCTAGATTTTCCTCTTAAACATGTAGTTGAATAAATTTATATATTTTTTAACAGTATTTGTATGTAAAAAAAGTTGTAAAAATTTCATAGAAGTTGAAAAGAATAATATATACAATTTTGGTTAATGCTTAATTTCTTATACCTGTTGTACAATTTTTATTTATTTATTTTTAGGTTAAAAGAGAGGAAAAAAATTAGGCCAACCCGTCGACCCGCCCGATCCAACTTGGGTTCAACCCAAATGTGTTCACGGGTCAACCGGGTCAATTTTTTCATTTCCCAACCCGACCCGACCTGGCTATTGGCCCAATCCGAATCGAGCCTGCCCAAAACTGGGTCAAACCTGAACGGGTTGGGCCTGGCCCGGCCCGATAGACTCGGTTGCCATCATTACTGTTGCCGCTGAATTCGGGTGTGGGGACAGCAGATGAGATTTGTAGTTTCTTGAGGAACTCACAAAGATCCTCCCCTTCTTTTTCCTTGCGAACTGGTTGGCTCCTTGATGCTCCCTTGCGACCTGCATAAACGTTTGAGACACCGGGATGGATCCCGGCGACGAACCCTCCGACGATCAAGTCAATACACAGAGAAAGATAAGGGAAGAAAGCTCAAGTGTGCAAAGTGTGATCACCTTTTACAGTGAGAGGTCAGGGGGGTTATATAGTCGCCAATGGGATCTCCTTCAGGATCAGGGAGGATCCCTACTTCCTGGTGAGGCAGGATTAAGGTGGTTATAACCACCTCCTCCAGATCAGGAGGAGCCAGGATTTCCTCCAATCATGTTGAACTGGCCCCTAACGAGTTGAGATCCATTCTCAACTGGTCAGGTTCATTCATGGGTCAGCGGGTACAGGAGAAGGGACATGGTTCCCAATTCGGACCCGTTTGTAGGCGAGATTACCATCTTGCCCCTGGGACTTTGAGATTCATGCACGTTTTGAACGGTTCCGATTTAACCCCATTTATAGCCATATCATGAGCCCCCTACTTCCAAAGACTGTGTGTTACGGCCTTTGGAGAGTAGTTTTGTTGTTTCAATGGCGCATAGGGTTTTATCGGAGTTCCCAACGGGTGTTCGAACCTCGTCTGAGGGGTGATGGTGCTTTCCCAAGTTGATAGCATGCTCAGAGTGGCTCCCAGGCTGTTCTGAATTTTTGGTAATTTTCACCGATTTTATATTATTTTTTCGAACCATTTATTCATTTTTGCCAAGCGATAATTTGATCTTCGGGAGTGCTGATTAAACATTCTAATCAATAATTATTTATCCAGGGGTGTAAAAATGTTCCCTTGAATTTATAAATATTTTTTAGAATATTTAATTATTTTCCCCGTATTTTTAATCATTTTTTCTCAATTTTTTGAATAAATAATCCGAATTAATAAATAAAATATAATTTTAATTACTCAATTATGGTGTGGCGCAATCTGAACCGCCCATCTCGTGTCGGCCCGTGATTCTGAGTGATCGGACGACGGGGCAGCGCTGAGCGACGTGGACGAATCTGGGACCTCGATTAGACTATGATGCGAATTTCGAAGTGATTTGGCAGTCTATATCGCTCGGCAGAACATTCTCCGTGTAGGCAGCTCAGAAGGCCATTTGCTCGGATTGAGATTCTGAGCGACGTGGCGCAATCTGGGACGTCCATCGAACTGTGGCACGAATCCCGAAGTCATCTGACGATAGTTCTTACACTTGGTCACGTGGCTAAATCAGGGCCGCTAATCAGGTCGAGGCACGAATCATGAGGTGATTGGACGGCTCATGCTGCTCGACATTATTTTCTCCGTATGAGCAGCTTGAAATGCCAGTTGCTCGGATTTGGTTTCCGAGCGACGTGGTGCAATCTGAGACGTCCATCTAGAGATCTTGCACGAATCTTGAAGCATGACGGCGTGGATCACGAGAAAATGTGATCTTGGTCACGTAGCTGAATCAGGGCTGCTCATCAGGTCGATGCACGAATCACGAGGTGATCAGACGGCTCATGCTCCTCGGCATTATTTTCTTCGTATGAGCAGCTCGTAATGCCAGTCGCTCGGATTTGGTTTCCTAGCGACGTGGCATAATCTGAAATGTCCATCTGGAGATCTTGGACAAATCTTGAGGCACGATGGCATGGATCACGAGAAAACATGATCTTGGTCACGTGGCTGAATCAGGGCCGCTCATCAGGTCGAGGCATGAATCACGAGGCTATCGAACGGCTCATGCTGCTTGGCATTATTTTCTTCGTATGAGCAGCTCGGAATGCCAGTCGCTCGGATTTGGTTTCCGAGCGACGTGGCGCAATCTGAGACGTCCATTTGGAGATCTTGCACGAATCTTGAGGCAAGACGGCATGGATCACGAGAAAACGTGATCTTGGTCACGTGGCTGAATTAGGGCCACTCATCAGGTCGAGGCACGAACACGAGGCGATCGGACGGCTCATGCTGCTCTGCATTATTTTCTCCGTATGAACAACTCAAAATGCAAGTTGCTCGGATTTGGATTCCGAGGGATGTGGCCTGATCTCCACAGTCTGATTGAACATCAGGCACGAATCTTGAGGTAAAAGACGGTGTGGATCATGAGAAAATGTGATCTTGTCGTTTTGTGGTCGTGGTGAAATCTGAGCCATTTGATTGTGATCAAGCGCGAATCATGATGATGAAGTCGTTTTTCTCCAATACGCAGCTCGGAATGCAAGTTGCTCGGATTTGGATTCCGAGGGACGTGGCACGATCTCCACCGCCTGATTGAACATCAGGCACGAATCTTGAGGTAAAAGATGATGTGGATCATGAGAAAAGGTGGTCTTGTCGTTTTGTGATCGGGGCAAAATCTGAGCCGTTTGATTGTGATCAGGCATGAATCATGATGATGAAGTCGTTTTTCTCCAATACGCAGCTCGGATTGCAAGTTGCTCGGATTTGGATTCTGAGGGACGTGGCACGATCTCCGCCGTCTGATGGAACATCGGGCACGAATCTTGAGGCAAAAGACTTTTAGGCTTCAGGGTTAGTTGTTTGCACTTCTGATGAGCCGTTACGGGGGCCCAAAGTGTTCCAAGGCCCACCCGAATTTTTTCTAACTCTTATAAGTTCTAACTACTCCCCTTTCCCCTCATTTTTACAGTTTCACATTTACTTCACATTTGCTAGAGCTGTTCTTGTTCTCGAGCGGCGCTACTAGCTTTCGTGGCTAGGCATGTTCAATCTCCGGCAATCTATTCTGACCGTAAACATCACTTCGAGGTTAGTCACTCCCAACTCAATCTTGAAAATGTCTAGAGCGTCATTTGGGGACGAGACCTCCACCTCGGACCAAGATACTAGCCGAGCAGTAGTGGTCGTGCCGAGGAAAGGGGCGGGAGTGGTCAAGTCGGCCAGGGTGTTGACGATAGTGGACTCTCCGAGGGGGGCAGGAGAGTTGGGTCGGATGCCGTCCACACTGTCGAGCATCGACAGGGTTAGGAGTTACCCCGAGGACCTCTTGGAGAAGGCAGTGCACGGGATGGCCTTGGTATACGGGAGAACAGCCCGAGGGATCTCTCCGAGGTGGATGAGATCCCTTCGATCATGACCGAGGCGGATCTGCATTGGATCAGGAAGGGATTTCGCATCCCAAAGGAGTACGTTCTGCTACTCCTTGGCCCCAGCTTCCGAGCGTGTATGGGGATGTCGCCAGACACATGTGTCTTCCCGTACGACGTGCTTAATGCCGGCCGTCGGCTACCGCTTTCGCCTTTCGTAGTCGAGGGATTGCAGTGGTACGGCTTGAGCCCCGTGCAGTTCATACTGAACATGTGGCGACACGTCATCGGCTTCATCCTCCAATGTCAGTCGGTCGGTGTGCAACCCCAACTTGTTCTGCTCCGAAGCCTCTACTGCATCTGTCGAATGAGCAAGATGGAGTACCGGTAGTACTTGTCACCGAGGAAGGGGGTTAAACTGATCAAGAACTCGGACTCCATCAAACATTAGAAGTAGAAGTACTTCCTGATCCGAGGTCCCGAGCCGTGGGGGTTTTCAACGGCGTGGAAAGAAGATGTTCCGAAGTGGGCGAAGTCCGAACTAGTGCTCACCATAGAAGAAGAGAAGGTAGTGACGAAAATCCTCGGTCTTCCGACCCTCGGTTGGAAGGATATTACTGAGGAGGTCTTGTTTGGTGGAGGTCTTAGTCCGATCGACCCTAGTACGCTCTCTTTCTTTTTTATTTGCCTGAGTATTCATTTTTAGCGTTTGTGTTTTTCACTAACTCTTTTGCTCAATTTTTTATTGTGTGCAGAAGCCCCCGGTATGGACTACCGAGCGCTGATGGCGAAGAGGAGCGCGGCCGCGGTGAAGGGTGCAGATACAAAAAAAAGGAAGAGGACCACGGCGGGGCCTCCTTCCGGCCGAGCGGTACAAACTCCCTCGGCGCCAGTGGCCGTTGTAGAATTTGCAGGCGATGCCCCCTCGGAGCTGCAAGCTACGGTCCCTTCGGCTGAAGCCCCAGGATCTTCGAGCGGAGGGTTCTCTGCCAGCGCTGTTCTGGCCTTGGAGGTGCCGCCACTCACGGCCCAGGCAGAGACCATTCTCACCGAGGAGCACAAAAGGATCTTCGTCCTCGACTGGCGGGTGATGAAGTTGGACGGCTTCCTCAGTGATGCAGGGATGTGTATGCAGACAGTACGCCATCTGCCGACCCAAAGGACCGTGCGGCACTGAGGGCCGGTACCGTTTGTGACGATGCCTTGGAGATTGCCCGGTTGACGATGTCGGTAAGTAGCTTTTGCTTCGTTCCCTTCAGCTTCGGGGTTAGCGGTCTTTGAGTTCTCACTTTCCTCTGTTTTGTGCATAGACCCTCTGCCACTTCAGCCACATGCTTGAGCAGTTCGCCGAGCAAGAGAAGGAGATGAAGGCGGCAAATGATCGCGAGCAGTCGGGGCGCTCCAAGGTAGTGAGGCTGTTCGAGGCTGAGCAGCGGCTCTCGGCATCACGTGCAACCGAGGTGGATGCCCTCGAGACGAAGCTCGCCGAAGTGCTCGAGTACTCAGCGGCCAAGACAGCCAAGGTCGATGCGCTAGAGAAGGAGAGGGCTCGCCTCGAGGGGGAGCTGGCGAAGGCCTTGAAGACGTCCGAGGAGGCGCTGAAAGGGCAGGTGCTGAAGGTGGCGAAGGCAGAGAAGGCCATTCGAGATGAGGCGGTGGCCCATATGATGACGAATATGGAGGAGGCCTACGCTCGAGCTCTGAAGCACGTGGCGGCTCCATCCCCGGCTTTGACGGTTCGTCGTATTACTTCTACGATCCAGTGGAGGGCAAGGAACTCATCCCTCTGGCGGAGGTCGAGCCCGAGCTGGAGGGTGACGTGGCCGAGGGCGATGGCGAGGACAAGGTGAATCTCGAAGGGGCACTCGTCACTCTGCCGAGCGAGGGCGCTTCGGAGCAGCACTGCGAGGTGGCTCCCTGACTCAGTTGTCGCCCTTTTTTTTATTTTTTATTTGTATTTCCGAACTGCGGACTGGCCACCGCTCTCTTATGTACTATTTTGAACTTCAATGAAACGAAGAAATTTTGAGATTTGGCTAAGTGTTGAAAACCAATGAAACAAAGAAATTTTTGAGATTTGGCTAAGTGTTAAAAATGATCTTGCTTTGAAAACACCTTGCTTTGAAATTTTTCTAAGTGTTGAAAATACTTTTGCTTTGAAATGGCTAAGTGTTGAGAACACCAAGTGTTGGGAACACCTTGCTTTGAAATTTTGCTAAGTGTTGAAAACACCTTTGCTCTGAATTGGCTAAGTGTTGAGAACGCCTTGCTTTGAAATTTTGCTAAGTGTTTCTTGAGCTCAGTGTTGTTGTGTTCTTGCTTTTCAGATCGCCGAGTTGTGCCAATGGGTCGAGGCATCGCCGAACATGGTAACAACTGAGGCCTCTCGTCTTCGAGCTGACTTGAGAGCGATGAAGTTGGCCCTTTCTCGTAGTCGAAAGTATTTTCTCAAGAGCGAGTTAGAACTAGATCATCTCAAGCTAATGCTGGCGAAGCGCAACTCTGAGTTGAAGCAACTAAAGAAGCGAGCTCGAGAAGCACCCCCTGAAGGGGAAGTGGAGTCACTTCGGCAGACCCTATTTGACATTGGTGCGGAGAGAGATGGTCTGAAGAACGTGGTACTCGAAAAGAGCTTGGAGACGGTGCAGCTTCGATAAACTATCATTGAAGCTTCTCGAGCGGGTAGTACGAGCAGAATTCCTTGCCTACAAATCAAGGTAACCGATGATTCGCTGAAGGAGCACATTGTTGAGCTAGAGACGGAGGTTCATCGGCTACGGTGTTTTACGGAGGGGAGCAACGTCAGGACCACATCTTATCCTCGAGACGAGTATTCACAGGGACGATCATTTCACGAGTTAGCGTCACATTCGCCTCCCATCCCAGGGCATCCTGGGGATGCTCAAAGTGGAGTTGCTGGTTCGTCGAGAGAAGCCTCAGCCGGCACAACGCTTAGTGACAGAATCAGGCTCGCCGGCTTGGGGACCTCAACGAGTGCGGGGTCGCAGCAACAGAATGTTCGCCATCCCCGCTTGTCGCTCAAGAGGAGTATCCCACTTCCTAGAAGGCGTTGAAGTAGTCTTGTAATTTTGGCTTCTCAAATTTTGTAACTGTTGAGTAGTTGGTCTTGTAATCTGAGTTATTCCTCAAACTTTATAGAAATGAAACTTGTTTTCTCTTTTACACTTGTGTGTTTTGTTAACATCTATGGTTGTCGATAGTTGTAGGAGTGCTTCTGAATGGCGACCCACTTCTTACTCGCTTATGAGCGAGTAGTAGAAGCAGAGTCGAGCCAAGTATTGGACCCCGAACTTCGTCGTTTAAGAAAGAGTCAATGGTTGTGGGAGCAATTCCGAATGGCGAACCACTTCTTACTCGCTTATAAGCGAGTAGTAGAAGCGGAGTCGTGCCAAGTGTTGGACCCTGAACTTCATCGTTTAAAAAAGAGTCAACGGTTGTGGGAGCAATTCCGAATGGTGAACCACTTCTTACTCACTTATGAGCGAGTAGTAGAAGCGGAGTCGAGCCAAGTGTTGGACTCCGAACTCATCGACAAAAAAAAATTTTGTAAGTAGAGTTGAACTACCCAAAAAATAGAGAATTTACTCGAAAGATAGATAAGTTGAAAAAAGGGGAAAGTTTTCTCTTTTATTGAAAACAACTGGGCGTCCGCTTCTAAGTTGCAGACCGCTTTTTATATCTCGATAAAAAGGAAGATACAAGTAAGATTTTTGCAATTCTGGGGAAGTAGCTTGGAGCGGCGTTTAGACACCCTCTCGGCACTTCATCAAATGCACGGCGTTCCAAGTCCTTGGCATCTTTCTGCTCCGCGGGTCTTCAAGTTGATACGCGCCCGGGCGTATAACTCTAGAGACCTTATATGGTCCTTCCCAATTGGGTACCAGCTTACCTCTCTTGTTTGGGTTCGAAATTGATAACTTTCTCAACACTAAGTCTCCTTCCTTTATGTTGGTCGACCGTACCCTCTTGTTGTAAGCTTGAGTAATCCTACGATGGTAGGTCTCTTGGCAGATTGCGGCTCTCTCGCGGATCTCGTCGATGAGGTCTAGGCAGTTGCGAAGCTGGTTAGAGTTCTGCGCCTCATTGTAAGCTATGAGACGAGGCGAAAGTAGACCCACCTCCAAAGGGACAAGAGCTTCTGATCTGTATGTGAGGTTGAAAGGGAATTCACCCGTCGGAGTTCTTTTTGTGGTGCGATAGCACCAAAGTACATTGGGGAGTTGTTCGACCCATAGCCCCTTGGTGGACTTGTCAAACCTCTTCTTCAAATCTGAGAGGATTTGACGGTTCACATTCTCCGCTTGGCCGTTAGATTGGGGGTGTGCTACTGAAGAGAAATGCTGTTGAATTCCGAGATCGGTGCAGAAGTCGTGAAAAGCAGCTCCTGTAAATTGGGTCCCGTTGTCGGTTACGAGGATGCAGGTACCCCGAACCGACAGACAATGTTCTTCCAAAAAAACTTCTGGACCCTGTTTTTGGTGATCGTTGAGAGAGGCTCGGTATCTATCCATTTGGAGAAGTAGTATATTGCTACCACCAAGAACTTCAGCTGGCCTAGTGCCGGAGGGAAAGATCCAAGCAAATCCATCCCCCACATTGCGAAAGGGATTGGACTTGCCAGGGAAGCAAGTTGCGCTTGAGGCAGGCGACGGATTGGGGCGAACTTTTGGTAGGAGTCGCACTGGCGGACATACTCCTCGGAGTCACTTAATTGTGTAGGCCAAAAGTACCCGTAGTTCAAAAGCTTCCGGGCAAGTGATCTTGCTCCTAAGTGTGCGCCACATAGACCATCATGGGCTTCTCTTAAGGCGTAAAGTGCCTCTTCCGAGAGAGGCATCTCAGATAGGGCCACCCGTCGACCTGGGTGTAGGAGCGTTTGTACATGACCCCGTCCAGGAGTGTGTACCGCTCTGCTCGTGTACTGATCCTCCTTGCTTCCTTTGGATCTTTGGGGAGACACCGTTTCAGAGATACTCGAGCAGGGGCTTCATCCAATTTTTCCCAAGTGTTAGGAGGTAGGCTTCCATTGGCTCCGAGCCATCTTCGTCGATACTGGGTTTGAGTAGAACTTCTATTAGGACAGTTCATTCTAAACTTCGGAGGGATGAAGAGGAGAGCTTAGAGAAGGCATCCGCTTGCGCATTTTCCTCTCGGGGAACCCACTAGAGTTGAACATCTCTGAAGAGAGTAAGAATCTCCCTCACTTTTGCTAAGTATCTAGCCATTCGGTCACCTCTCGCCCCGTACTCTCCAGAAACTTGATTGACCACTAACTGAGAGTCGCTGAAGATCCTTACTTGTTTGGCACCCGCCTTGCGAGCCAAGCAGAGACCAGCAATTAGGGCTTCATATTCTACCTCATTGTTCGACGTCAAAAAGTTGAGGCGAACGGAGTACTAGAGGACGAAGGCGTCGAGACCAGTTAGGATGATGCTGGCCCCACTTCCATCGGTGCAGGAGGACCCATCCACATAGATGGTCCAGGCAGAGGGGTCGGTTGACGACTCGCATGAGTTGGGGATGGTGTTCTCCACGATGAACTCGGCCAGAGCTTGGGCTTTTATCGCCGTCCTGGGCTGGTAGCTGATGTCGTGCTGACTCAGATCGATGGACCATTTCATGAATCGTCCGGACGTTTCTAACTTGTGGAGAACCTGTTTCAGCGGCTGGTCGGTAAGGACAACCACCGAGTGGGACTAGAAGTAAGGGCAAAGCTTACAGGCCGCCATGACCAAGGCGAGTGCCATCTTTTCCAGTTTCGGATAGCGAAGTTCGGCTTCGCGGAGCACCTTAATCATGTAATAGATAGGCTTTTGTGTCCTATAGTCTTCCCTTACAAGGACCGCACTGAGCGTTTGGTCTGGGGCTGCGAGGTAGAGGTAAAGGACCTCTCCGGGTGCTGGCTTACTCAGGAGAGGGGGGTTGGATAAATTCTCTTTGAGCTTGTCAAAGGAATCTTGCTGCTGCGACCCCCACTCGAAGCCTTTAGCCCCCCTGAGGGCTTTGAAGAAGAGGAGGCACTTCTCCCCGGACTTGGAGAGGAATCGCCCTATTGCCGTGAGGTGCCCCGTGAGCCTCTGCACCCTTTGACATTGGAGGGGGGAGCCATTTTGAGAATGGCTTGGATTTTTCGGGGTTGGCCTCTATGCCCCTCTTGCTGACCATAAATCCGAGAAATTTGCTCGATGAGACTCTGAATGCACACTTGTTCGGGTTTAGTCTCATATTATGCCTCCTGAGCACCTCAAAGGCTTCTTGAAGGTTGAGGGTATGCTCCTGCCCTCGTGTTCTCTTGACCAACATGTCGACGACGTAGACCTCCATGTTTCGGACAATCTAGTCTCGAAAGACCTTGTTCACCAGGTGCTGATAGGTAGCCCCCACATTTTTCAACCCAAAGGGCATAACACGGTAGCAGTAGAGGCCTTGGTCCATCACGAATGACATCTTTGGGATGTCCGATGGGAACATCCTGATTTGGTTTTATGCCAAGAAGGCATCCACAAAACTAAGTAACTCGTGCCCAGAAGTTGCATCGATGAGGGCATCGATGCTGGGAAGAGGGAAGAGGTCCTTCGGGCACACCTTGTTGAGATATGTGAAGTCAATGCATATCTGCCAACTTTCATTGGCCTTCTTGACCATTATCACGTTGGAAAGCCACTCAGGGTAGTTAACCTCCTGAATAATGTGAGCGTTGAGGAGTTTCTCAACCTCCACCTTGATCACCTGTTGCCTCTCGGGGGCAAACTTCTGCCTCTTCTGCTGGACAGGCTTGACCCCAGGGGTGATGCTCAGATGGTGCATTGAGAGTTCTTCCGAGATCCCGGGCATGTACGTTTCAGTCTATGCAAAGAGGTCACGATTCTCCCGTATACACTGGGAGATGTCTTGCTTTATGAAGGGGAAAAGAGTTTTGCTGACGCAGAATGTCTTAGTGGTGTCCTCCTCGGAGAAGGATACTTCCTCCAACTCGTTGACGGGATCGGAGATGGTTTGGCCTCCCTCCTGAGGAAGTTCGAGCGCTTCCAAAGAGAGAACCGGACCCCCCACAGAGGTCATGTAGCACTTCCGTGCCGCCTCTTGGCTTCCCCTCACTTCTCCCACTCCTGAGGGAGTGGGGAACTTCATCTTCATATGGTAGGCTGAAGAGATGGCCTGAAGCGCGGCCAAGCCTGGTCTACCTAGGATAACATTGTAGGCGGCTTTGACGTCGACCACCAAGAAGTCCATTTGCTCCGTTCGAGTTGCCGGGGCCTTTCCAGCCGTTACGTCGAGGGTTAAAATTCCCTTGACCATAATCGAGATCCCTATAAACCCGTGGAGAGTGTAGCCTGCGGGCTTGAGCCGATCCCTAGACAGCGGAAGGCCCTTGAAGGTTTCCAAGAAAAGGATGTTGACAGAGCTGTCGTTATCTACTAAGACGCGACAAGCTTCGAAGTTCGCCATGTGGAGATTGATAACGAGGGCATCGCAGTGGGGCGTGCGGACGCCCTCCAGGTCCCTGTTGGAGAACGTCACCGAGACTCCGAGGCCCTATGGGGGATGATGGCTCTGCACGGAGTTAACCTCCCTTACGAAGGCTTTTCGGGAGGAGTTGGAATCTCCCCCCATTGGGCCCCCATGTATCAGGTGCAAGATGCCTTCCACTTCGGCCTCCGGAGCCTCTGTGCACTGCTTGTTTCGCCTATTAGCCCCCCGAGGCAGCTGGGGCAGATCGGCTCGGTCCCTTTTCACGAACCGGTTGAGTTGCCCTTGCTAGATGAGGGCCTCGATTTCATCCTTCAAGGTGCAACATTCATCTGTATCGTGCCCGTGGTCTCGATGGAAACGACACCGCTTACTTCGGTCCATCTTCTTTACCGGGGTGTTCATCCTTGGGAGAGGCGATAGGAGGCCATCGTTCCCTATCTCCATTAGGATGGCAGATACACTCGCATTAAGCGGAGTGAATTTCTCGAACTGAGGAGGGGGATGCTGCTGACCCCCATTATCCTTTTGGAGCTTCTTAGCTCCTTCTTCCTCTGCACCCTTCCGCTTGTTCCCGGAAGAGGAGGCCTCAAAGGTAGGGCGGCAGACGGCTTCGTCCACTCGGATGTACTTCTTGCTCCGAAGCAGGAGCTCTGAGAAGTTCCGAGGGGACTTCTTGGCGAAGGACGCCCTAAGGTCAGCGTTGAGGACGTTGGACCGGAAGGCGAGGGTGGCGAATGAGGGTTCCAAAGAAGCCATGGACCTAGCTTCGGCAGTGAATCATTTGACATAGTCTCGCAGTGGTTCACCTCTCTTTTGGCTGAGAAACAATAAGGTGTCGCTCGCTTTCTCGGCGCGCCAACTGCTCACAAAATGCGTGAGAAAAAGGCCTTCGAACTGATCGAAGGAGAAGATGGACGCCGGCGCCAGCCGCGAGTACCATTCCCGAGCTGGCCCCTTGAGTGTGGCCGGGAAGGTCTTGCATAGGAGGGAGTCAGATTCATGGTGAATCATCATGAGAGTTTTGAAACTCTCGATGTGATCTGCGAGGTCCGACTCCCCATTATAGGTCTTGAAGTGGGAAGGCTTGAAGTTGTCGAGAACTGGAGCCTCCATATTGGTACGAGAGAATGGGGGCCTGCTCGGACAAATGTCCCTTGCAAGTTACCCCTCATCTCGGTCTAGCTGGCCGAGGTGCCTCTCCATCTCGTGGAAACGGCTGTAGACCGAGTCCTCCCTATGGTCCTGTCTGGCCGATCCACGGGACTCGTTCTCATGTCGAGGAGGACTGGGGCTGCACCGGTAATGGCACAGAGTAGGAGGTGGACTGACCAAGAGACGAGGGTAACTTGGGGTTGGTCGTGGGCTGCGAGAGTGGCGATGATGATCGGGAGAGGGGCGGCGATGGCTTGCAGCCTGCCTCTTGAGCGGCGAGGATTGTGAGGAGCCGGTCGAGGACTGCAGGATCAGTGAGGATGGCGAGGAGCCAGTCGAGGACTGCGGGAGCAGAGAGGATGGTGAGGAGTCGGTCGAGGACTGGGGGCCCTACGAGCATTGTTAGGGTTGAGAGCCCGTAGGATCGCCTCCTGAAATTGCTGGAATTCAGCCCTTGTGACGGGGGCCTCCTGCTCACGATGGTCCCGCGGTGCCTGGCGACTTGCTGGGGAACGGCTCCGTCTTGAGCGATGTTGGGGTGACTCTCTTCGCCTACGGGGAGAGTTGGATCCCCCTCAGTAGGATCGGGGTGAACGGTCCCTGGCCTGCTCACGGCGAGGGTTCGACCCTTGGGCCCGCCTCTCCTCCAGATGAGTATGGAGATCGGGTCCGTGCTCGGTCTGCCGATTGTTGATCACGTTCCGCAGGTCCTTTGGAGTGGGGAGAGTATAGGAGGCCATAGAATCGGTGTCAGCATTGTGGATGGAGACCCGAACCTGATGGACGGGTTGCTTGTGACGACTCCGTCAGGAGGGTTCCCCCACTACAGCCTGGGGTCCCGAAGGCTGCTTGACGGACTGCGGAGCCCGTGGATCGAGCTTCTGGGCTGGTTGGTTGGGAGGAGGGAGATCCCCCTGCGCGGGAGGAGGAGGAGGGTGAGAGGAAGTTGTCCTTCGGTTGAAGTTCGTGTATCTCTTCTTGGGAGGCATGGCTAGGAGTTAGGTGGGTTGAAGTAGGAAGAGGATATTGCTTATTGAGTGAAGTTTCCCACAGACGATGCCAATCTGTTGCTGGTGAATTCGGGTGTGGGGACAGCAGATGAGATTTGTAGGTTCTTGAGGAACTCACAAAGATCCACCCCTTCTTCTTCCATGCGAACTGGTTGGCTCCTTGATGCTCCCTTGCGACCTGCACAAACGTTCGAGACACCGGGATGGATCCCGGCGACGAACCCTCTGACGATCAAGTTAATACATAGAGAAAGATGAGGGAAAAAAAGCTCAAGTGTGCAAAGTGTGATCACCTTTTACAGTGGGAGGTCAGGGGGGTTATATAGTTGCCAATGGGATCTCCTTCAGGATAAGAGAGGATCCTTACTTCCCGGTGAGGCAGGATTAGGGTGGTTATAACCACCTCCTCCAGATCAGGGAGAGACAGGATTTCCTCCAATCCTATTGAACTGGTCCCTAATGGGTTGAGACCCGTTCTCAACTGGTCAGGTCCGTTCACGGGTCAGCGGGTCTAGGAGGAGGAACCCGGTTCCCAATTCGGACCTGTTTGTAGGCGAGATTACCATCTTGCCCCTGAAATTTTGAGATTTGTGTCCGTTTTGAACGGTTCCGATTTAACCCCATTTATAGCTGTATCAACTACTTTGAAGGGAGACCTTCGCAAACCCCTTTTCTAGGATTTTGCTACTGCTATGTGAGGTTGTGAGGTAATTAAGCTCGTAAAGGTTCAGGGAATCCCTCCTTTGGAGGGTGTGTCCAATACTATTTGTCTCACAAAAATTTTGTGTTCAAACCATTTATCACTTGCATGATGTTAAAGAAAATAGATTTCAGATATGCAACCTATATGTTACATTTATCTGCTTAATTAAATTTATAAATCACCCGTAAATATCCAACATCTTTATCCAAAGTAAGCCCAAGTTCTCGCAGATATGCAACCTAGCTAAAGCTTGGGTAGAAGATACCCTACTCATCTCAAAGCCTTCCATTTCATCCATGAGATACAAGGCAAGCAGGACACCTTATCATGTAGCAGCCCAGAGATGATGTCCCTGCAGGTGCAATGTATTTTCATGCATCATCCTCATCCCATAGCATGCATGGCATTGGACACATGCATGTAGTACTGCATTGGGATGAACTGATCGCTTCCATTCTTTATAATTAGGGATATTTTAGCAAATGCCTCGTTCAAAATGTGAAAACTAATATATATCTCAACTATTTTAAAAAAACTAAGGACTACTCTAAATTTGGACGGAACTGTTAAAATCACCATTAAATGAACTCACGTGCGTCATACGTGATATGTAAAATGACATAAATACCTACAATAAAATGTATTTTAGCAAATATCCCTATTCAGAATGTGGAAACTAACATATATCCCCACTATTTAAAAAAAAAGAATATTTGAGATATTTTAGCAAATGCCCTCATTCAAAATACGGAAACTAATATATACCCCCACTATTTTAAAAAAAATTAGGAAATACCGTCAGTTTGAACAGAATCGTTTTAGGGGTTTGAATACTATATATATAATATGTGTTTATTGTTTTGACAAAAAAACACCAATGTCAGCATGAATGCTTTGTTTCCACATCTCAACTTGGGTGTTGTTGAAGATGATGCACCATCTAGTGTGACAGTAGGTAATAGTAAACAATCTGTTATAATAGATGATGGTACACAAGTTAGTGATGATGCACAACAATCCATTGTAATAGATGATAGTTTTAATTTGTATTTTTTAGGTCAAAATCTGACGTAGAAACTCTTTCCATTGCATTGTTATCATCAATACAGGAAAAAAGTTGTAACAACAATACATAACACTCATATTTTTCACAACACATGACATTGAAAATAGTGGGGGCATTTGCTAAATTATCCCAAATATTCCTTTTTTTAAATAGTGGGGATATATGTTAGTTTCCACAATCTTGTCCATGACATTTGCTAATATCGTAGGTATTTATGTCATTTTATATATCACATGTGTAACACGTGAATTCACTTAACAAGAATTTTAACAGTTCTGTCTAAATTGAGGATATTTCTTAATTTTTTTAAAATAACGAGGATAAATATTAGTTTTCATATTTTGAATTGGATCATTTGCTAAAATATCCCTTATAAATATTTTAAAAAAACATTTTAAATTTAACCACATAAACTGAGGGAGTAGAGAACAAAAAACAGCAAGGAGTGGGTGGTGGTCATGGGTTAATTTCACATTAAGACCAAAAAAACCAAAAATACAACTTTAAAAATTAATTGTCAAAACCCCAGAGGGAGCTTTAAATTTTGCATGATACCTTTACTCTATGGGCTGACACTGTTCCATTTCTAGATATTTTGTATGGCAGCTTTCTCTCTGCCCACGTATCTTTGCAGCAAAACTCAAAAGACCGAACTCAAACTATTTATTTATGGATACAAAAATACATTAATTTAATCTTATACAAACACATTTACAAACGTTACAGGAATCTCATCACTCACGAGAAGCTGAAACCACGCACAAAGAGTTCGAAGAAGAAAGAGAAACAAACATATCAGAGCATCCACAGTCCTTTGCTATATTTATCATTTTCTCATATTTTGATAAAGATTGGCGCTGTAGTCGTTTTTATTTTGTCATTTTATGTTAAACGTGCTACAGTACGTTCTCATATTTGAGAAACGAAATGACGATTCTCATAATATAGGGGATGGAACATGTTGTTCCATTTTTTTTAATCAGATCGGACGACACATGTGTCGTCTGACCCCTTACGGTACAACATGTATTGTGTGAATAAATAAATAAATAAATAAAAAACGACGTCAAACGGGACATGTTGTTCCGTTTGAAGTCATCTGAAGTCATTCTGGCTTGGACGGGACAATCCAGCACAACCCCCACCTTTGTTAGGTAGTTTAGGTGTTAATTAGGTAGTTTAGGTGTTAATTAGTATATATTTTAATATTTAATTTATTTAATTTAACTATTTTAATATCTAATCAATAGTTAATTAACTTAAACATTATTAATTTAACTTTTTTTTTTACTCAACGTGCTAGACGGAACATGTTGTTTCGGCTTTCTTATTTTTTGAGAATTTTTTAGCAAATGACCGCTGCAGCAATCACGCCTATTTTCTATTTCTATTGTGCCATTTTCTCAAATATGAGAAACACCATTGTGGATTGTGGATGCCCTAAGAGAGTCTGAATTATTTGGAATAATTTTTGGGGATATTTTAAGGCTTTCCTTTTGTTGTGAGCTTTAAAAAAGAAGAGGAAATGAATATGGCATTTTTTTGGATATATCGGATAGAGCCAAACAGCTCCAGCCATCAAAAAATATATAAATCAATAAAAACAGTTAAGTTACAGACAATATTACAAAGGTTTTACAAGCTGTAAAACTGAAAGAAGATTACAAAAGAGTAATAAAAACCGGCTGAATAGCACGCAAACAAGAGATCTACATAACAACAGTAGCACCACACCGAAAAGGGTGGTGACGGAGCAATCAGCCAAGATTACAATGCATCAGAAAGATCCAAACAACCCTGCCGCACCCGAATGTGGATCAGAACCAAGAGACTGAGCCATGAAATAGGATGTCAAACCTCCCCACACGAAAACATCAAGCTCTACCAGCAGCCCAAGAGAACTCTAGCGGCACAAAATTGACAAGCCTGACTGCCTACACCGAGGATGGCAAAGAGGAGCCAAAACTCAACTGTGCACAAGCTGATGAGCTGACACAGAAGCTGCTTTCCTAGCAAGAATACGAGCACTCACACGAATCTGCAAATTATTAAAGAATTTCTTATTGTATTTCCGCTTAACGGGAGGAGGGGCAACCTTCACCAATGAGGACGAAATTGCGGCAGGGTCAGACAATCTAGCTTCGTCTTTGATGAGACAAGAAGCGGTAAAGAGAAAACTGGGAGCAACCGAAGAGAAAATTGGGATGGAGTTAGCTAGTATGATAGGAACAACGGGAGAAAGAAGAGTCATCAAGAATCGGAGAAGACTTAAGGGAAAAAGGGTGCAAGATATGCATAACCTCCACCAGGAGATGAGTGAGCCAAGATTGAACCCCTAAATGTTGATACAACACTACAACACAGAAGCTATTCGCCGGCATTTTTTTAGACCTTCACCGGCGGTTTTTTACGCCGGTGAAACATTCACCGGCGTTTATAAAAATGCCGGTACAAATGCCGCCGAATCGAGCGTCGCAGAAAGATAGGCGTATTCACCGGCGTTTCTACTGGACGCCGGTATATCTTCAAAATACACCGGCGGCCAGACAAACGCCGGTATATGGCAATTTCTGGGTGTCGTTCTTTCCCCCAATATACATTCACCGGCGGTCACATACCGCCGGTATATATCTTTTCACCGGTGATTGTACAAACGCCGATGAATGTGTAATATTTACCAGTGGTCATAGAACGCCGGTGTATGCTTGTTTCTGAGCGCCCTTCATTCCCTACTTACAAGCACCGGCATGTCTTAAAACGCCGCTATAGAGATATTCACCAGCATTTTATAAAATGCCGGTGTTTCTTAGGACTGTTGCAACTTACGGGTACACCGGCGTGTGTGGAAATGCCTCTCTAACGAAATTTTCAACTAAACAATTAGATACACCGGCGTTTTATGAAACGCCGGTATATGCCCGTTTGTTTTTCCTGCTCCAGTTTTCCATTCGAATTCAATTCACAATTTCATACGCCAGTGTATGCCCGTTTGTTTTTCCTGCTCCAGTTTTCCATTCGATTGCAATTCACAATTTCATTTAAAAAATCTGTAAACTAATTCACAACTGATTCAACCAATTTCAGGCATATTAATGCACAAATCACAACCAAACACAAGAATTAAAGATAATAAAGTTTCACACGTGTTATATCATCGTCCAAATCCACCACAAAATTAACACAGTGTCATAATTAACAAATACAGTAACAAACATCCCAAATATCCCAACGAAAACTTAAAACAACAATACAAGACATAGCAACAGCAAGGAGGACATAACAACAGCAAGGATAGGCCGACCACAGATTCATACCCCTCGAGTAGCTTCAGTTTTGATTATCAGAATTTCCTTCATCTCGGAAACCGCTCTATGAAAAAAAACAATAATTTAGTTCAACAGAAGACCACAATACAGAATATACATATTTTTTAAGCTTGCAAAAAGATCTACCTAATTCATAAATTCTAAGATCAAAGTGCCAATTGCAAATGGAATTGTTAATGATATATAGAGAGGCAAAATAATTATATTGCAGTGCTAAAAAGCTAGTACTTAATTTTGTTTTTGGATATATCTAAAACAACAAAACAAATGAAAATCAAGTATCTAACTTAAAACCTTTATATTCTCCTCTGATTGGGAATATCCAATGTCTAAAACAGTAAAATAAATAAAAATCCAGTATCTAAGCATGTCTTTCATGGACTGTTCAGACAATCCATAAAACTATTATCGTGGAAGGAAATCAAATATAAGAAAAATAAGAAAAATAAGAAGGGGCTCATATCAAGTTTAGTTTTAAGGAACTGTCATCGTGGAAGGAAACTAAATATAGAAGCCAAAAATGGAAACAGAAAATGATAGAGAATGAGAATACACCAGGCTAACATAGCGGCATTTTCCTCATCTCTCTCTCATCCCTTCTTTCCCTTCAGCACACGCACACAAAGAGACATTAGCAACAACAGCAAGAGCGACAAGAACAATAATAATAATAAATTATTATAAACAAGATGTCTCTATATGGGTTTCCAGATCTCCACTCGAGCCCTCTCTTTCTAATCACAACCCAATTAAGAACATAGACGACAGCCACTAAACAATCCAATCACAGCCCAATCAAAATTTGCCATCCTGGATCTTAAATCTTCAGATGCATGAATTCGTCTTCTTTAACAGTAAAAGAAAATGAAAATTTCCAATATCTAAGCATATATGTTTCTCTATTAATTTTTCATCCCAACTAAATCATTGATGTTTGTGGCTCCAAAAGAAACCTGCACAAGGTTTGTTCAGCCCAATTCTTGTACAGATTTGGAGGATTTTGGTATATATACAGCATCCTTAGTTGACAGTGAACCCATTTTGGTAAAAAAATCATGCTAAGATGACAATTAAATGCATAAATTCGTCTTCTTTAACAGTAAAAGAAAATTAAAATTTCCAGTATCTAAGCATATATGTTTCTCTATTAATTCTTCATCCCAACTAAATCATTGATGTTTGTGGCTCCAAAAGAAACCTGCACAAGGTTTGTTCAGCCCAATTCTTGTACAGATTTGGAGGATTTTGGTATACATACAGCATCCTTAGTTGACAGTGAACCCATTTTGGTAAAAAAATCATGCTAAGATGACAATCAGATGCATGAATTCAGCTTCTTTAACAGTAAAAGAAAATGAAAATTTCTAGTATCTAAGCATATATGTTTCTCTATCAATTCTTCATCCCAACTAAACCATTGATGTTCGTGGCTCCAAAAGAAACCTGCACAAGGTTTGTTCAGCCCAATTCTTGCACAGATTTGGAGGATTTTGGTATACAGCTAGCATCCTTAGTTGACAGTTAACCTATTTTGGTAAAAAAATCATGCTAAGATGACAATCAGATGCATGAATTCAGCATCTTTGATAGTGAAAGAAAATAAAAATTTTCAGTATCTAAGCATATATGTTTCTCTATTAATTCTTCATCCCAACTAAATCATGATGTTTGTGGCTACAAAAGAAACCTGCACAAGGTTTGTTCAGCCCAATTCTTGTACAGATTTGGAGGATTTTGGTATATATACAGCATCCTTAGTTGACAGTTAACCCATTTTGGTAAAAAAATCATGCTAAGATGACAATCAGATGCATGAATTCAGCATCTTTGATAGTGAAAGAAAATAAAAATTTCCAGTATCTAAGCATATATGTTTCTCTATTAATTCTTCATCCCAACTAAACCATTGATGTTTGTGGCTACAAAAGAAACCTGCACAAGGTTTGTTCAGCCCAATTCTTCTACAGATTTGGAGGATTTTGGTATACAGCTAGCATCCTTAGTTGATAGTTAACCCATTTTGGTAAAAAAATCATGCTAAGATGACAATCAGATGCATGAATTCAGCATCTTTGACAGTGAAAGGAAATGAAAATTTCCAGTATCCAAGCATATATGTTTCTCTATTAATTCTTCATCCCAACTAAACCATTGATGTTTGTGGCTCAAAGAAGATTTTAGATCCAGGATGACAAATTTTGATTGGGCTTTGAATGGAGATTCTAGTCATAGATCGATTCTTTGGAGCCCGACTTTCTAAAAAAAATGCCATTTGGAAGTATGCGGGAACATGTTTGTTGGATAACCAAAACTTCCATTTTTATTGAAGAAAAATAAGAATAGGGCTCATATCAAGTGTAGTTTTAAGGAACTGTCATCGTGGAAGGAAACCAAATATAGAAGCCAGAAAGAGGAATGGTAGAGAATGAGGATACACCAAGCTAACATAGCGGCATTTTCCTCAACTCTCTCTCATCCCTGCTTCTCTTTAGCAAATGCACATAAAGAGACATTAGCAACAACAGCAAGAGCGATAAGAACTGCAATAATAATAAATTATTATGAACGAGATGTCTCTATATGGGTTTCCAGATCTCCACTCCAACTCGTCTCTTTCTAATCACAGCCCAATTAAGAACACTTGTTGACAGTCACTAAACAATCCAATCACAGTCCAATCAAAATTTGTGATCCTGGATCTAAAAACTTCAGAATTCCCAAAATCTGTACAAGAATTGGTTAGAACAAACCTTGTGCAGATTTCTTTTGGAACCAGAAACATCAATGATTTAGTTGGGATGAAGAATTAATAGAGAAACATATATGCTTAGATACTGCAAATTTTTATTTTCTTTTACTGTTAAAGAAGCTGAATTCATGCATATGATTGTCATCTTAGCATGCTTTTTTACCAAAATGGGTTAACTGTCAACTAAGGATGCTAGCTGTATACCAAAATCCTCCAAATCTGTACAAGAATTGGGCTGAACAAACCTTGTGTGCAGGTCATAGAATGTCATCTAAGCATGTTATATGCCAAAGTGGGGTTGGTCATAGAATGCATGAACGACACGTATTAGTATTTGTGAGTATGCAGTGGGGTGCAGCTATGATCACTAGTTGGATCACCAAAACTTCCAATTTTATTAAAGAAGAATAAGAACAGGGCTCATATCAAGTGTAGTTTTACGGAACTGTCATCGTGGAAGGAAACCAATTTAATATAGAAGCCATAAATGGAGCCAGAAAGAGGAATGGTAGAGAATGAGGATACACCAGGCTAACATAGCGGCATTTTCCTCAACTCTCTCTCATCCCTTCTTTCCCTTCAACACACGCACACAAAGAGACATCAGCAACAACATCAAGAGGGGGTTGGTCCAACAATAATAATAGATTATAATACGAGATGTCTCTATATGAGTTTCCAGATCTCCACTTGAGCCATTTCTTTCTAATCACAGCCCAATTAAGAAACATAGACGACAGCCACAATGCAGACTCACAAACACTAATACATGTCTTTCATGCATTCAAAATTATAATCTTTTCAAAATTACCAATTTAAAGACTTACTGGTGGTGGGACTTGAGATTGCTGCCCTATTAATTGGGCCATTTGTTCTTGGAGGAGTGCCACTTGTTTCTTTAATGAAGTCATCTCCTCGTCCTGAGACCCACTTGAAGTAGATTCACTCTGTCCGAATAACCGCGAGGGGGTTGGGCCTAGCCCCATACCACGGACACGTCCATGCCTCTCCTTTCTCCTAACTGCGGTCAAGGCAAGTCGCTGGCGGGTACGGAAATCTGTGGATGCCGCCGTACGGTTAGAATCTGAAGCGGAAGAGATTTCATCAAACTTTTTCCGAGCGTTAGTCTGTAAAAGGACATAACAATCAGAGTTAAAAGCAGATGAGATTTCGACAAATTATTAGCCATTTACAAAAACAGCAAGAGATCATCAAAAAGTAAAAGCAACTGAAGATATATATAAACAATAACATTGCTATAGCCTATATATAGTAGTAAATTTCTAATTACCACAATCCATGCTGCCTCAGGGGTCGCATACGTCCCATCCTTTGACTTGTGGGTGGCATCGAAAAAATCTATGTCACCAAACTCCGTAGGACCCCCAAATCTTCTTCCTATATATTAGTAAGATAAAATGCTTATAAACAAATAACTGTAAGTAAAAAATGTTCAATTTGATTGCGCTTACCAATTCTTCCCGAACCAGAGCAAAGCTCTGTGTACCAGCACAGTTTTCCTCCACCACAATCATTTCGTCATTATTAAGTTTCCATATGCTCGGCATCTTAGTTCGCCCTCGATGTTTTTTGATAGTGGGCGGCGTGCTACCCTCCCCCTCCTCTGTTTGACTGCCACTATTATATAGTAGCTGCTCATCCCCATGGCTTTCGTTGCCATCATTTATGTTTATCCTTTTTCCACGCCTAGGCATCTTGTACCTGTCAAAGATTCAATAAATTCATTAGAGGAGCAAAATTAATCAACCCATTTTGGTAAAAAAATCATGCTAAGATGACAATCAGATGCATGAGTTCAGCATCTTTGACAGTGAAAGAAAATGAAAATTTTCAGTATCTAAGCATATATGTTTCTCTATTAATTCTTCATCCCAACTAAACCATTGATGTTTGTGGCTACAAAAGCAACCTGCGCAAGGTTTGTTCAGCCCACTTCTTGTACAGATTTGGAGGATTTTGGTATACATATAGTATCCTTAGTTGACAGTGAACCCATTTTGGTAAAAAAGTCATGTTAAGACGGCAATCAGATGCATGAATTCAGCTTCTTTAACAGTAAAAGAAAATGAAAATTTCCGGTATCTAAGCATATATGTTTCTCTATTAATTCTTCATCCCAACTAAATCATTCATGTTTGTGGCTCCAAAAGAAACCTGCACAAGGTTTGTTCAGCCCAATTCTTGCACAGATTTGGAGGATTTTGGTATACAGCTAGCATCCTTAATTGACAGTCAACCCATTTTGGTAAAAAAATCATGCTAAGATGGCAATCAGATGCATGAATTCAGCTTCTTTAACAGTAAAAGAAAATGAAAATTTCCAGTATCTAAGTATATATGTTTCTCTATTAATTCTTCATCCCAGCTAAACCATTGATGTTTGTGGCTACACAAGAAACCTGCACAAGATTTGTTCAGCCCAATTCTTGTACAGATTTGGAGGATTTTGGTATACATACAGCATCCTTAGTTGACAGTTAACCCATTTTGGTAAAAAAATCATGCTAAGATGATAATCAAATCATGAATTCAGCTTCTTTAACAGTAAAACAAAATGAAAATTTCTAGTAGGATTTGTACTTCAGTAGGATTAACAAACTAACATAATTACAAAAAATTAAAAAAGTGAGATTTGTAACAAATTCAACTACAATGATAGTTTGATGCAAATGACACTAAGCATAGTTTAATGTAAATGACACCAAGCAGTAGAAAATAGAAAGATAATTAAACCAATTATTAAATTCTCATACAATATGTTCGAAATTACAAGACATAATATTACAACAAGATTTAAGACACGAAAATTACAGGACATATAATATTGAGCTATGAAAATCAAGTAAACTACAATACGACATCTTCCAATACATCGCCCTCTTCTCCATCCTTGCGGAGCCAAGTCCCGCAAATTTCGCCGTCGGTTGTGTTTACATCAAACATAGGAAATTCAGAAGCAATGTAACTGTCCATGACTTCACCGTCTTTATCTTCTGAAGTATCGCCCAGTTGGAATACATCTCTTGGTTGCATAACGAGAGCCATGTACGATTTTGGCAGGGTTGGATCTTCAATGTAGAACACTTGTTGCACTTGGGATGGAAACACAAATAGTTCGTGGCTAATGTGTGTACCGATGTGAATCAATTTTGAGAAGTTTACAACTGTGAAGCCTAACTTATCCTTGTTATTCGCAAAATTCCTATCAAACTCAGCACAATCCCCACGAAATAAGACAACACGAAAATGACCAAAATAATTCAACTCAATGATATCCGTGAGCACTCCATAGTAGTCGAGATCTCCATCTACCGGCCTCGCGTCCTACTTGGAAGCATAACTTCTAGTCTTAGAAGTCACTACCATTCCACTATTTTGAGACTTCAAATTACATTCACGATTCTTAGTACGAAATCTAAAGCCATTGAATATGTATCCTCTGTATCTTTTGACCATCTTATAGGGACCTTTGGCAAGTACTTGTATTTCAGATGACACACCTTCAGGACCCAAATAATGTACCTATTAATTTTGCGCAAATCGTATCAGCACCATGGATAATGTAGATATAATGAAGATTAACTTGCATTTTTTTAATTCACCTACATGAGATTCAAACCACTTATGAAATTTTTCATTCATCAACTTGTTTTGTTCACGTGGTGGTAGTCTTCTTGGTCTAGCCCTTCGTTTGATGTCCCTGACAAATTTGCTAAAATACAAGCAATTGAATTAAGGAATAACAAAAGTAAGTTAATATCGAACTCTGCGGTTTTCACTATATTCGATTTAAATTCAAAAGCAACTTACTTTTGAAATGGTTCCACTGATGCATGGTGGTCTAGCACATATCGATGTGCCTGTTCTCACGTTAAATTATCTAGCTCAAATGCATCAACTTTACCAACAGTAGTGTCAGCGGTATCGAAAAGATATTTAGCACCATCAAGGTTGGAAATGTCTGGATTTCTCTTTGGTCTAGTCAAAGATGTCTCTACACCCTGCAGATACCTGCAACAAAAATGTGAATACTCCTCTGATAGACATCCCTGAGCTATTGAACCTTCAGGATATGCTCTATTTTTAACATAACCCTTGAGCCGGTATAGGTACCTGAACATGTACAATTAATGTATTAGAGTGGAGTAGGGGATTAAAAGAAATGAGCTTTTGAAAATTCAGTTTTGTAAGATACATGAATTCTTTTACCTCTCGATGGGATACATCCACCCATAGTGAACAAGACCGCCAATTCTGGCTTCACCAGCAAGGTGGATTATCAAGTGAATCATTATAGTGAAGAACGATGGAGGAAATATCATCTCCATTTTACTAAGTGTCAATGTCGCCCACTACTCTAATTGGTCAATATCTTCAACACGAAGCATTCTTGAGTAATTACCTTTATATATGCTATAAAGATCTTTCAGGACAACAGTGATTTGCTCACACATTGAAGACCTTAGGGCCACAGGAAGGATATCCTGCATTAGGATGTGGTAGTCGTGTGACTTTAGACCCTGAAGCCTCTTCTCTTTAAAGTTGACACATCTTGCTATGTTAGAAGAATAGCCATCAGGAACTTTAAGTTCCAGTAGAACTTTGCAAAACAATTCCAACTCCGATTTTGACATTGAATAGATTGCAGGAGGTAGGAGTACTTTCCCGTTCGGTAATTCCTCTGGGTGCAACTCATGTCGGATGACCATTGACTTCAAATCAAGTCGGCTCTTGAGATTGTCCTTTGTCTTCCGGTCATCTCCCATAACTGTTCCTATATAATTTTTACCAATATTTTTTCCGATATGCATCACATCTAAATTATGTCGCAATAAGTTGAATTCCCAATACGGCAACTTGAAGAAAATACTCTTCTTCTTCCATGCACCTAAACTCGTCATGTTCTGATCCTCATCTTCGCCACATAGATCGGTCTCCTCACCTTGCTCCGGCCTTGCCCTTTTCTTGCCCTTTTTGCTGACTTGTGGTTCTTTTCCATATTTGAACTGATGACCATCTACCCGCCTCAAAATATCTGACCCAGAAGAAGCTCCAGGAGCATGTTCCTACTCGTCGGTACCATCAAATGTCGCTGTCTCTGCCCGAAATATATGTGTGTCAGGCAACCATCTCCTATGACCCATATAGCAAAACTTTCTGCCATTGTATAACCACCTTGAACTAGTTTGGTCAGCACAACAAGGACATGCATAACGTCCTTTAGTGCTATATCCAGATAAATTTGCATATGCTGGAAAATCATTGATTGTCCAAGACAACATGACCCGAAGAGAAAATGTTTCTTTAGGCACAGCATCATAGGTTGGAACACCCACCCACAATTTCTCAAGTTCATCTATTAACGGCTGTAGGTACACATCTATATCATTTCCAGGACCTTTCGGTGCAGGAACTATCATGGACAAAATAAATGAGGACTGCTTCATGCATTTCCAAGGCGGCAAATTGTATGGTATTAACACAACAGGCCATATGCTGTATGTACTACTCATGTGCCTAAAAGGGTTGAAACCATCACTAGCTAGTCCAAGTCTCACATTACGAGGATCTTCCGCAAAATTGGGATATCTTTCATCAAATTTTTTCCAAGATTGAGAATCAGCTGGAAGTCTAAGAATCCCATCATCAGTGCGACCTTCAGCATGCCATTTCATATCAGAAGTAGTTTTCATAGACATAAATAACCTTTGTAGCTTAGGAATCAGAGGAAAGTAACGCAGTATTTTGGCAGGCTACTTTCTCCTACGTCGCTTAGTAGATCCACTGGCTTGATCGTCTTGATTTGGTGTTTCTGACCATTTCGAAGAACCACAGACTTTGCAATTCTCCAGACTTTTCTTACCTCTCGTGAAAGGCATACAGTCATTTGGACATGCTGCTATCTTCTCATACCTTAGATCGAAAGAACTTAGGAATTTTTTGATTTTATAGGCTGAGTTTGGAATACAGATTTCTGGAAATGCTTCATTCAACAGTTCAAGTAGCATACTGAAGGACTTAGCAGACCACCCGTTTAAACATTTAATCTGAAATAGTCTGACAATGAATGAGAATTTAGAGAATTTGGTGCAATCGCGGTACAGCGGAGTACTAGCATCTTCAAGCAACTTAGCAAAGGATTCTTGTTGTTTATTATTTTCAGGGGCGGGGTCAGACATTTCCTCGTCCACCCCACCACCAATGTGTGATGTTTCTATTGACTCATTATGAACTTGGGTTGTTGGATTATTGGTGTGGAAAGAAACATTATGAATCCCCAAGGCATCTTGCAACAAAGCATACATCTTATCGGGAACACTTAAGTCTTCGTTCACTAAGGACTCATCTTCATTTTCTAATTCAACCGGACGAACAAGAGCTTACGTATGATCCTCTCCATGACAAAGCCACCGTGTGTACTCTTGAAGAAAACCGTTGACAACCAAATATGTATGTACTACGTTACATATCCTCAAATTACAATTTGTACACCGGAGGCATGGACAAAGAATTAGGTTGGGATCACGGAAATGTCGATTGGCAAAGATAATAAAATTTTTAATACCATCATGGTACTCCTTGGATAATCGTGGTTTACTAATCCAACTTCTATCCATTATAATAATAGCACACAATCTGAAATTAAAATTTGATATATTAAATAGTATTAACAGTAAAAGGCATTTTGTATATTTAATTTCACCTTTTTTAAAACCATCCCTAGCTGCAAATAAATAAACGATATAACAATTAACTGTAAAATAAAGAAATCGTGATTCCAAAAATGTATAAAAAAACAATTAAATCTTAATACAATCTACTCTATTCACATAACCCTAAACTACCTTTGTGAAAATTATCACAACCACCTTAGTGGCATTTTATCGCACACCTTGTGTTCGAGTGTAATATCGATTTGACTATAGTCTCCCCTGTGTTTGGCTTTCCGTTCAAGGAGATGATGATGGTAAAGGGTATTTGCTGAGGAAGAGGAATCGGACGAATAACGAGGGCGTCGTGCTGTAAATACGGTAACAAGAAGATCTGATGACTCATGAACTATTCTATTCATGGCTACTAATAATCAGTTACTTATCCCAAAATAATAATAATAATAATAATAATAATAATAATAATAATCTCTATACCTCATCTACATTTGTTCTCATTTAACCTTAATTAAAGTGGTCCACTTTGATTATGTATAGCATCCTTAATTTCCCCATCACAGTGAATGATTGATCCTAAATAACAAAAATGGTTACTCCTACATATCTTGGTCCTCAGTGCACACTGCACTAATTATTTCTCTTATTATAGCAAAACTTACAATAAATATACTCGGTATTAGTCCTTAGAAAAAAGCATATAGACTTGTAAATATACATGAGACGAGAGATTTGGACCAAATATGGACCACAGAGAAAAGATATAATGAAGAATAATGGACCGAACTTATTCATCTCAAATTTTCTTACACCAAACTTTTAAACCACATTGTATAAGATATAATGAATCATAAGGTACAGAACTTATTCATCTCAATTTTTCTTACAATAACTAATATATTTCAACCTCCACTTTTAAAGATTGCTCCAACATATTCTACTTATACCTTTCAAACAACAAACATTGTAAATGATTTCTCACTGTCCTCGAGGTATAGACAACACAAAAATCAAACAGCATTGCACCATGGAATACGTAAATAAAAGACGTGATAAAATAAAGATGTCAACCGACAAATGGGTAATTATCACACTACCATATAACTAAAGAAAATTGCATATTTCTCAAATGTATGCCTCTTCTATGAAATTTTAATTGTTACCTGCGAGGAGATATTGATCTAGAACGGGAACGACCAGGCCTACGAATGGGAGAACGGCTGCGGCGGCGAGGTGGAGGTGACCGTGTCAGTGGGGACTGGGGCTGTCGGGCCAAAAGGGGACTGGGGCTGTCGGAGGAGTTTTTGATGCGGGGGGGGGGGGGGGGGGGGGGGGGGGCTGGGGCTGTCGGAGATGGCGACGACGGAGGATATGGAGACGATGATGGTGGGGCTGTCGGAGGCTCCTTTCGAACGCCTCTCGGATCGGGCATTTTGGGAACTCCAAAATCGACGGTGAGAGAGAGAGAGAGGGAAGACGGGGGAAGGAGGGAGTTTTGATCGGGTATGGGAACTTCAAAATTGACGAAGGAGAAGGAGGGAAAACGAAGGGCTTCGCGCGAAAAAATTGGGTTTGGGAAAAAAGGGTGCGAAATGTTAGGGTTCGCGGGGATTTATCCCAATTAGTTCACCGGCGTTTTAATAAACAAACGCCGGTGAATGGGAGTAGATTTCTGGTCGCATTTTAACTGTATATTCGCCGGTGTGTTTTATTAAAATGCCGGTGAATATTATCCTTCACCGGCGTTTTATCACAAAATGTCGGTGAATATCATAATTCCCCAGCGTTTTATGGAGGCCGCCGATGTATAGCCATCGAATCTGACGCCCCTTTCCTGGTCTCTTCCTACCCCAGCGCGAATGGTAAAACGCCGGGGTAGATACGCCGGTAAATCCATCATATGTTGTAGTGCAATGAGAATATGCATACTGGAAAATGAAAATAGAATGTAGCACGTTTGGGAGAAGAAATCTTCAAGGAACAAGGAGAATTATAAAATAAATAAGGAGCCTTAAAATACACAATAATATTGTCAGAAGGCACTTGAGGATCTGAAATGCGGCGGTGTAGAGCGTGCCCCATCACACTACAAGACCAAGAATGACAAGAGACAAAGGATTTAAACAAACCAGAATTTTTAACCAGACTTAAACTCAGCAAAGGCACCACCGAAATAGAACAAGGACGAGCCTTGTAAAAACCCAAACGAGGGTAGGAGACAAGTTTCGTAAAAACCTTACGATCCTTAAAATGGTTAGTAATATTAGGAGGTTGAAAAGTAGCATGAGAATCATTATAAGCAAAGGAAGAAGTAGTGGAGTTCATAGCTGGCAAAGGACCAACTGCAGAGGAGTCGAAATCCTTTTCAGTTTCAAGACTGAACTTTCTAGCCAAGCAAGCATGAAGCTTGCGCTTTAAGAGGGGGTATATAAGAAAAGAGAGAAGTTTGGCTGGTAAGGGATGACCTTTGGAAAATCCAAGGAGTTTTGAAGGAAAAAACATCGACTGCACGAGTGACCAAACTTATCACAGAAAAAACACTTCATTTTATACCCACACTCACGTTTAAAATGCCTAGGAAGGAGGCACCTGAAACAAACCGGATGAGGGTCGGACCTACAAGAAGAAGGGGAAATAGTGAAGTTTGGAGTGCACTTAGAAAGATAGGAGTTAGCCAAAAGAGGAGAAGACAAGTCACTCTTCATTTTCTGAACCGTTACTAAGCTGTTAGATCTAGCTTCAGGCTCGAAGAGATTCATGGTGGAAGCCAGCCTAAGATTGCCGCAAAGCAATACACCAACAGCGGATAGGCACTGGACAATAGTACCAAATACAGTACCGATCCAAACTCACCAAAACACCACCACCAAAGAACAAACCAGTGTAGCCCAAGGCGGGCAATCGCACCCTCCAAATAGAGAGATAAGAAGGGAGATAAGGTTGAATCGGAGAGGATTAACAGAGCTAACAGAGTTTGAGCCAACTCTTGCTTATAAAACAGCTAGAAGCTGAAATAAACACTGACGGAACTGAGCCGCAGTGGGAAGGGAAGAACAGTTACAATAAAAAGCAATCGGTCAACCCGAAAGTGCTTCAGCACAAGAAAACCGATACAGGGCTCACTACGAACAGCAAGGCTCTAGGAACGCCTCAAAGACACAATTTTTCCCACTCTACCAGAAAATTAACCTAAACAAAAAAAGCAGTAAAACTCACAGTGAAGGGTTAAAAGGTAATGCCTGGATCGCTGCGGGAGAAGGGGTGGCACCGGAGCGGAACTCACCGTGAAGGGGTTTAACTGGAGAGTGGCCTAAGATAGGGTGCCACCAGAGGGAGGCGCAACGACAGGAGAAATCACGAACGCAACGACGGGAGAAACATGAACAACTGAGGAAGGAACGAGAGCGAGGACGTCCCAAAGCTTCGTTGCGCGAGAAACAGGACACGTCGCAAGCTCTGGAGGCGTCGAAAAGCTCGAAATGATACTCCGAGAGGGAGAGACCGGGTCGCCAAGAAAGGAGAGGAGAGGGAACTGGGGATCTGGGTCCGAAGCACTGGAAGAGCTGAACAATATTAATGAAGGAAGGATGGAAAAAGAAAGCGAAGGGTGGCCGGGTCCGGTGAAGGAGTGTCGGAGAGGAAAGCAGGAGCGGAAGATTTTTGAAAGTTTTTTCTGATTTGCAAAAAGTTGAAGTTGGAGTCTTGGAGATGGAAAAAAACCTGTTTTGAAATGAATATGGCATTGATTGATGATTATATCAAGTGTATAGTAGTAGGGGAGAGGTGAGGTGAGACCATATCTCAAAGAATCTGGAGTGAAAGGACTCTCTACTTTCATTGAGAATTAGCTGTTTCGTCTATAACAGCAAACATCGATCATTAATTGATGGTGAATACTTGGGTTACATTGTATTGAAACTGGGCCTCTGTCTAGCTAATTTTGAACAAAATGTGAGTATAACAAAAAGTATTCAAATTCATATTGTCATAGAGCCAGCTCTAATGACAATAAATTTTGATTAGCTAGAGAAACACAATGATTTTTCATCGCAAATTAGACCCTGGCCAAGCTCCCCCGATGAGCAAAAAGGCAAAGTACGGCCATCTACACTTAGTGAAGGATACACAAATTTTAGCTAACATGCAAACCGAGTCAAGCTCAACAAACCAAATGCCAACATCATTCAACTTCAATCCTTTTGATATGTTTCCACCCTGAAATGAACTATAGACTTGTTTTTTCTGAACATTGCAGGCATAATTGTGTCATCGGCCCTACAACTGGCTATAAGTAATTGTGTCATCGGCCCTACAACTGGCTATAAGTACCATATATATGACATTTAATGGCATTTGTAAAATGCTATATAAACTCTAGACAACGCTTTCAAAATACTATCAATAACCTCGCTATAATATGTATATAGCGTTTTGTCAAAACGCTATCAAAAGAGACAGCGTTTTGGAAACGCTGTCTTTTGACAGCGTTTTCGAAAATGCCGTCTCTTGGATAGCGTTTTCAAAACGTTATCAGAAGAGACTTCGTTTTGAAAACACTATTTTTGACAGCATTTTGAAAACGCTCTAAAAAAGACAACATTTTCAAAACGCCATATTTGACAACTGTTTCGAAACGCTATCGTAAAATTCAGTGTTTGAAAACGCATTCAAACATACAACATTTTGAAAATGCTATCTTTTGACACTGTTTTGAGAGCATTGTATTTTTACAGCGTTTTAGGAACGCTGTGCTGTTTTTTTTTTACCTGTATACTAAAAAAAAATCTCCGGATGCAAATAAAAATTAATATATTGAAAATGCCAATACACCATTAAAACTATAACTGTTTTGAAAATTTGTTTACAAGTATATCAAAACCTAGCATCATAGAAAAAGACATACAATAAACTTGAATCCATACAATAAACTTGAATTCGTAAATCCGTACAATAAACTTGAATCCATACAATAGTCACTACAAAATATAGAGTCACAATGCCTTAGCATAAAGAAGACACTCAAAATATAGTCACAATGCTGCAACATGGTCAGAGATGCAATGACGTGTTCTTTGGGATCATTGATGTAGCATTGTCGGTGTCTTAATGTTGTGCCAGTGGTAGTTGATTCTGCAAAAATTGAAAATTTGAAGTAGCAAGTATATTTTGGAAATACTAAATTTCTAGTAAAACTGGTTTGCAAACTAAAGTTGAAGGTTATTAATACTCTCAATCTTCATTCGGCCAAATGTTAGAAAATATATATAGCTTATACTAATATGTCTAATGAGTGTCTCCATAACCATCCATTAGCTTGTATATAGCTTATATACTGTTATTTAATCCTAGGGATTAAATCGATGAAGCATATAAAAAAATGTCTAATCTTAATATCATGGAAGATGCAAAGCCAGTGAAGCAAGGTTGTGAAACAATGAAAAGGTACAAGCCAAATGAGCAAGAAAACGGATGCGCTAACACGCTCGTCTGTTGCTTGTTGATACTGAAAGCAGACTGAAATGAAACATCTATGTTCCGGATAGCCAACCCCCATTCAACTACTCTGGAGGAGCAAGAAAAGTATGGATTGGAAAGTGATAATCTATCTCTAGCGCAAAGTCTTAGCTAGTAGGGCTCTCCCTTGCCTGATCTTTAAAACAGAGTAAACTTTGTAGGAACTTTACTTAAAAAAGGTACCTGAGGGATATACTTGATCGATGTCATGAGAACTTGAATTGTGCTGAGATTTACATGCCGTCAGGCAAAGCAATATCAGATCAAAGGGTTTATAACTGAAGATTTAAATTAATCTAGCTGACTATAAGTTTCCAAAATATTTCAATACAGGCTTACTTGAACACAGTGATAAGCCAGAGCCAAGAATGTTTTATCCAAGCAACAATCAGACAAACTATAGCTGATGCCCAGACGGCAGTAGAAATTCCAGTGCATGTCTTTGAAACCTTCTGAGTTCCACGCTATACTTGCAAATTGGGAGGTGAATAAGTAAGTGATAATATCTATTGTATGAAGAAAATTAATATATATATATATATATATATATATATATATATATATATATATAGGGAAAGCTTCGGTTGAGCACTACTCTAGTGCTCACCGCGTGAACACTAGGCCTTCGGGCATTCATATCGAAAATCCGAACCGTTCACATTGATCTACACATCTAAATTAGTCTAAATATGTAAAATCAAATCTTTTGAAATTCATTTATCCATCCATTGAAGTGTTACAAAATTGTATGGCTGAAAATCATTGTTTTTATAGTCACATGATGGATGGGCAAATGAATTTCAAATGATTTGATTTTACATATTTAGACTAATTTAGATGTGTAGATCAATGTGAACGGTTCGGATTTTCGATATGAATGCCCGAAAGCCTAGTGTTCACGCGTTGAGCACTAGAGTAGTGCTCAACCGAAGCTTTCCCTATATATATATATATATATATATATATATATATATATATATATATATAGTCGAGATTGGATCACTCACATCATAGATGATAACTTGAAATAATGTAAAAGCTGTCAATAGATATTATCATTTGCAACTACAGGAATCATTTGTAGAAAGAGGAAGAAATCAAGAGCATTCAGGTGTTTTGTTCGCATAGATGCATTCAACTCGTAAGTATGGGAATGTGATATACTACTCATAAAATGATGAAACTTAGTGATATCCCAAAAAGCTATCACTGTTAACACATCAAGTAATATAAGATAATCTGAGGATGACATTCATTATTTAGTTGTACACAAATTGGGATTGCATTATTCTTTTAGAGAAAAAAGCTGGGGTAAGAATTTGATATACATCTTCTGATGCATTTTCCATCACTAGGTGATGCACATCTAGAATCATGAAAGAAAATGAAGCTAACCTAATTAGCCTACTTATAGAGTTCTTTAGCAGACACATGCATATGCACATAGAAACATAGGGAATAGAGTATATTGGTCCGAACTGGTACCTACATGGTCGGGCCTTTCAGATTTAGCGAACAAATTTGTACTCACAAAAAGTAGTTCAAAGACAACGCTAACATCAAGCACATACAAAACGTGGAGAATAGAGTTTCTTGATATGAACTAGGTAGCTAACTAGTTGAACATTCAAATTTTTGTCGGACTTGGATTTACCAAAAGTAGTGCAACGACAACAATACAACCTTTACCCCAAAATTTTGAAGTCAATGGAATGATGTCATGTATACATCCTAATTCTCGGTATATGTAAGGCAACACCTCTTCTATCTTGGTCTGAGACACGCAGTGAAAAAAGTGCACTGAGTTATCAAAGATATTTAATTATTTAAGATAATATGTTTACAGTCATCATTCTAGCAAGTCCCTCATAAAGCAATATATAGTTTCATATTAATTGATAGTGCATCAATAGATTTCAAGCCTAAGATCCACCAATTACTATATTTTAATTAAATCATACTAGGTATTACTAACCTCATCAGCTCCATACTTCTCTCGGTACTGCTTGTGAATCGCAGGGCTAAAGAATAGCGCAGCATTGTATATCAAATAAGATGTTAGAAAATGTAAGGTAATGAGTAAGTGCTTCTGGTTTAAATAGAAAATTTATGAAAGTTACAGTGTTAATAAGTTACAGAGTGTTTATATCATGCAAATTTGCCAGTAAGATCTTGTATCCAAATCTGAGTAACACCGAATGTATTTTCCAACAGAGTAGCCACTAGGTTTCCACCATCACTGTAGTTTCCTATGATATCAGGTCTTCCCTGCAATTCTCATGCAAACTCATTGGCCACGTCCTACAGAAGAAAATGAAACCTTCATATATTTAAAAAATGAAAATAAAAAGTGAGTATCATGAAGATAGTAGTGTAGCTAGATAAAAGACTCACATTTGCTTGTGTCTCTAGATACGGCCAGACTTCAAAAGTGTGAAATCCAATTACGGAGTATCCCCTTCTCATACTTGAAGGGGACACGCAGAATGCTCGTGTGTTTCGTTCCAAGGACTTTCTCTAGCCTCTGGCCACAGGTGGTCCCGACCACATCAGGTAGTAATCAGGTGACCTACACAAGTCCAACCTAATAATCATTGCTCTTCAATTATATTTATATCAAACATCACAAACTTTAAACCAAATCTTTGAATATGTGCACGCCATGTGTTTTTATCTTTTAGATTCACCTTGACTCATTCTAAGAAATGTTTACTAGTAGAAAACACTCATGCATTGCGCGTCAAATAATTACTTACAATATGGGAGGAGTGATGTGAAGTCCTTGTTGCTTGATTCTAAGGAGCATCTCGCTCTCCACGACACGAACTTGATCTAGGATATAAACAACCTAGAGGTGAAATGAATCATCAGCAAGTCGACGAAGAGTAGATGTGTAAATATAAAGATAGAATGGTACAGTTTCAGTTATCTTACTTGACCACCAGTGTCGGGATAGCCCAAGACATTGGCTTGAGAAAAGTAGCCATGCGGAGAGAGGATGACAATGATAAACAGCATAGGGATGCTACCAAGAAAATTCTCAAGGGTGTTCGGATATGGTGCCTCAAGGAGATCAAGGAGTAGGTGGGTTGTCTCGTACACACATTCAGCTGTATCTCCCCATCCCCTCTCTAGACCTAGCTCTTGGAATCTAATATTAAATAGTTTTAAATAGAATTTAATCTTTAACTTGTCCAAATTTGAAGTATTAACCACAAGTAGAAAAGTGAATTATCGGTGGTGGAATTCGAAATATGCAGCCTCTGATGGGAGGCTCATGATATGTTTCTCTGCCTTCTTGAGTGCAGATCTGAGAGCATTAAGGCACTGAATTCTATCATTCAGCATCATAGTCTACATGCATTCAGTTTCATTAGTATAGAACATGCGACGGAGAAATCTAATAAGCTCATCAGAAAACAAATGTCATAAATTGGTTAAGAAATTAATTCTACCGTCAATCTGTAGCTATGCACCAGTGGAAAGTTAAGCAGTAGGTGCATGTTTTTTTTGTCCAAGAATAATTTCAAGGAAATGTGGCGATTAAGGAACTGCATAGTGTGCACACCATTTTCGATTGATTTGGAAAGTGATGGGCGAGGGAAAGAAGCATTGAACGGCTCAAAATCCAACTCAAGTTTAAAGGTTTCTTGTGATCTAAAACAAGGAAAAAGTATAGAGACTAATTAGTTGGTTAGGCTCAATTTTTATTCAAAATAGAAGTATATAACACTTATTTAAGGTTATGACAGCCGCGCTCCATCAGCGAGCTCTTCCTTGAACTGCAAATATTCAGGCACGCTCAATTCCTCGACAACCAGTTCGCTCACATTCACACGAATGAATTCCCAGACTCCAGGCCTTGGGTGAATGGCAAGAGCAACATATGGTGGTAAAACTATTGCCTCCGATATAATAAAATTGAACTTCTGCAATCAAACTAAGAAAATCATGAATAGAAGAGGAGTCTTAAATCAGGAATAACATTTGCAACTGGTTGCTACTTGCAAAATGGCCTAGTTTCAATGCAACCAAAACACATGGGTCATCACCGAGGACAAAAACATTTCCAAGTCACTATATCAATTAATATTTAAGGCCAAAATGTATTTAAAATGAAAATCATTAGGTAGAAACCATATCCATATCACACCTGCGAAGCTTTCAGAACGTCCTCAAAGACTCCATCCCTGAGACTCTTGCAGTCTTCTTCAGCAATGACATCTTTATACTTCGCTAACAGCTGATGGGGTTACAAAATTCCCTTTCCTTGCTTGATAAGCATGCAGGTTTAAAAAAGAACAAATTGATACAAGATAAATTGCCATTATGCAAATAAAAAAGAAGGAAGGAGAACATCTTGGCCGAATTTAGAAACCTTAGGTAAGCGAAGGGGAGGTACATATAGGTATTTATGTTCCTCTGCTTATCCATTCTGTGGTCCGTTTTGAGACCTTTTTTGAGGTGATTTGCCTACAAGTATCCTAACTTTTTAACAAGATATCAGATCAAAGCTTCAATCCATCATCAGTACAATAAAAACAGAAACAGGAAAGAGCAGTTAGGAATAATTTTTCAACTAACAACAAAATGTTTTTCAAACATGTCTAGAGTTCAACTTTGAACCTAGTTAGTTCCAAATAAAGAACTTTGAACGTTAGTTCACTGACTAGGTTGTTCATGACTTCATGGTGAAATGATCTAAAAAGGCAGTAATAAAGGAACAATAAAAAAGTTAACTAAGCATTAAAAAAAGCCAAATGGTTGAATAGATCTAAAATAGACAAAATTTTATAGTCATTTACGAAATTTGAAATTTAAGGTAACAAGGTATAAAAATGAATTACATATTTCTCCAATAAAATGGATTCGATTAAAATGTAGACATGGAAATCCATGACAATAATAAATTTATCCATAATTAACCAATAAGATCACATTGAATCCTCATGAACAATCACACTTAAATATCCAGAATAGAAAGAACTGCATGTAGAAGAGATGACATAAAGAAATGAATACTAGGGAGACCTGAAAATTAGATTTGGATCAATATTAAGATGAACAATGCGGGCAATATAACTAATGAAGGTAGAATAAATCCTAGGGATATACAAAGTAAATATTAACTTTAAATAATGGGAGAGAAGCTACTATTAAATAGATCAAGTGAGACTAAAACTAAGGAAAATATGGGACTAAGACTAAGGAAAATCCAATCTATTGACAGTGTTGTTACCCCAAATCGATGGCGCAGTGGTAGACGGTGGAAGAGAAAGAGTTGTTATCTCCAGCGCGGTGGTAGCGGCGCGAGAGAAAGATGAGCAAGGAGGTAGGCGCTAGCTGGTGAGGGGGAGAAGAGAGGGCGACGACAGCGTGGGGTATCAAGGAGCGGGTTGGAGAAGAGGGCGACGAGGAACGGGGATGGAGGGATTGGGGATTTGTACTAGGGTTTGGGGAGGAAAGGGTTTGGGGATTTGGATCGGGGGAGGAGTTCAGGATTTCAGAAGGATTTGGATGTTTGAGTTATGATTTTTCTTTTTTACCCCTGTGTATTCAGTTTATTTACAACTATAATAGCATTTCTAAAACGCCGTAAAAAAATATGGATGTGTTTGGATAGTTGTTTTGAACCATTTTTTTGTTTTCTAAAACCAAAAAAGTTTTTGGTTACCCTCTTTTTGAAGCGATTTTTTGCTTCTCTTTTCAGAAAAATCCAAAGGGGTCATTTCTTAACCCTTCCTCTCTCTTTTTTGATATACTATTATTATAATATATATTATTATTTCATATATACTATTTTATATATACTATTATAATATTATATTATTATCATTATATATTACTATTATATATTATTATATAATTTATTATTATTATATTAAATTATTTAATATATTATTATAATATATTATTATAATTATTATATGTTATTATATATATGTATATAATTAAATATGTTTATTATAATAAATTATTTCATATTATTATATAATATACAATTATTATAATATATTATTATTTTATATATACTATTTTATATATACTATTATTATATATATATATTATTATATATATTATTATTATATATTACTATTATATATTATTATATATATTAATATATAATATATTAATTTTATATATTATTATATATATTATTATATAATATACTATTATTATAATATATTGTTATATATATATTTGTAATATATTATTATTACATATATTATTATTATTATTATTATTATTATTATTATTATTATTATTATATATATTATTATTTTATTTATACTATTTTATATATACTATTATTATATTATATTATTATTATATTATTATTATTTTATATATACTATTATTATGTATATATTATTATTATTATTATTATTATTATTATTATTATTATTATTATTATACTAGTATAATGCACGTGCGATGTTTTTTTAAAAATATGTATTATACACGTGCATTGCATGTGGGAAAAATGGGGAGGGGGAATGAAAAAGACAAAAAAAAAATCTACGTATTATACACGTGTGGAGAAAATGGGGAGGGGGAATGAAAAGGTCAAAAAAAAAAAAAAATCTACCAACACGTGCGCTGCACGTGTTGACACACACACTAAGAAATAATAAAAAATTGTTTATTTGTTTACAACCCCAACTCTCCCATTAATATAGTAGAGATATATTATATTATTATTATATTATTATATTTTAAAAAATTATCTTACCAAAGAGTAAATTTATTTATACTATATATATTATTATTTTATTTATACTATTTTATATATACTATTATTATATTATATATTTGTTATATATATTATTATTTTATATATACTATTTTATATATACTATTATTATATTATATTATTATTTTATATATTATTAATATATATTATTGTTATATATATTATTATTATTATTATTATTATTATTATTATTATTATTATTATATATATATATATATATATTATATTATTATATTACCTTATTTTAAAAATGTTATCTTACCAAATGTAAATTTTAAAATTATTCAAAGACAACATTTTCTTTAGAAATCCTATTATTAATCACTTTCAACAACATTAGTACTTAAATGCTGTAATAAATCCACTATAGATAGTCCTATATGTTGTATGTTCTAGTTGGACATGTAAGGTAATGAATTGCAACTTTTTCTTTGGTGAGTTAAACAAGAATTATTACTCTGTTATGATTTTAATTGCAAATAAGAAAAATTTCCGTATGCACATAGACCAAATATATCTTCTAATATTATAATAGCCCAATATATCTTCTAATATTATAATAGGACAGATGGAGTTGTTGTTTGTAAGCATATCAATTTACATGTACCATGCATATATAGCTAACATAAAAGAGTTCTCCGGTTCAAGATCAGATTACATCGAAATCACACCTATAAATTACTGATAGTCGTTAATAGTAGGTGTTGACTAAAGATCATGTGAAGAAAAGTTTACTAGATACCAAAAAGAATATTGAAATAATTTGTACATGGAAATTCTGAAATCAACGAAAAGAAATGTTTACAAAAGGAGATAGAAATCAGAAAAATTAAGGAATATTCTAAAAATTAAAAAAAATATCATAGGAAACAATTAGGTAGTGTTTGGCCCAGCTTAAAATTAGCTTAGCTTCTCCTTTAGAAGGAGAAGCTGGGCCAAACGTATATTTTGAAAAGCTCTACAAAAAGAGAAGTAGCTTTTTTTATGAAGAAAAGGAGCTCTAAAAGAAGCCCTCCAGATCTACTTCTAGCTTCTAGCTTCTAGCTTCTACATCAAAAAAAAATCTCTCATTCTTTGGCTTTCTCCCGTCCTACCTCCCTAAAAATCTCTCAGATCAAACACACCCCTAAAAAACAATCCCCCCGTAAAAAAGGGGGGATAATTTATCTGAGAAGAAGGTCGAAGACAGCCATGGTCGAAACAAGGCGGAGCTCTGCTTCTGGAAGACAGCCATGGTCGAAACAAGGCGGAGCTCTGCTTCTTCCTCTTCCGTTAACAAGCGCCTCTCCTCGTCCCCTCCCCCTCCCCCCCCCCCCCCTGCAACAAGCGATCCAGGGTTAGGGTTAGGGTTCTTCCCCCTTTCAGATCCGATTGGTTTTCGATTTGATTAAAGGTGTTGTCTTTTTTGGCAGGCGGCGGCACCGGCAGTTAAGGAGGAACGCGATCAGAAAAAGGAGATTAGGGATTAGGGATTTGGTGAAGATGGTGGAGATTAAGGAGCTTACAAATTTTGATGTATAAAAGTAGCTTTTAATTGATATCTTACCAAACAACTTCTAGCTTAAAAGTAGCTTTAAATTAAAAAAAAAAACTGACTATCCAAACAGCTTCAGCTTTTAATTTCAAAGCTGTACTTTCTAGCTTCTCCGTCTGAAGTAGCTTTAAAGCGAAAAAAAGCTAGGCCAAACGCACCCTTAAAAGATTATATTCACTTTCATATAACCCCTAATTTTAACGTTTACCGCCTACCCAAATACTAGTTTATACCTAAGATGATGACTTAGTAGGTGTCAATCACTCTCAAATTCTCCACTAGCAAATATAATTAACTTAGACAAACCCTTCTTTATCTCTAATCTCTAATCTCTAATCTTTAATAATAATAATAATAATCTCTAATATTATAATGAAAGAAGGTCTTAGTGTCATTTGTAAATCTACCAACGCGCGCAACGCACGTGCATAACTATTATTAAAGAGGTCTTAGGTTTGTCTGAATTTTTATTTTAAAAAACTATATTTATTAAAACTTGTATCGCACGTGTAAATCACTAGTAATATTATAATGGGAGAAGACCTTAGTATCATTTGTAAATCTACCAATGCGTGCATTGCACGTGCATAACTAATATGAAGGGGTCTTAGGTTCAAGTCCTCACCACGTCATATTTTTTACTTTTTTTTAAAAAAATATATTAAATGTCCATCACACATGTAAATTATTATCTATCTATCCATCTATCTATAACTAGTATAATGTATGTGCAATGCACGTCTGCAAAAAGTAAAGTCATCAAATTAAATGAATATATATCGAATAAGAAAAAAATAGTTTATATTTGAATGTTTTGATTTGGGCTACACGTGCGGTGCATATTTATATTTGTTGGATATAATTTGGACGTGTATTATACATGTTTATATAGTTACAAATTTATGGTTTCTTTGTTACAAACTTCAACTCTCTAATTAAAATAGTAGAGATACAATATATAATAACTATTATAATGGAAGAGTTTTTTTTTTTGATGAACCGGATAGAGCCGAGGGCTCCAGCCATGCAAATCAATATATTAATGAAAAATTCTTACAACCGGAGCATCAAAAATAGTAACAGATTTACAAGGTGTAAATAAAACTAATATTAAAAAATCAGACAACATCAATAAAAATACGGGCTGATCCAGAGATAATCGCCTACCACGACCAACCGCGCAAACATGATACTAGCACCGCGACAATACAGGGTCCGACAGCAATAGCCAGCACCAAAGCTCCCAGGAGCAGACCAGTCAACAAACGAAGCCAATAATGAACAGTATCTAGCCTGAGCTAAAACTAGGCACAACAGTAGAGCTCGGTAATCCTCAACACAGAAAACCCAACAGCCACAACAAAGGCCCAGAAATAAATAAGCTACCAAACTACTAAGAGATGCAATAAGATGGCAACAGTCTAAGAGAATAGCCACATATATAAGCAAGCGCAGAAATAAACGATACTGGGATTAATAAACATCCCAGAAAGTATAGCTACAGGCATCATAGAAGAACTACAAAAGTGATCTGAGAAGGATTACATGGAGACGCTATAATGCAGTAAACCCAAACACAAAGGTAGTGAATTAAAGAGTTAACATCGCAATCGTCAAAACCAGTACTGAGAGCGCCCCCTCTGCTGCAGTCAGCCAAGCGAAAGAAACTAGCAGAGGAAAGGCAGCAGAGTACAAGCACACCCAGAATCATGGAAAGACAGTCGACACAATCCACCATAAACAATGGGAGAGAGATAACCCACTGCTATCTATCGCAGAAACACAAAAAAATCCCACTAAATGGGGAGCCCTGGCCTCAGGAATCCAAAATAACAAAAAAGGCACAAACAGACGCCTCAGTCCTGCGTGAAGAAAGAACTAGCAAGTCAGAGAGAGGCATCAAGAAATAAAGAACATACATACACAATAGAATGGAAAGGTGGAATTTATATTGCATGTAAAACTTGAAGACAATGAATCGCTTCAATCATTCTACTGTCGTGAAGCTCATTTTTAGCCTCTTGCTTTAAAGACGAGGACCAAAAATTGAAAAGAAACTTAGAGTCTTCAATGATGGAAACGGAAGAGGCCGCGCGCTGACTAAATAGTCTTTTGTTCCTTTCCATCCAAAGAATCCAGATAATGATTTGAACAGAAAGGAACCAAGAGCGGTGATATATAACTCTCGAAGGAGGGTTGGACCAACAAGAATGTAAATCGGATGGAAGGGTGGAATTTTCCAACGCTAGAGAGGAAATTTTCCAAAGCGGGCGTGAAAAGTCGCATCCCACGAAGAGGTGGTTGGCGTCCTCAAAAAAGGAGGCACATGGGGGACAGTTTTGTCCCCAAGCCAAGTTCCTTTTGTTAAGAACCTCGGCCGTAAGAAGTCTGTTGTTGAGGGCCAGCCAAGACAGAATTTTGACCTTGAGCGGAGCACAAGATTGCCAAATGGTCTCGGCGAATGGATCGCGGATACCTCTAAAGTTGAGAAATTGATAAAAGGATTTGACCGAGAAAACACCTGCCGAGTTCCACCGCCAAGAGAAATCTTCCTTAGGGTGCCAATCATAATTGTTCAGAGAGGAGATAAGCTCGATGAACTGAGAAGATAGCTGAGGAGGAAGGTTAATAGTGAGGGGGACGTTCCAAACACGATGGGTGTTTATGATATTGAAAGACTCTGCTACAGTAGCGTGCGGGGCGGCAGCCAACCTGTAGAGGGCCGGATAGGATGAGGCCAATTTAACATTGCCTATCCATAGGTCATGCCAGAACAACGTCTTGGAACCATTAAAACAGTCATGGGAGATGCCACATTGGAAGGCGGCGGCAATTTTGCAAATGCCTTTCCAGAAAGGGGAAGCAGATCGATGGACATGGTTGGGAAAAACCCACCAATGGCCATTAGGATAGTAATTAGCCTTGATACTTTGTATCCAAGGTAAGTGATCGCATTTGAGGAATTTCCAGAGTCATTTACCTAAAAGAGCAATGTTATGGTTACGGAGATTAAGGACTCCCATGCCCCCTGCTTCCTTGGACGAGCAAACTAAGGTCTAATTGGCAAGGTGGGATCCCCGATGGTAAACGGGGGATCCTGACCAGAAAAAGTTGCTCCGGATCTGGTCAATTCTCTTAATAACCTAGGATGGGATGAAGTAGAAAGACATCATAAATAGGGGGATAGAGGAAAGCACCGAATTGAGAAGGACCAGTCTGCCTCCTCTAGAGAGCATCTTGCTTGACCAGATGTTCAATCTAGATTCCACCTTATCCACCAGGGGCACCCAATCAGATTTGTGCAGTTTGCCCCATCTTAGGGGCACGCCCAGGTACGTAATAGGAAAGGACGCTATCGGACAGTTAAAGAAATTAGAAATTTCAATCTGGCAGTTTGGTGAGCCTTCCAGCCAAAGAATAGACAATTTTTGGAAATTGATGGACAGTCCCAAAGCCAATTCGAATAGGTAAAGCAGAAGTTTAAGATTACGAAGAGAGTGAGGGTTAGGCTTCGCAAAAATAATAGTATCATCCGCGTATAGAAGGTTAAGAACACCGGGAAAAGACCCTGATGCCCCCAAACCATCTATAGCGTGAGCCTCCCACGCATTGCGCAGCAGTTTGCTAAACACGTTAGCAACCAGAGCAAAAAGGAGAGAGGAAAGTGGATCGCCCTGCCGAAGGCCCCTTTTAATTTGAAATTTGTTACCTTCAGAGCCATTGATGAAAATGGATGAAGTGCCAGAGAGCAGGCTGGACTTAATCCAAGAAATCCATTTGGGACCAAAACCTCTATGGACTAAAATGTCCAGAAGAAAATCCCAGTTCACGTTGTCGTAGGCTTTTTGAAAATCTAATTTGAGGAGAATGCCTTCAGAATTTGACCTGTGGCAATGGGAGATAATTTCTTGAGCCGACGCAACGCTATCAAGGATGAAGCGATCCTTGATGAAACCCGATTGAGCAGGATCAATAGGGGAAGGCATAACCTCACAGAGTCTTGTAGAAAGAACTTTCATGATAATTTTGAAAGAGGTATTAATAAGACTGATAGGTCTAAAGTTGGAAACCGTGTTAGCGCCCGCAATTTTAGGAATGAGAACAATGTGCGCATAATTGATACGGTCGAAAGAAAAACCGCCTTGATGAATTCGGAGAACATACGGAAAAGATCATCTTTCAGGCAATGCCAAAACTTTTGGAAGAAAAAAGCAGGAAATCCATCAGGCCCTGGAGCAGAATCGCTTTTAAGGGCAAAAACGGCTGCTTTAATCTCCTCCAAAGAAAACGGAGCCTCAAGAGCAGAGAGATCAATAGAAGGGGGGCCGTAAAGGTGGTGCCAGTCTAGAGTAATCTCTCGCTGTTTGTTAGAGCCGATGAGATTTTTATAGAAAGCCAGGAACGACCGATGGATTTCCGCATCGGAACAAAGTTCGATACCATTGTCGATGATCGAGGAGATATGGTTACAACGTTGTCTGTGCGACGCAAATGAGTGGAAGAAAGCTGAGTTACCGTCATCTTCTTTTAACCATTGTACCCTGGCTCTTTGATCCCAATAAACGTGATCCTGTAGCAGGATGTCGGCATAATCTTGTTTACAGGACTGCCTTTCGGCCCGAGCTGAATCGGAAAGAGGGCCCAGCTCTTCCTGCTGATCAATTGCTTCAATCGAAGCCAGAAGGAAATTTTTTAGGAAATTGGTATTAAACTGACGGTTATCCCTCAAAAATTTTCACCCAAATTTGATGGCGTGAAGTTTGAGAAGAATGCTAGCTAAACCGGAAGGACCGGAGACCACTGCTAAGCATTCTTCAACCATCTTGATTAAAATCTGGTCTTGCAACCAGAATTTTTCAAAACGGAATTTGCACTGGTGGTAGAAAGGGAAATTCGAGTAAAGAGCAATGGGAACGTGGTCAGATGCGGGGTTAGGAAGAGCCTTGGAAAAAGTATTATGGAAACGGTTAATCCAAGAAGACGAAACTAGGAAACGGTCCAGCTTGGCCAAGGAAGGGACCTGACGCTGGTTAGACCAAGTGAATGATCTACCATTGAGAGGAATGTCCGTCAAGTGTAAGTCCCGGATGCAGTCATTGAAACGGAAAGATTGGAAATCGATAGGGGCAGATGAAGATCTTTCAGAGGAGAATCTGGTAACGTTGAAGTCTCCACAGAGGAAACAAATACCGTTAGAAAAAGACTGAAGAGATTGGAATTCTTCCCAGAACAATGGACGGCCTTCTGGGGAAGACGGTCCATAAACTGAAATAACCGTAATGGTACAATTGAGAGAAGAACATTGAAGATGAGTGATTAGAAAGTAGGTAAGGCGTTGATAAGAGATAAGGAAAAAGACCGACTCTTTGAATCCCAAGAGTATACCCCCTCGAGAACCTACAGCATCTAGGGAAATCCATTTGGAAATAATGGATCCGCCTAAAGCCCGATAGACAGCAGGGGAAGGGGATTCAATCTTAGACTCTTGGATCGAGATCAGATCACAATTAGAAGAGCTAATTAATTGGAAAATCGCCCTTTGTTTGACGGGGCAATTGAGACCCATAATATTCCAAGAAATGCTAATCATTAACACAATGATGCTCACGCACTCTTTTACGTTCAAGATCTCTAATCAATGGAATGAAGGAAGAATTGTTCACCTCTGCTCTAAAACCCAGACAGAGAATCTGTTGCGACAGTTGATGTAACACCTCGAATTTGTAAAATACCGAAAATACTTGTTTTTATATATTTTGGGGTGGAGAAAATTATTTTTGATATATTTTATTTAAATATTGATATTGATATGAGTATTTTTGATGGATTGGTGTAGATGATATATTGGAGTTTATGAGTTGAGTTTTGCGTGAAGAAATGTTGTTTATCTTATTTTATAATTTTAGAGAATTATTATGAGACTATTTTATGCATTTTAGATTGTTAGTATTTTAAAGTGCGAGAGCTGGGGGTTTATTTGAAATATTTTGGAGATTGGGGGTTTATATACAAATATCCCCTTAAAAATCCTTTATTATATTTATACTTTATAAAATATTTACCAAACACCCCCCCCCCCCCTTTTCCCTCATCTTCTTTCCCGTTCTTTCCTTTTTCCCGATCGCAAGTAAAGGCAGCCGAACCCAATCGGCGCCATCTTTACCCGCTCGAATCCACCCTCATACTTTATGGTTTTCGAATTAAATTGGGGAAAAGGCTAATTGAAGGGTGCTCTAGCTAGTGGTGGATTCGATTCGGAGAAAGGACTTAGTAATGGTATATCTCTTTTTAATTATTTGTGTATTTTCGTATGCTTTTAAATTCTTTTGCTTAGTAATGGAATATAGGGTTGGTGAGTAGTTCATTTTGATGTTAGGGTTAAGAAATTAGTAAGTTGATGGAGAAGTTGCAAGTTGCTAATAAATTAGGGTTTTGGGTTTGGAAATGAGAATTATATATATATATATATATATCAATTATCTTCCGCATGGTAGTAGAAATTGTAGTTTAGCCATTAGAATAAATTGGGAAGGGTTCTAGAAATTGTTTGGGGAATAAAAATCCCTTAGACATTAGATTATTATGTGCATCGCACGTGTATCCCAGACGTTCAATAAAATGTCTGTGTGATAGTAAGATAATTAGTATTATTGTTTTCCCGTGACTGGTTTGAATGATTTGAGCCTTAATTGCGTTGAAATTTGATAATAGGATATGTTGGTGACTTTGGATGCGGGATGGCGAGATGGCGCTTCGAGTCTTCGCGGGATGCTATGTGAGTATGATCTTTAATTTTATATGCATAAGGTGCTATGAAAGTTTTAAAATACGGTTTGGTGTGTGATGTGTGAAGTGTATTGAGTATGGAAATGTTCATAAGTAGAATACGGGGTAAATTATGAGGTATAAGAAATTAGGATATATATATGTATGAGAGTGTGTTGTTGGTTGTAGATAAATATTTATATGCTTCTGGGTTGTAATGATGAGATTTATGTATGCAAATGTTTGGGGATATGTGATGTGTGATCTCATGACTGATGTGATGAGGTGGAGCGCATGGTGTGTTATGATATGATATTGTGATGCGATAATACGATGAAGTGAATGGTGTGGTGTATGTGTGATAGGTGTGCGATAAATTGAAAATTTGGTGTGATAAAGTAATGTGAAAAATTTGTATGATGTGGGTGCGCCATGTGGACAACTAATGGTTTGCGTATGTTTATGAATTTAATGGAGTCGTGTGCTTTCATGTTATGGTATAATGGCGAAATTATATTACATAGGAGTTATAAAGAAGATATCTTTATATATGGAGTTATATTATAAAGAGGAGATATATATATGAAGAAATATAATAAAGGAGATATATTTATTTATGGAGTTATATTATAAAGGAGATATATATATATATATGGAGATATTTTATTAAAGGAGTTACTATATTAAGGGAGTTATTATAAAGGAGTTATACTATAAAGGAGATATACAGTGATGTATTATAAAGGAGTTATGTTATACAGGAGATATATTTATATATGGAGTATATTATAAAGGAGATATATTATAAATGAATATGCGAAGTTATTTTATTAAATGAGTTATTATATTAAAGGAGTTGTATTAAAGGAGTTATTATAAAGGAGTTATATATTGCCCCAAATTATATTTGGGGAACAGGAGTTTTATATATATTTATATTGCCCCAAATTTTATATTTGGGGAACAGGAGTTATATTGTGAAGGAGTACATAATAAAGGAGATATGTATATGTATATAAAGGAGAATTAAATATTGCAGTGCCGCACAATCTCCCGGGGTTTGGGCTAGACCCCATAGGCCCGGGATACACCCGGGAACAGGAGTTATATTTATATATTGCCCCAAATTATATTTGGGGATCAGGAGTTATATATTGCCCCAAACTATGTTTGGAGATCAGGAGTTTCCCTCGCTACTATAGGGCCAGGAGGAAGACGTAGCCTCGGACGTGTAAGACTCTGTGTGAGCATCGATCCGCGTGTTATATTTTACTTTTTACTAGCCTTTTGGCTTTAGTCTTGGTTGGACAAGCGCACAACCGTACTTTCAATCCAGCCCACAAATGGTAGATGCTTAGGACACCTGGATCTGGGTGATGTGGTGGGTTAGCGGGATTGAAATGTATGGGATGGGAAGCACAGAGATCCCTGTGTTGTACGAGGAGGTCAGTTGTGTGGGCACTGAAAAAGAGAAAATATAAAGGTGTATATGTGTATTGAAAGAATATATGTATATATATAAAGCTATTGATGATATGATATATTATGGAGATTATTTATATTATGGGAGATGTGAATATACTACGGGAGATATATATGTATATATTGGCATTTGGCTTGAGATGAGATGTGATATTACCCAGACTGTGTGTTTGGGGTGCGGTGAGTATTACCCAAGCTATCGGCTTTGGGGTTTGGTATGTGATTGCCCAAACTATGTTTGGGATATGGAGTATATTGTGATAAGAATGAAAGTGAAGTCAAAGGCATTTGTGCTATAAGTGGTATGTTAATGATGTGATGAAATGCGAGTAAAGTGCCAGGTGTATTGAGATGTTATGTTTTGAGTATAAGACATGAATTAATATGATATTATGAGAAGAGATGTAAATGTTTATGGTGTGATACGTGATATAATACAATAAGACCAATACCTGTATTATGAGGTGGGTAATGAAAATGGTTATTAAAGAAAGTGTGCTGTGTTATAAGTGGTGTGCCTTGAAATTGTGACTAGGAACTACCCGCCTGCTATTTCGGAGGAAATAGTGGGAACTACCTGCCTAGGCACAATTTTCAGGATGGACGAGGGAGTTGTTGATATGCTAGTTGTATTGTGAGTTGGAAATAAAAATAAAGATGAGGGTGAAAATAAGCGATATGATGAGATTGGAAGAAAAGAAAGTAAAGGGTAAATTATAATGTGATGATACGTGGGATGAATGTGTTATTATGAGACTAAGTGTGGGGAAGGTTCTGCGATTACATGAATGCGTATGAGGATATACGATGACAATGAATAAGATGATTTAAAATGGAGTGGATGTGAAGTAATGTTACGAGATAAGTAGGAAAGAATGAGTTGTGTGTATAAATGAAAAGGAATGGTAAATGAAATATGTGGTTGGATAAGTATGAAGAAAAATGGCAGAGACCATATGTGATTAGTAATAAAAATAAAGAAATGTGGAGGTGATGGTAATTATGAAATGATGATTATTTGTGTTGGGGATTTCAAAATACAAAGAAATGGAATGTGAATTAGTGTGTTGCTTTGTAATTGAGCATAAATTGAACGAGTTGTGTATATATGTATTTATATATATGCAGTCATATATTAAGATGCATTTAGCGAAGGGTGTGAAGTTATGGATATAGGTTGACGGATACAGATTTGACGAGTACTTAATACAAAGTGGTATTCTTGATGCTTTAATGTTCAGATTCAGATTAAATATTTTTACCTTGACATTTGTAAGTTTAATTTATATTCGTTATATTGTTTGGGTTATTTATTAGATTAGTGAATTATACTCACACCAGAAATGGCTAACCCCTTAGTGTTTGGGGGGTTAGGGGAGTCCGAGGATGACCCTAGATCCCCTACTGTTACAGGTTCTCATCAGTGCAGAGGTGAGACGCAGATTGTAGGGTGAAGTTTTCATTTAAAATTTTTGTACTAATTAGCTTTATGAATAGTTGAATTTATGATTTAAATTGTAGTATGGATGTATATGCATGTATATGATGACGATGAGTATAGTGTGGGGTGATATAGTATGATTGTGACCCGTACCCATCTTGTTGTGGTGTACTGGGCTCTGTGGTAGATTTACAAAGGTTTTTCTAAAAACTTTACCCCGTTTTCAAAGAAATTTATGGTTTTTAATTGATAATTGATTATCCGTTATGAGTTTGGCCTCCAGAGCATTATATTATATTGCTTGTGTGTATCTACTCATTTTGGGCTGGGGAGTCCATAAAAATATTATGTGGATTGTGAGCTACGAAATTTTGAGCAGAATTCCGTAAGCTTTTTGTGTTTCGGGGCAAAATTTACAGGGGAGACTCTGTCAAAATTTTTCCTGAAATATAACTTTCTTGGTTTATGTTTAAAGTAACATAGAAATTGAAGGAATTGAGTTTGGAGTCAAAAAAAAAATTTCGGGGCGTTACAGTTGATAATCAGACCAATGGTCAAATTGGGAATGGAATATGGAACCTAGGCACTCAGAATCTTGTAGGGGCCGGGAGTCCAACGGAGGGAAACTAGGGGAGACATTATAATGGAAGAGTTGGAATTGTAAATCTACCTACTTACGTGCAACTCCAACTCTCCCATTATAGTCTTCACATTTACTTTTAAAAATATATAATCCTATTTATCAAGACATGCATCGCACGTGTAAATCAGAATTTTTACTTTAATTTTTTCAAAAAAATTAATATATGCATCGTATGTGTAAATTACTAGTTTTGTTAACTAGCAAGACCCTTGCGCCCTGTGCGAGATTAAACCAAAATTTTCCAAAACTAAACATTTTTAATTGGTAGCAAAAATGCGTGTGAGGAATTTGCATCTCCACCGGGCATGCAAAGATTTGTGAAGGAAATTTTTTGAAAATGTTTCTAAATTGGTAGCCAAAAACATAAATTTGTAAGACATTTATGTCTATATACATGTTAATATCAAATTGCAAGATCGAAACTAAAAAAAAAACAAAAAGAAATACATAAAAAGAGGATTGAAGCAAAAAATTTTAAATAGTGGGCAATGCGTGCAATAGTTATCCTGGATGATTATTTTTATTTTATTTTTTTTTATTTAAGAAAATGTGGAGTATAGCCACCTTATTTTATTAATAAGAAGTTAACAAAATAAATTCAGAGTATTGGAAAAATTACAAAAAACTACAATACTACAAAATAAAACATAAATCCTCCAACATACATGGAAGAGTGGGACGAAATAACAGCTAACAACATTGATATGGTTAGAAATAGAACCAAATCGGAACAGTTCGAATCGGGCATGAATCTCAAATGTTATCAGGGGTAAAACGGTAATTTCCACTACAAGCCGAGTCCGAAAATGGGAACTGAGTCTTTTCCGAGCCTAGTAACCCCAAAACTAGTCTGCCTTACTGGGTTAGGTTGACAGCCGATTATAAATAAATCCAGATCATTTAAAGAGTATTTGAATTTATGATTATCCCCAAGAGATAGTTTAAACCAAATCTCTTATCATGAAGGAATTTAAACTCTATTTCTTATCCAAAAACATCGGAAAGTAGAGATAAATGATTATCTCGAAACTGGTCCCAAAGACGACTATAAATACCCCCTACCCTCGTCAGAATTAGGTAATCAGTATTTTTCTCTACAAAAGTTCTTTCATAATCTTTCAGATACTGACTTGAGCGTTGAGAGTTCGTTGTCGGCATCAATACCGATGTTTCGAACTTTTTGTAGGTCAGCAGCAGCATTGAGAACGGTCAACATCGGCAAGTAGTAAAAATGTCAGCTTTTATTGGTTCCGAAAGAATTCACTAATCATCTGTTTACCACCACACCAAAATTAGCAGCAACAAACATCATAAGTACAAGCTTAACAGAGGAGATTTCCCCAACAAAACTCTAGGGGTGGGAATTCAGTTCCGCTCCACATAGTCTAGAGCATTCCCAATCTCTATATCCTCATCATCGTACTCTTCGATCTGGAAGGCTCTGACAATCACCCATCTTGGTCATGTCGCAGCTGTTGTGGCTCAAAAAGAGATGAGACGCATAAAATGAGTTAGATTACTAGAAATACTATTACTAGTCCCACAGAAGTAAAAATTATTCATATCTAGCCATAAAACCCATGTCGTTGCGGTGGGGGTGATATATCAAGCTTCTTTCGTCTCCTTTCTATCATTAGCGAATTTTGGGTCCCTTCTACAGGTCCTCATATGTTGGGGGGTAAACATTTGTACCAGGGCCCAATCAAGACTGCTTTACTTCTATGTCACTTAATAAACAAGTTTTCTCTAGTCTCTGGTCTCAGTGGTCACATTACAGAAACCACAAGTGGTCAGTATATTTGGTTGTCTCTTGGCCAGGTTCTCCCTTGTCAAGGTCGTATCGTTGAGGATTGACCACATAAAAACCTTTACTTTTAGATGGTCTTTAGCCTTCTAGATAATTGCAAACCATTTCGGTTTGGAACATATAAAATATATGCAGTCGTAGAGCGATCATACGGAGAAGGTACCCTTTTTTTCCAGTTTCCATGCTTTCCATTCTGGCTCCTGTGAGCATTTTGCCCCCGATTGGTCTAGGTGTGTTCGGAGTTCCTCTATTATGAGTTGGGATTATGGACTCAGGCGATGTTTAAAAGTTGGCCTCCACGTTTCTCTTTTTCAAGTCTTGGAAACACACCTATGTGGCCGTGTCGTTTTCTCATATGGATCTACGAACAATTCTTGGAGAGTGTGCGTTCCACACCATTTGGTCCACCAGAACTAGGTCAACCTACCATTGTCAATGAATGATGTAACACATCTACTAAACAGATTGTATGCTTTAGAAACCCCTCTCCAGAACCAGGAGACTCTGGGTCCAACACTAAATCCCAAATTTCGTGACCCTTTCCCTTGGAGATAGGATTGAATGAAATCTTGTCACCCCTCTCCATTAGGGTGGAACTGTAATCCCCGATTTCCATATACTGGGAAACCGTGACATAAAACAGAATATTTTTCTTCAATTAGCCACAATACACAAAAAAATAAGAAAATTTAAAACTTTTTATTCAACACAAATGTATTACAAGCCCTAATGTTATAAAACTGCAATATATTACATCAGTATTACAATAATGCCATACAAGCCTAAGTGTTACAAACTTTCAATAAAAATTACATCAGAGTACAATGAATAATATATAACACTTGGTACTTTCACTTGGATGCTTCTCAACATAAATAAATTTACAATTGAAACAATGGTAACCAACATATATTACAATTGAAACAAAATCAACACTTTGCTTATCTTTCCTTGAGTCCTCCTAAATCCTGTACCTGTAGTTTTGCAATTTAGTACCTATTGACGTGAGGATGTCAGTACATATACTGACGCTTTAAGACTGATGACTAGTAGCGATTTTCAACTTTAAACAAACATATTGATGAAAAGAGAAAAGTGTATATATAATTGATGTGTCTGTATAAGTTATGACTCAGACTCTAATGCAAGATTAACCAATGCAATGATGCACTTGTTCTAATGCAAGCAAGTCTCCGGAACAGTATGCAGCCCATACTACATATGCCCATAACAAGCCGTTTTTTCATATATAGGGATTTGAACCTGCGTCATGAATTCTACTCTTGTACTCAACCTGAATCTGAAGATACAACATGACTGATGAGGTTGCCCTGAAATGGTCTAATCCCGCCATTCGCAGTCATATAGTGGTGTCTCCATTTGCCACTATTGCCCGGCGTACTGGACCTCACTAAAAATTCTGACGAACCCTCGGAGTTAATTACAACACAGGTTAGCTCGAAGCATCGCCTGTGGCCCCCTAGCTCATTGGCCGTAGTCTATGGCGTGGTCGCCTTTCCTGATATAGAACATGACGGAGTTCCGGGGATCCATCCCTTAGCTCCGACATGAAGCTTCCTACCCTTATCATGGCACTTCAGAAATTAATAGACGAGATACAGATCCCGTGCTCAACACTCGTGAGAAGGCATAGACCGTATCCCTTTGACAGGAAGGGGATAACCAATAACACCACCTAGTGTTAGCCTATAGAATAGGTCGGATCATAAAGTATCACTCTTAGTACCAACTCTTTTCCTTCGGCGAAATGATAATAAATAAAGGTTAAGTAGTAATAGCCATAAGTTAGTACCCTAACGAAGTCACTAATCCTAAGCAATCATAGGGATGACAACAGTACTAACACAACATGCTAGTTCTTAAGTTAGACTTCGCAAGATAACTCTACTAGGTGCTCAATCTAGACTTACTAGAATCCCTAAGGATCCTATTCATAGCCTATCGATCCAAGACCCCGGCAATACGAATGTATTCACATGCTACAACCTTGAATTTGGATTCCGTCTACACTCCTGGCCTGCGATCAACCTACACCGGTTAAGATGTGACAATGCACGAGGGGTGACTCGTCCACAGTCCACGAAGAGTAAAATAAATACACGTCTTGATGGTCGATGGCTCCTAGGGCAATGATATCACCCTAGACGAGCACAACAACTGCGTACTAGCTAATAAGCTACATACGAGAAAAACAACTTACATACGAGCTGACTGGCTATATATGCGACAAATGAATCATATAGAAGCAACCATAAAAGTCTTCTAACAACCTAGAAGCAAAATAACATGCTACTAGCAAAACTTGATCTTTTATTCATAAAAGCAATATAAAAGTCTTCTAACACCCTAGAAGCAATTAAACATGATACTTATGAACACAAGGAACCCTTATTACTCGCAATCAAGTGCATGATTCAAACTACTAACAAAATTTGATTATTTATTTGTGAAAGCAACAAAAAGTCTTCTAACATCCTAAAAGCAATTAAACATGCTAGTTTTATCGGAATTCAACAAAATTAGACTTTTTTGAAAGGTGAGAACATCTACTACAACTCTCTAGTTGACAACCTCCTCAGATTCAGTCAATAAGAGGTAGAAAAACCTCGAACAACCTAAACAGCTAGCTTCAACCAATAAAGGCCAGCTGCTGTGACTTGTAAGGGTCATAACTCCTACTCCGCTTATCCGAATCTAACAAAGTAGGACATTTTGGAAAGGTGAGAACCTATAATACAACTCTCTAGTTGATAACCTTTCAGATTCAGTCAATAAAAGGTACAAAAACTTCGAACAATCCAAACAGCGAAGCTTCACCCAAAAGGCTAGCTGCTGTGACTTGTAAAGGTCATAACTCCTACTCTGCTTATCGGAATCTAACTAAATAGGACATTTTGGAAAGGTGAGAACCTCTAATAAAACTCTTTGGTTGATAACCTACTCAGATTCAGTCAATAAACAGCACAAAAACTTCGAACAATCTAAACAGCGAAGCTTCAGCCAAAAGGCTAGTTGTTGTGACTTGTAAAGGTCATAACTTCTACTCTGCTTATCGGAATCTAACCAAATAGAAAATTTTGGAAAGGTGAGAATCTCTACTACAACTCTCTAGTTAACCACTTTTTCAAATTTCTTATGAAACTCAAAATCCAGCTATTTAAATACAATACAAAGTGCAACAAAGACAACAAAAAGCTGAAACTTGTAAACCTCACAACTTTTTCTATACTTGTCGGAATCTAACAAAATTATACTTTTTGGAAAGGTGGGAACATATACTATAACTCTCTAGTTAACAACTTTTTCAAATTCCGTATGGAACTCAAAATCCAGCTCCTTAAACACAATTCAAGAACAACAAAAAGGACAGCAAAAACTGAAACTTGTAAAGTTCACAACTTTTGCTATACTTATTGGAATCTAACAAAATTAGAATTTTTGGAAAGCTCTAGAAAATCTACTACAACTTCTTAGTTAACACCTTTCTCAGATTTCGTATGGAACTCAAAATCCAGCTCTTTAATTCAAAGAACAACAAGGATAGCAAAAAGCTGAAACTTGTAAATCTCATAAATTTTGCTATACTTGTCGGAATCTAACAAAATTTAACTTTTTGGAAAGCTGAGAACATTCACTACAACTTCCTAGTTAACAACTTTCTCAGATTCCGTATGGAACACAGAATCCAACTCCTTAATTCAAAGAACAACCAAGACAGCAAAATGCTGAAACTTGTAAAGCTCATAACTTTTGCTATACTTGTCGAATCTAACAAAATTAAACTTTCTGAAAAAATAAGAACATCTACTACAACTTCCTAGTTAACAACTTTCTTAGACTCCTTGTGGAACTCAAAATCTAGCTCTTTGAACACAATTAAAGAATAACAGACAACACAAGCTGAAACTTGTAAAGCTCGTAACTTCTACTATACTTGTCAAAATCTAACAAAATTGGACTTTTTGGAAAGCTAAGAACATCTACTACAACTTCCTAGTTAACAACTTTCTCAGAATCCTTATGAAATTCAAATCTCTGCTTTTTGAACAAAATTCAAGAATAACAAAAAGGACAGCAAAAGCTGAAACTTGTAAAGCTCACAACTTTTTCTATACTTGTTGGAATCTTACAGAATTGAACTTTTTGGAAAGCTAAGAACATCTACTACAACTTCCTAGTTAACAACTTTCTCAAATTCCTTATAGAATTCAAATTCCTGCTCTTTGAATCAAAATTCATGGACAACAAAAGACAACACAAAGCTGAAACTTGTAAAGGTCATAGCCAGTGCTATACTTGTTGGAATCTAACAAAATTGAATTTTTCGGAAAGCTAAAAATATCTACTAAAACTTCCTAGTTAACAACTTTCTCAGATTCCTTATAGAATTCAAATTCTTGCTCTTTGAACAAAATTCAAGAACAACAAAAGACAGCACAAAGCTGAAACTTGTAAAGGTCATATCCAGTGCTATACTTGTCATAATCTAACAAAATTGGAATTTTTGGAAAGGTCAAAACATGTAATACAACTTCCTAGTTAACAACTTTCTCAGATTCCTTATAGAATTCAAATTCCTGCTCTTTGAACAAAATTCAAGAACAACAAAAGACAGCACAAAGCTGAAACTTGTGAAGGTCATAGCCAGTGCTATATTTGTCGGAATCTAACAAAATTGGCCATTTTAGAAAGGGGAGAACATCTACTACAACTCTCTAGTTGAACACTTTTTCATATTCCGTAAGGAACTCAAAATCCAGCCCCTTAAACACAAGTCAAATCAACAAAACAGCAGTTTCGATTGAAGAACTCGCTATTTTGGGAAAACGATTTTTTTAACCCATCAAACTAACCCAAAGAAATCTACAAAAATTTGAGAATGGTAATAACACATATGAGAACCTCTAAAATTAATTTGGAGTCAAAATTATAACTTTAGCACAAGTAATTAATTGTAACCGTCTAAACTACAAGATTGAATCTTTAGTATCTTATTTTGTGTTCTACCACTTCAATCCTTGCATGCCATTTTATTCTAGTCCACATCAGCAATATGCACATGAGTTTAGTTCAAGTTCTTATAACAACATACAACAATAAACAAACAAACAAAACAAAACAAACGAGTTAAGAACCCCCACCCAAATCGGTTGGAAGAACTAGCTTTGCTCTTCTCCTCCTTGCTCCTTGTTCTTGCTCCTCTTCAAGAAAAACTCCAAATGAACCCACTCTTTTCTTTTGATTTTGGTCTCTCTTTCTTTTCTTTTCTTCTTATTTTTTTTCTAAAAATAAACAAGTAGTATAAGTGGAAATAGGATGAGAGAATGAGATGAGAAGGAGATGGAGGAACACAAAAATGAAAGGGTCTTTGCCCTTGGTATTTGGCCGGCCTTAAGTAGAGGGAGAGAGAGAGAGCTTGTGGGTGAGAAAAGAGCCACTTGTCTCTCCCTTTGTGGCTCAAAACAATTAGGGATCAATTTGCAAAATATAATTGTAATCAACACCCTACTCATTTCTAACCCTCTATTTTGATCATGATTGATAAAAAATAAGAGACATTTTCCTAAAATCACATATTACACGATTTCGTACAAACGTACGAAATCGATACAGTATATATACGTACATATATCTGTCTATACAGATAATTTTTATTAGTTAAAACGAATAATCTCTACCAAAAATATTTTAATTCAGAAATAATAATAAAAATAATTTTATTACCGGCTCAGAAGATTTCAGTACCAATTTGATACAATACAGATGTATACAGACTGATATATATATATATATATATATATATATATATATATATATATAATGTTTATTAACAAAACCGGGTAATATCCATCAAAAACATTTCAATTCTGAAAATAAAAATTAAATAATAATAAAATAATAATTTTTAATATCAGATCTGGATATTTCAGACATTTTCTAAAAAAACGCATTTTACAGGATTTTGTACAAGTACACAAAATCGATACAATGCATATATATACTTACACTACAAGGAATTTGACATATAGTGACAGCAAAAATCTGTGAGTAAAAGGCGAAAAACCGTAGGTATAGCCCTTAAAACCTATACCAACGGACATATTTTTCCGTCGTTTTTAATTAGCTATACCCACGGCAAAATGCCGTCACTATAGCCTATAGCGACGGTTTTTTCACCCGTTGGACAAAACCTCGGTGTTATACCCACGGTTTTGTATCCGTTGGTATAGGTTTTAAAGACACTTTTTGCTTTCCTATACCCACGGTTGAAACTCCATTGCTATAGGTTTTAGCGATGGTTTTCGCATCCAATTATTTGAATATGTACTCATCGCTCTATACACATTTTTTTTATATAAATTATGCTTATAATAATTTAATATTTTCTTTTATAATATTAATTCAATTATAAACTAAATACACAATAAAATAGATAAATGTGTTTATGAAACAAAATTAAAAAAAATAAACTTCAATCATATTAAAAATTAATGAAGTATTACAAGCATGTCAAATTACAAAATAGTTAATAACCAAATACACAATTGAATTCATGTGTGCAGACATGAGAATCAATACTTTAAACTATGATCAACATATTCAATGACATTATAAGATAACATTCAATTAACTCCTCACTTGAGATACGACACTAACAATTTTCTTATTTTACGGCAACCAGATCTTGATTGATCTTGATTCTCTTTGCAGTAATCTTCTTTTAGCATCCTGCAAATCTTCTTTACAACCTTCTTCACTTCATCGTTGGCAAACACAAACTCGGCTGCATTTTGAGCGAGTTCAATCATTTCTCGCTTGTTGAGAGCCCTTCACAAACAAAACAAAGCAAAAAGATCCAACTTTGATCATCAACAAATAGTCAAAAAGAGAACAGTGTACTCCAATTGTTATCAAAAGAACAGTGATCTCTGGGTATCATCAATTGTTATCAGAGATAAATATAACTAGATAATTACAAGTAAGGAATTACAGACCTCCAATTCTGCTGGCGAAATACAAAGAATCTGACAAAGAATACTGTGGATTGAGGAGTCAAAGAATAAAATGCCCCGAATCATGGATGCAAGCTTATGAGGAACCTGGATTGCTGGTTATGCAGCTTTTCAACACTTCTAACACCTAAAACAATAGCATCATGTGAGAAACATTTCTTTATCTCTACAAGGTTAAGACAATTTTGGAAGATATAATCAATCGGTGACCACAGAAACAGTGTTGTTAATAGTTTTCTAGTAACTGATGAACGAAAAAGGGGGGCGATGTGTTGTTAATAGATCATAAAATCAGAGTCATCAAGTTTCTACTTCCACTTCATCGAGCTTATTGACAACCAAAACAACATACCAGCGCCAGTAGCTTGAATGCGCTTACTTGCTTCTTCCATAATTTTATTTATTGACTCAATTGACTCCAAACGTACCTGCAAAGTTCCACAAACAGGCCACACTGGTCACTTGTATGACATTGGAAGACTGCTATGCTGGATTCATCATGAGTATAGACAAATGATCAGAATATTCTCTAACAACAATACCTTCCAATCAGGACTGCCTAAATTTTTCAAAAGAGTTGGTGTAATCTTTGCACTAATATCTTCCCTTGGCAAACCATCAAACCCAGCAGCAGAAACAGACAGCATGGAATCCGAATCTTTTACAGTTTTCTTTGGAACTGCAGTACCACCCTACAGGAATAAAAAAGCACACGATTGAGTATTGAAATTGGTTAGTGCTAAATGTTAAAGATGTTGCATTCACGCTAAATGGATATACCTCAAATGGATTTTTCTCATATTCTGCTTCTAGTGCACTAAGAAGTGCAGGTTTAACATCAGCCAGGAAACCTTTAATATCTGTAGGCAAATCAATATTAAAACTCTACTGAGAAAATACGTAGCAGAATGTTTTGTGAAGAAGAATTTTACCAGGACCAACAAACTTATGTACAACTCCAATAAGCTTGATAGTAGAATTTCTTGTTGCAGCAGCACTGGATTGTAACCCAGTGTCTTTACAAAAACCAATCAAGTCCTATAGCAGTTGGAAGTATTAATACCAAAAAGGGCAGTGCTGCCTATCCAACAAAATTCAAACTGTAAGAAGCTAAAAGTACCTTTAACTTTATGTGAGAAACACCAAAATCATCCACAGCCGAGACCATCCATAGAATTCCCTCACTGAGTACTTTCGGATTTTTGTGCTCTTTCATAATTTTGTAAAGCTAAGATATAATGAGAAAGCTTGTTTAAATTGACAGCATACGGCAGTATGATTCAACTTCAACATAGCAATGAAAATAAAACCATGAGATATGAACTTTTTATATGCTTACTCTGTCAAATATGAAGCCTGGACCTACTGCTTCAGAAAAACTAGTGAGGCACTTCATTGCATGAGTCCGTGAAAATCTGACTATGTTGATAGAAAACCTATAGTTGGAAAGTTTGGTCAGTTTTGACCTGATAGACTTCATTCTTTATGTTGTAAAAAGATAAAAATCAAGTATGCAATTCTGCAATCTGTGTAAAAAATTAGTTATTAATGCGTATTTTTAATTATATATGTATCAATGATGCTTATTGTGATGTACTTAACATAAATGTTACTATCAACTTTACGAATCTACATTTTATACTTACGGAATTTCCTACGAACAATTATATTATCTAAAATTTAAAAAGAAGATAAAAAAAGTAGATTGTGTTTTATTACATTGCACTATGTTATTTATGCTTTTTGCTGTGAAAAAAATGGATGGCTACGCTACACACTTTTGTAATTCTTTTTAACTTTGATCATAAGATTATCTTTCGCCAAATCAATCAGAAACTGATACTATGGCTAATGAGACCAATCAAACACTTTACTAAACTGTATTTGGACAATTACATTTAAAAATGCTTGAAACATTCAACAAACAAGACTATAACTGTACTTTACAACCAGTTAACAATATCAAGGATAGGGCAAATTTATGGATGCAGACAAGCAGGCACATCATGTTTCATAACTTCCTCATATCATGTTTCGTAACTTCCATCGCATTGGGGGTGTTTGGTTTGTTGCAACTACAAATCACAAATCACAGTTGCAAGTGAGATTTAAAGTTCTCCCTCAAAATATCCCCTAGTTTTCAACATAACATCTATCTTATATATTACAGTTATCCTTCTTCCCACCAAAACATAAAGGACATTTGAGTAATTGAGTTAAAATGTTTTAGGGGGAAATTTTAAATTTTCACTTGCAATTGCAACTTACACTTGCAAAAAAACAAACAACCCCAATTTGCATCTATTAGTGTAGGAGTGGAGTATAGATTAAAAGTGTGTAATACTTGACATCAGCCAGTCTTTGGGATAATCAAAAAAGCTTATCCAGTTCTGCTCACATTTCAACAGTAAATGTACACTCTAACGAAACCGTAATCTGATCAGCGTGAAAGTAAAATTTTAACTTCAAAGGGATCACTATGTGAGCACGGTTTAGGACATGTGCCTGTGCTAAATCAATGGCTAATTATCGTATGTCCAGCTATTCACAAGCACATTACAGGAAAATCATTGAGTACCTCAAAAGTGATAGCAACAAAAATACTAGGCAAAGCCTATTACTTATAGTTCAGCCTAAAGATTATTCCATACTTCCTAGTCAAATTAGTTAGTAAGAAAAATATCAAACATCCCACAAGTATTCAAGAAACTCCCTCTGTTATTCCCTACTTCGTAGTCAAATTAGTTAGTAAGAAAAATATCAAACATCCCACAAGTATTCAAGAAACTCCCTTTGTGCACCCATTCTATACAAATAAAGTATATAAATCTCAACGAAGAAAATAAAGCAAACAACCAAGTGAAAGAAAGCTAAAGAGACTGTAAAAGGGAAGTAAGACAACACCTTCCAGGCGCTCTTTCCAAACACCACTCTTTAACTGAGAGATTGTATCACCAGGTATAAGAGAACCCAATTTTCCTTCAATTTCTTCTAAACTCATCTCTCCTGGCTGCAAACATTAAAAAAGATGAATGAAGGTCCTAATACAATCTAAAAGTTCAGGTGACACATCCCCAACTACATTAAATATACATGAAAAAATCTTTGAAAGTAACAATTATTTTCCACAGGTTGGCTTTTCCAAACAATTTTTTTATTTTCGAAGAAAAATATTTCAGAATTATAATTGAAATACCTCAACGTCTTCAGTCTCAACAGATGCCACAGCCTTGGAGTGTCCACTTCCATCAGCCTTTTTCACAGTTCCAGATTTCACTGGACCATTTTTTTTTGCAGATGGCTGTACAAATTAGAAAAAAGTAAGTTAATTATATAATTAAATGCTAAGACTTCAGAAGAAAGTATCATCACAGCATATCCACTTAAAATCATGAATTACTCACAGCTGCCTGAACAGGCTTCTTCCCACTAAGCATACTAGCAGCTGATCTTCTTGTAAACGAGCTTCCCGCAGCCTTTAAATAAATAACCAAAATACACTGTCAATTTTTCAGGAGTAACCACAATATAAACAAATACTAAAGAAAGAAAGATGAAAAAAAATTCCCCCCAACCATGTCAAGCTTGTACACGAGATAATATGTAATCTAACTCTGTGAACCAAAAACAGAAACAGATATCTAGTATTATTTTATTTTTCTTTGCAATGTTGGTTATCTAGTAACATTCAAGAAGAATGAAAGTTATTCTATCAGCCATGTCCAAGATTATCACAGCTATAACTCAAGCTCAGTACAGTGCATACAAATTGCAAAACTAATGCTCCAAGCACCAAAGGTCCACAAACAACTGCAAGCTTGAAAATCAACACTAATTAATACCATATATGAACATGGATTACAGGAGCAAAAAAGAATTAAGAGTGCAAATACACACACAAGACAAGAGAAAGTATATTAACTTCATTACAAAAGGAAGAAAATTAAGCATACCCTTCAAATTGACGACGTGTTGTGAAAAACATACCCTTCAAATTAGAAAAAACAAGAAGCACTTCATCAAATGATCTGAATAAAGATGCACAAAAGTAATTGTGGAATTCACAAATAAAACAAAAGTATTCAGAAACCCTAATTACCCCAATCGAAACCCTAATTATTCAGAATAAAAGATGTACATATTCAAAAGATGTACATAATCGAAACCTAATTACCTTTAAGTGAGGGAGATGGGGCGACGACAGCGGGAAGAGGGGGGCGACGGCAGCGGGAAGAGGGGGGCGACGGCAGCGGGAAGAGGCGACGGCAGTGGGAAGAGGGGGGCGACGGCAGCGGGAAGAGGAGGATTTAGAGATTGGGTTTGGGGAGAGAGGGATTTAGGAGTTTTAGAGGGATAAAATGAAATATTTTGGGGGAAGAGAGAGGGAAAATGAAAAATTTTGGAAAAAAATAAATTATGGACTATACCCACAGTGTTTTATCTCATTTGTAGGTATATGATACCTCTACCCACAGTTTTAGAGATCCGTCACTATAGGTGTCCGTTGGTATATGGCAAATTTCTTGTAGTGAAATAAAGAACATACATACACAATAGAATGGAAAGGTGGAATTTATATTGCATGTAAAACTTGAAGACAATGAATCGCTTCAATCATTCTAGTGTCGTGAAGCTCATTTTTAGCCTCTTGCTTTAAAGACGAGGACCAAAAATTGAAAAGAAACTTAGAGTCTTCAATGATGGAAACGGAAGAGGCCGCGCGCTGACTAAATAGTCTTTTGTTCCTTTCCATCCAAAGAATCCAGATAATGATTTGAACAGAAAGGAACCAAGAGCGGTGATATATAACTCTCGAAGGAGGGTTGGACCAACAAGAATGTAAATCGGATGGAAGGGTGGAATTTTCCAACGCTAGAGAGGAAATTTTCCAAAGCGGGCGTGAAAAGTCGCATCCCACGAAGAGGTGGTTGGCGTCCTCAAAAAAGGAGGCACATGGGGGACAGTTTTGTCCCCAAGCCAAGTTCCTTTTGTTAAGAACCTCGGCCGTAAGAAGTCTGTTGTTGAGGGCCAGCCAAGACAGAATTTTGACCTTGAGCGGAGCACAAGATTGCCAAATGGTCTCGGCGAATGGATCGCGGATACCTCTAAAGTTGAGAAATTGATAAAAGGATTTGACCGAGAAAACACCTGCCGAGTTCCACCGCCAAGAGAAATCTTCCTTAGGGTGCCAATCATAATTGTTCAGAGAGGAGATAAGCTCGATGAACTGAGAAGATAGCTGAGGAGGAAGGTTAATAGTGAGGGGGACGTTCCAAACACGATGGGTGTTTATGATATTGAAAGACTCTGCTACAGTAGCGTGCGGGGCGGCAGCCAACCTGTAGAGGGCCGGATAGGATGAGGCCAATTTAACATTGCCTATCCATAGGTCATGCCAGAACAACGTCTTGGAACCATTAAAACAGTCATGGGAGATGCCACATTGGAAGGCGGCGGCAATTTTGCAAATGCCTTTCCAGAAAGGGGAAGCAGATCGATGGACATGGTTGGGAAAAACCCACCAATGGCCATTAGGATAGTAATTAGCCTTGATACTTTGTATCCAAGGTAAGTGATCGCATTTGAGGAATTTCCAGAGTCATTTACCTAAAAGAGCAATGTTATGGTTACGGAGATTAAGGACTCCCATGCCCCCTGCTTCCTTGGACGAGCAAACTAAGGTCTAATTGGCAAGGTGGGATCCCCGATGGTAAACGGGGGATCCTGACCAGAAAAAGTTGCTCCGGATCTGGTCAATTCTCTTAATAACCTAGGATGGGATGAAGTAGAAAGACATCATAAATAGGGGGATAGAGGAAAGCACCGAATTGAGAAGGACCAGTCTTCCTCCTCTAGAGAGCATCTTGCTTGACCAGATGTTCAATCTAGATTCCACCTTATCCACCAGGGGCACCCAATCAGATTTGTGCAGTTTGCCCCATCTTAGGGGCACGCCCAGGTACGTAATAGGAAAGGACGCTATCGGACAGTTAAAGAAATTAGAAATTTCAATCTGGCAGTTTGGTGAGCCTTCCAGCCAAAGAATAGACAATTTTTGGAAATTGATGGACAGTCCCAAAGCCAATTCGAATAGGTAAAGCAGAAGTTTAAGATTACGAAGAGAGTGAGGGTTAGGCTTCGCAAAAATAATAGTATCATCCGCGTATAGAAGGTTAAGAACACCGGGAAAAGACCCTGATGCCCCCAAACCATCTATAGCGTGAGCCTCCCACGCATTGCGCAGCAGTTTGCTAAACACGTTAGCAACCAGAGCAAAAAGGAGAGAGGAAAGTGGATCGCCCTGCCGAAGGCCCCTTTTAATTTGAAATTTGTTACCTTCAGAGCCATTGATGAAAATGGATGAAGTGCCAGAGAGCAGGCTGGACTTAATCCAAGAAATCCATTTGGGACCAAAACCTCTATGGACTAAAATGTCCAGAAGAAAATCCCAGTTCACGTTGTCGTAGGCTTTTTGAAAATCTAATTTGAGGAGAATGCCTTCAGAATTTGACCTGTGGCAATGGGAGATAATTTCTTGAGCCGACGCAACGCTATCAAGGATGAAGCGATCCTTGATGAAACCCGATTGAGCAGGATCAATAGGGGAAGGCATAACCTCACAGAGTCTTGTAGAAAGAACTTTCATGATAATTTTGAAAGAGGTATTAATAAGACTGATAGGTCTAAAGTTGGAAACCGTGTTAGCGCCCGCAATTTTAGGAATGAGAACAATGTGCGCATAATTGATACGGTCGAAAGAAAAACCGCCTTGATGAATTCGGAGAACATACGGAAAAGATCATCTTTCAGGCAATGCCAAAACTTTTGGAAGAAAAAAGCAGGAAATCCATCAGGCCCTGGAGCAGAATCGCTTTTAAGGGCAAAAACGGCTGCTTTAATCTCCTCCAAAGAAAACGGAGCCTCAAGAGCAGAGAGATCAATAGAAGGGGGGCCGTAAAGGTGGTGCCAGTCTAGAGTAATCTCTCGCTGTTTGTTAGAGCCGATGAGATTTTTATAGAAAGCCAGGAACGACCGATGGATTTCCGCATCGGAACAAAGTTCGATACCATTGTCGATGATCGAGGAGATATGGTTACAACGTTGTCTGTGCGACGCAAATGAGTGGAAGAAAGCTGAGTTACCGTCATCTTCTTTTAACCATTGTACCCTGGCTCTTTGATCCCAATAAACGTGATCCTGTAGCAGGATGTCGGCATAATCTTGTTTACAGGACTGCCTTTCGGCCCGAGCTGAATCGGAAAGAGGGCCCAGCTCTTCCTGCTGATCAATTGCTTCAATCGAAGCCAGAAGGAAATTTTTTAGGAAATTGGTATTAAACTGACGGTTATCCCTCAAAAATTTTCACCCAAATTTGATGGCGTGAAGTTTGAGAAGAATGCTAGCTAAACCGGAAGGACCGGAGACCACTGCTAAGCATTCTTCAACCATCTTGATAAAAATCTGGTCTTGCAACCAGAATTTTTCAAAACGGAATTTGCACTGGTGGTAGAAAGGGAAATTCGAGTAAAGAGCAATGGGAACGTGGTCAGATGCGGGGTTAGGAAGAGCCTTGGAAAAAGTATTATGGAAACGGTTAATCCAAGAAGACGAAACTAGGAAACGGTCCAGCTTGGCCAAGGAAGGGACCTGACGCTGGTTAGACCAAGTGAATGATCTACCATTGAGAGGAATGTCCGTCAAGTGTAAGTCCCGGATGCAGTCATTGAAACGGAAAGATTGGAAATCGATAGGGGCAGATGAAGATCTTTCAGAGGAGAATCTGGTAACGTTGAAGTCTCCACAGAGGAAACAAATACCGTTAGAAAAAGACTGAAGAGATTGGAATTCTTCCCAGAACAATGGACGGCCTTCTGGGGAAGACGGTCCATAAACTGAAATAACCGTAATGGTACAATTGAGAGAAGAACATTGAAGATGAGTGATTAGAAAGTAGGTAAGGCGTTGATAAGAGATAAGGAAAAAGACCGACTCTTTGAATCCCAAGAGTATACCCCCTCGAGAACCTACAGCATCTAGGGAAATCCATTTGGAAATAATGGATCCGCCTAAAGCCCGATAGACAGCAGGGGAAGGGGATTCAATCTTAGACTCTTGGATCGAGATCAGATCACAATTAGAAGAGCTAATTAATTGGAAAATCGCCCTTTGTTTGACGGGGCAATTGAGACCCATAATATTCCAAGAAATGCTAATCATTAACACAATGATGCTCACGCACTCTTTTACGTTCAAGATCTCTAATCAATGGAATGAAGGAAGAATTGTTCACCTCTGCTCTAAAACCCAGACAGAGAATCTGTTGCGACAGTTGATGTAACACCTCGAATTTGTAAAATACCGAAAATACTTGTTTTTATATATTTTGGGGTGGAGAAAATTATTTTTGATATATTTTATTTAAATATTGATATTGATATGAGTATTTTTGATGGATTGGTGTAGATGATATATTGGAGTTTATGAGTTGAGTTTTGCGTGAAGAAATGTTGTTTATCTTATTTTATAATTTTAGAGAATTATTATGAGACTATTTTATGCATTTTAGATTGTTAGTATTTTAAAGTGCGAGAGCTGGGGGTTTATTTGAAATATTTTGGAGATTGGGGGTTTATATACAAATATCCCCTTAAAAATCCTTTATTATATTTATACTTTATAAAATATTTACCAAACACCCCCCCCCCCCTTTTCCCTCATCTTCTTTCCCGTTCTTTCCTTTTTCCCGATCGCAAGTAAAGGCAGCCGAACCCAATCGGCGCCATCTTTACCCGCTCGAATCCACCCTCATACTTTATGGTTTTCGAATTAAATTGGGGAAAAGGCTAATTGAAGGGTGCTCTAGCTAGTGGTGGAGTCGATTCGGAGAAAGGACTTAGTAATGGTATATCTCTTTTTAATTATTTGTGTATTTTCGTATGCTTTTAAATTCTTTTGCTTAGTAATGGAATATAGGGTTGGTGAGTAGTTCATTTTGATGTTAGGGTTAAGAAATTAGTAAGTTGATGGAGAAGTTGCAAGTTGCTAATAAATTAGGGTTTTGGGTTTGGAAATGAGAATTATATATATATATATATATATCAATTATCTTCCGCATGGTAGTAGAAATTGTAGTTTAGCCATTAGAATAAATTGGGAAGGGTTCTAGAAATTGTTTGGGGAATAAAAATCCCTTAGACATTAGATTATTATGTGCATCGCACGTGTATCCCAGACGTTCAATAAAATGTCTGTGTGATAGTAAGATAATTAGTATTATTGTTTTCCCGTGACTGGTTTGAATGATTTGAGCCTTAATTGCGTTGAAATTTGATAATAGGATATGTTGGTGACTTTGGATGCGGGATGGCGAGATGGCGCTTCGAGTCTTCGCGGGATGCTATGTGAGTATGATCTTTAATTTTATATGCATAAGGTGCTATGAAAGTTTTAAAATACGGTTTGGTGTGTGATGTGTGAAGTGTATTGAGTATGGAAATGTTCATAAGTAGAATACGGGGTAAATTATGAGGTATAAGAAATTAGGATATATATATGTATGAGAGTGTGTTGTTGGTTGTAGATAAATATTTATATGCTTCTGGGTTGTAATGATGAGATTTATGTATGCAAATGTTTGGGGATATGTGATGTGTGATCTCATGACTGATGTGATGAGGTGGAGCGCATGGTGTGTTATGATATGATATTGTGATGCGATAATACGATGAAGTGAATGGTGTGGTGTATGTGTGATAGGTGTGCGATAAATTGAAAATTTGGTGTGATAAAGTAATGTGAAAAATTTGTATGATGTGGGTGCGCCATGTGGACAACTAATGGTTTGCGTATGTTTATGAATTTAATGGAGTCGTGTGCTTTCATGTTATGGTATAATGGCGAAATTATATTACATAGGAGTTATAAAGAAGATATCTTTATATATGGAGTTATATTATAAAGAGGAGATATATATATGAAGAAATATAATAAAGGAGATATATTTATTTATGGAGTTATATTATAAAGGAGATATATATATATATATGGAGATATTTTATTAAAGGAGTTACTATATTAAGGGAGTTATTATAAAGGAGTTATACTATAAAGGAGATATACAGTGATGTATTATAAAGGAGTTATGTTATACAGGAGATATATTTATATATGGAGTATATTATAAAGGAGATATATTATAAATGAATATGCGAAGTTATTTTATTAAATGAGTTATTATATTAAAGGAGTTGTATTAAAGGAGTTATTATAAAGGAGTTATATATTGCCCCAAATTATATTTGGGGAACAGGAGTTTTATATATATTTATATTGCCCCAAATTTTATATTTGGGGAACAGGAGTTATATTGTGAAGGAGTACATAATAAAGGAGATATGTATATGTATATAAAGGAGAATTAAATATTGCAGTGCCGCACAATCTCCCGGGGTTTGGGCTAGACCCCATAGGCCCGGGATACACCCGGGAACAGGAGTTATATTTATATATTGCCCCAAATTATATTTGGGGATCAGGAGTTATATATTGCCCCAAACTATGTTTGGAGATCAGGAGTTTCCCTCGCTACTATAGGGCCAGGAGGAAGACGTAGCCTCGGACGTGTAAGACTCTGTGTGAGCATCGATCCGCGTGTTATATTTTACTTTTTACTAGCCTTTTGGCTTTAGTCTTGGTTGGACAAGCGCACAACCGTACTTTCAATCCAGCCCACAAATGGTAGATGCTTAGGACACCTGGATCTGGGTGATGTGGTGGGTTAGCGGGATTGAAATGTATGGGATGGGAAGCACAGAGATCCCTGTGTTGTACGAGGAGGTCAGTTGTGTGGGCACTGAAAAAGAGAAAATATAAAGGTGTATATGTGTATTGAAAGAATATATGTATATATATAAAGCTATTGATGATATGATATATTATGGAGATTATTTATATTATGGGAGATGTGAATATACTACGGGAGATATATATGTATATATTGGCATTTGGCTTGAGATGAGATGTGATATTACCCAGACTGTGTGTTTGGGGTGCGGTGAGTATTACCCAAGCTATCGGCTTTGGGGTTTGGTATGTGATTGCCCAAACTATGTTTGGGATATGGAGTATATTGTGATAAGAATGAAAGTGAAGTCAAAGGCATTTGTGCTATAAGTGGTATGTTAATGATGTGATGAAATGCGAGTAAAGTGCCAGGTGTATTGAGATGTTATGTTTTGAGTATAAGACATGAATTAATATGATATTATGAGAAGAGATGTAAATGTTTATGGTGTGATACGTGATATAATACAATAAGACCAATACCTGTATTATGAGGTGGGTAATGAAAATGGTTATTAAAGAAAGTGTGCTGTGTTATAAGTGGTGTGCCTTGAAATTGTGACTAGGAACTACCCGCCTGCTATTTCGGAGGAAATAGTGGGAACTACCTGCCTAGGCACAATTTTCAGGATGGACGAGGGAGTTGTTGATATGCTAGTTGTATTGTGAGTTGGAAATAAAAATAAAGATGAGGGTGAAAATAAGCGATATGATGAGATTGGAAGAAAAGAAAGTAAAGGGTAAATTATAATGTGATGATACGTGGGATGAATGTGTTATTATGAGACTAAGTGTGGGGAAGGTTCTGCGATTACATGAATGCGTATGAGGATATACGATGACAATGAATAAGATGATTTAAAATGGAGTGGATGTGAAGTAATGTTACGAGATAAGTAGGAAAGAATGAGTTGTGTGTATAAATGAAAAGGAATGGTAAATGAAATATGTGGTTGGATAAGTATGAAGAAAAATGGCAGAGACCATATGTGATTAGTAATAAAAATAAAGAAATGTGGAGGTGATGGTAATTATGAAATGATGATTATTTGTGTTGGGGATTTCAAAATACAAAGAAATGGAATGTGAATTAGTGTGTTGCTTTGTAATTGAGCATAAATTGAACGAGTTGTGTATATATGTATTTATATATATGCAGTCATATATTAAGATGCATTTAGCGAAGGGTGTGAAGTTATGGATATAGGTTGACGGATACAGATTTGACGAGTACTTAATACAAAGTGGTATTCTTGATGCTTTAATGTTCAGATTCAGATTAAATATTTTTACCTTGACATTTGTAAGTTTAATTTATATTCGTTATATTGTTTGGGTTATTTATTAGATTAGTGAATTATACTCACACCAGAAATGGCTAACCCCTTAGTGTTTGGGGGGTTAGGGGAGTCCGAGGATGACCCTAGATCCCCTACTGTTACAGGTTCTCATCAGTGCAGAGGTGAGACGCAGATTGTAGGGTGAAGTTTTCATTTAAAATTTTTGTACTAATTAGCTTTATGAATAGTTGAATTTATGATTTAAATTGTAGTATGGATGTATATGCATGTATATGATGACGATGAGTATAGTGTGGGGTGATATAGTATGATTGTGACCCGTACCCATCTTGTTGTGGTGTACTGGGCTCTGTGGTAGATTTACAAAGGTTTTTCTAAAAACTTTACCCCGTTTTCAAAGAAATTTATGGTTTTTAATTGATAATTGATTATCCGTTATGAGTTTGGCCTCCAGAGCATTATATTATATTGCTTGTGTGTATCTACTCATTTTGGGCTGGGGAGTCCATAAAAATATTATGTGGATTGTGAGCTACGAAATTTTGAGCAGAATTCCGTAAGCTTTTTGTGTTTCGGGGCAAAATTTACAGGGGAGACTCTGTCAAAATTTTTCCTGAAATATAACTTTCTTGGTTTATGTTTAAAGTAACATAGAAATTGAAGGAATTGAGTTTGGAGTCAAAAAAAAAATTTCGGGGCGTTACAGTTGATAATCAGACCAATGGTCAAATTGGGAATGGAATATGGAACCTAGGCACTCAGAATCTTGTAGGGGCCGGGAGTCCAACGGAGGGAAACTAGGGGAGACATTATAATGGAAGAGTTGGAATTGTAAATCTACCTACTTACGTGCAACTCCAACTCTCCCATTATAGTCTTCACATTTACTTTTAAAAATATATAATCCTATTTATCAAGACATGCATCGCACGTGTAAATCAGAATTTTTACTTTAATTTTTTCAAAAAAATTAATATATGCATCGTACGTGTAAATTACTAGTTTTGTTAACTAGCAAGACCCTTGCGCCCTGTGCGAGATTAAACCAAAATTTTCCAAAACTAAACATTTTTAATTGGTAGCAAAAATGCGTGTGAGGAATTTGCATCTCCACCGGGCATGCAAAGATTTGTGAAGGAAATTTTTTGAAAATGTTTCTAAATTGGTAGCCAAAAACATAAATTTGTAAGACATTTATGTCTATATACATGTTAATATCAAATTGCAAGATCGAAACTAAAAAAAAAACAAAAAGAAATACATAAAAAGAGGATTGAAGCAAAAAATTTTAAATAGTGGGCAATGCGTGCAATAGTTATCCTGGATGATTATTTTTATTTTATTTTTTTTTATTTAAGAAAATGTGGAGTATAGCCACCTTATTTTATTAATAAGAAGTTAACAAAATAAATTCAGAGTATTGGAAAAATTACAAAAAACTACAATACTACAAAATAAAACATAAATCCTCCAACATACATGGAAGAGTGGGACGAAATAACAGCTAACAACATTGATATGGTTAGAAATAGAACCAAATCGGAACAGTTCGAATCGGGCATGAATCTCAAATGTTATCAGGGGTAAAACGGTAATTTCCACTACAAGCCGAGTCCGAAAATGGGAACTGAGTCTTTTCCGAGCCTAGTAACCCCAAAACTAGTCTGCCTTACTGGGTTAGGTTGACAGCCGATTATAAATAAATCCAGATCATTTAAAGAGTATTTGAATTTATGATTATCCCCAAGAGATAGTTTAAACCAAATCTCTTATCATGAAGGAATTTAAACTCTATTTCTTATCCAAAAACATCGGAAAGTAGAGATAAATGATTATCTCGAAACTGGTCCCAAAGACGACTATAAATACCCCCTACCCTCGTCAGAATTAGGTAATCAGTATTTTTCTCTACAAAAGTTCTTTCATAATCTTTCAGATACTGACTTGAGCGTTGAGAGTTCGTTGTCGGCATCAATACCGATGTTTCGAACTTTTTGTAGGTCAGCAGCAGCATTGAGAACGGTCAACATCGGCAAGTAGTAAAAATGTCAGCTTTTATTGGTTCCGAAAGAATTCACTAATCATCTGTTTACCACCACACCAAAATTAGCAGCAACAAACATCATAAGTACAAGCTTAACAGAGGAGATTTCCCCAACAAAACTCTAGGGGTGGGAATTCAGTTCCGCTCCACACAGTCTAGAGCATTCCCAATCTCTATATCCTCATCATCGTACTCTTCGATCTGGAAGGCTCTGACAATCACCCATCTTGGTCATGTCGCAGCTGTTGTGGCTCAAAAAGAGATGAGACGCATAAAATGAGTTAGATTACTAGAAATACTATTACTAGTCCCACAGAAGTAAAAATTATTCATATCTAGCCATAAAACCCATGTCGTTGCGGTGGGGGTGATATATCAAGCTTCTTTCGTCTCCTTTCTATCATTAGCGAATTTTGGGTCCCTTCTACAGGTCCTCATATGTTGGGGGGTAAACATTTGTACCAGGGCCCAATCAAGACTGCTTTACTTCTATGTCACTTAATAAACAAGTTTTCTCTAGTCTCTGGTCTCAGTGGTCACATTACAGAAACCACAAGTGGTCAGTATATTTGGTTGTCTCTTGGCCAGGTTCTCCCTTGTCAAGGTCGTATCGTTGAGGATTGACCACATAAAAACCTTTACTTTTAGATGGTCTTTAGCCTTCTAGATAATTGCAAACCATTTCGGTTTGGAACATATAAAATATATGCAGTCGTAGAGCGATCATACGGAGAAGGTACCCTTTTTTTCCAGTTTCCATGCTTTCCATTCTGGCTCCTGTGAGCATTTTGCCCCCGATTGGTCCAGGTGTGTTCGGAGTTCCTCTATTATGAGTTGGGATTATGGACTCAGGCGATGTTTAAAAGTTGGCCTCCACGTTTCTCTTTTTCAAGTCTTGGAAACACACCTATGTGGCCGTGTCGTTTTCTCATATGGATCTACGAACAATTCTTGGAGAGTGTGCGTTCCACACCATTTGGTCCACCAGAACTAGGTCAACCTACCATTGTCAATGAATGATGTAACACATCTACTAAACAGATTGTATGCTTTAGAAACCCCTCTCCAGAACCAGGAGACTCTGGGTCCAACACTAAATCCCAAATTTCGTGACCCTTTCCCTTGGAGATAGGATTGAATGAAATCTTGTCACCCCTCTCCATTAGGGTGGAACTGTAATCCCCGATTTCCATATACTGGGAAACCGTGACATAAAACAGAATATTTTTCTTCAATTAGCCACAATACACAAAAAAATAAGAAAATTTAAAACTTTTTATTCAACACAAATGTATTACAAGCCCTAATGTTATAAAACTGCAATATATTACATCAGTATTACAATAATGCCATACAAGCCTAAGTGTTACAAACTTTCAATAAAAATTACATCAGAGTACAATGAATAATATATAACACTTGGTACTTTCACTTGGATGCTTCTCAACATAAATAAATTTACAATTGAAACAATGGTAACCAACATATATTATAATTGAAACAAAATCAACACTTTGCTTATCTTTCCTTGAGTCCTCCTAAATCCTGTACCTGTAGTTTTGCAATTTAGTACCTATTGACGTGAGGATGTCAGTACATATACTGACGCTTTAAGACTGATGACTAGTAGCGATTTTCAACTTTAAACAAACATATTGATGAAAAGAGAAAAGTGTATATATAATTGATGTGTCTGTATAAGTTATGACTCAGACTCTAATGCAAGATTAACCAATGCAATGATGCACTTGTTCTAATGCAAGCAAGTCTCCGGAACAGTATGCAGCCCATACTACATATGCCCATAACAAGCCGTTTTTTCATATATAGGGATTTGAACCTGCGTCATGAATTCTACTCTTGTACTCAACCTGAATCTGAAGATACAACATGACTGATGAGGTTGCCCTGAAATGGTCTAATCCCGCCATTCGCAGTCATATAGTGGTGTCTCCATTTGCCACTATTGCCCGGCGTACTGGACCTCACTAAAAATTCTGACGAACCCTCGGAGTTAATTACAACACAGGTTAGCTCGAAGCATCGCCTGTGGCCCCCTAGCTCATTGGCCGTAGTCTATGGCGTGGTCGCCTTTCCTGATATAGAACATGACGGAGTTCCGGGGATCCATCCCTTAGCTCCGACATGAAGCTTCCTACCCTTATCATGGCACTTCAGAAATTAATAGACGAGATACAGATCCCGTGCTCAACACTCGTGAGAAGGCATAGACCGTATCCCTTTGACAGGAAGGGGATAACCAATAACACCACCTAGTGTTAACCTATAGAATAGGTCGGATCATAAAGTATCACTCTTAGTACCAACTCTTTTCCTTCGGCGAAATGATAATAAATAAAGGTTAAGTAGTAATAGCCATAAGTTAGTACCCTAACGAAGTCACTAATCCTAAGCAATCATAGGGATGACAACAGTACTAACACAACATGCTAGTTCTTAAGTTAGACTTCGCAAGATAACTCTACTAGGTGCTCAATCTAGACTTACTAGAATCCCTAAGGATCCTATTCATAGCCTATCGATCCAAGACCCCGACAATACGAATGTATTCACATGCTACAACCTTGAATTTGGATTCCGTCTACACTCCTGGCCTGCGATCAACCTACACCGGTTAAGATGTGACAATGCACGAGGGGTGACTCGTCCACAGTCCACGAAGAGTAAAATAAATACACGTCTTGATGGTCGATGGCTCCTAGGGCAATGATATCACCCTAGACGAGCACAACAACTGCGTACTAGCTAATAAGCTACATACGAGAAAAACAACTTACATACGAGCTGACTGGCTATATATGCGACAAATGAATCATATAGAAGCAACCATAAAAGTCTTCTAACAACCTAGAAGCAAAATAACATGCTACTAGCAAAACTTGATCTTTTATTCATAAAAGCAATATAAAAGTCTTCTAACACCCTAGAAGCAATTAAACATGATACTTATGAACACAAGGAACCCTTATTACTCGCAATCAAGTGCATGATTCAAACTACTAACAAAATTTGATTATTTATTTGTGAAAGCAACAAAAAGTCTTCTAACATCCTAAAAGCAATTAAACATGCTAGTTTTATCGGAATTCAACAAAATTAGACTTTTTTGAAAGGTGAGAACATCTACTACAACTCTCTAGTTGACAACCTCCTCAGATTCAGTCAATAAGAGGTAGAAAAACCTCGAACAACCTAAACAGCTAGCTTCAACCAATAAAGGCCAGCTGCTGTGACTTGTAAGGGTCATAACTCCTACTCCGCTTATCCGAATCTAACAAAGTAGGACATTTTGGAAAGGTGAGAACCTATAATACAACTCTCTAGTTGATAACCTTTCAGATTCAGTCAATAAAAGGTACAAAAACTTCGAACAATCCAAACAGCGAAGCTTCACCCAAAAGGCTAGCTGCTGTGACTTGTAAAGGTCATAACTCCTACTCTGCTTATCGGAATCTAACTAAATAGGACATTTTGGAAAGGTGAGAACCTCTAATAAAACTCTTTGGTTGATAACCTACTCAGATTCAGTCAATAAACAGCACAAAAACTTCGAACAATCTAAACAGCGAAGCTTCAGCCAAAAGGCTAGTTGTTGTGACTTGTAAAGGTCATAACTTCTACTCTGCTTATCGGAATCTAACCAAATAGAAAATTTTGGAAAGGTGAGAATCTCTACTACAACTCTCTAGTTAACCACTTTTTCAAATTTCTTATGAAACTCAAAATCCAGCTATTTAAATACAATACAAAGTGCAACAAAGACAACAAAAAGCTGAAACTTGTAAACCTCACAACTTTTTCTATACTTGTCGGAATCTAACAAAATTATACTTTTTGGAAAGGTGGGAACATATACTATAACTCTCTAGTTAACAACTTTTTCAAATTCCGTATGGAACTCAAAATCCAGCTCCTTAAACACAATTCAAGAACAACAAAAAGGACAGCAAAAACTGAAACTTGTAAAGTTCACAACTTTTGCTATACTTATTGGAATCTAACAAAATTAGAATTTTTGGAAAGCTCTAGAAAATCTACTACAACTTCTTAGTTAACACCTTTCTCAGATTTCGTATGGAACTCAAAATCCAGCTCTTTAATTCAAAGAACAACAAGGATAGCAAAAAGCTGAAACTTGTAAATCTCATAAATTTTGCTATACTTGTCGGAATCTAACAAAATTTAACTTTTTGGAAAGCTGAGAACATTCACTACAACTTCCTAGTTAACAACTTTCTCAGATTCCGTATGGAACACAGAATCCAACTCCTTAATTCAAAGAACAACCAAGACAGCAAAATGCTGAAACTTGTAAAGCTCATAACTTTTGCTATACTTGTCGAATCTAACAAAATTAAACTTTCTGAAAAAATAAGAACATCTACTACAACTTCCTAGTTAACAACTTTCTTAGACTCCTTGTGGAACTCAAAATCTAGCTCTTTGAACACAATTAAAGAATAACAGACAACACAAGCTGAAACTTGTAAAGCTCGTAACTTCTACTATACTTGTCAAAATCTAACAAAATTGGACTTTTTGGAAAGCTAAGAACATCTACTACAACTTCCTAGTTAACAACTTTCTCAGAATCCTTATGAAATTCAAATCTCTGCTTTTTGAACAAAATTCAAGAATAACAAAAAGGACAGCAAAAGCTGAAACTTGTAAAGCTCACAACTTTTTCTATACTTGTTGGAATCTTACAGAATTGAACTTTTTGGAAAGCTAAGAACATCTACTACAACTTCCTAGTTAACAACTTTCTCAAATTCCTTATAGAATTCAAATTCCTGCTCTTTGAATCAAAATTCATGGACAACAAAAGACAACACAAAGCTGAAACTTGTAAAGGTCATAGCCAGTGCTATACTTGTTGGAATCTAACAAAATTGAATTTTTCGGAAAGCTAAAAATATCTACTAAAACTTCCTAGTTAACAACTTTCTCAGATTCCTTATAGAATTCAAATTCTTGCTCTTTGAACAAAATTCAAGAACAACAAAAGACAGCACAAAGCTGAAACTTGTAAAGGTCATATCCAGTGCTATACTTGTCATAATCTAACAAAATTGGAATTTTTGGAAAGGTCAAAACATGTAATACAACTTCCTAGTTAACAACTTTCTCAGATTCCTTATAGAATTCAAATTCCTGCTCTTTGAACAAAATTCAAGAACAACAAAAGACAGCACAAAGCTGAAACTTGTGAAGGTCATAGCCAGTGCTATATTTGTCGGAATCTAACAAAATTGGCCATTTTAGAAAGGGGAGAACATCTACTACAACTCTCTAGTTGAACACTTTTTCATATTCCGTAAGGAACTCAAAATCCAGCCCCTTAAACACAAGTCAAATCAACAAAACAGCAGTTTCGATTGAAGAACTCGCTATTTTGGGAAAACGATTTTTTTAACCCATCAAACTAACCCAAAGAAATCTACAAAAATTTGAGAATGGTAATAACACATATGAGAACCTCTAAAATTAATTTGGAGTCAAAATTATAACTTTAGCACAAGTAATTAATTGTAACCGTCTAAACTACAAGATTGAATCTTTAGTATCTTATTTTGTGTTCTACCACTTCAATCCTTGCATGCCATTTTATTCTAGTCCACATCAGCAATATGCACATGAGTTTAGTTCAAGTTCTTATAACAACATACAACAATAAACAAACAAACAAAACAAAACAAACGAGTTAAGAACCCCCACCCAAATCGGTTGGAAGAACTAGCTTTGCTCTTCTCCTCCTTGCTCCTTGTTCTTGCTCCTCTTCAAGAAAAACTCCAAATGAACCCACTCTTTTCTTTTGATTTTGGTCTCTCTTTCTTTTCTTTTCTTCTTATTTTTTTTCTAAAAATAAACAAGTAGTATAAGTGGAAATAGGATGAGAGAATGAGATGAGAAGGAGATGGAGGAACACAAAAATGAAAGGGTCTTTGCCCTTGGTATTTGGCCGGCCTTAAGTAGAGGGAGAGAGAGAGAGCTTGTGGGTGAGAAAAGAGCCACTTGTCTCTCCCTTTGTGGCTCAAAACAATTAGGGATCAATTTGCAAAATATAATTGTAATCAACACCCTACTCATTTCTAACCCTCTATTTTGATCATGATTGATAAAAAATAAGAGACATTTTCCTAAAATCACATATTACACGATTTCGTACAAACGTACGAAATCGATACAGTATATATACGTACATATATCTGTCTATACAGATAATTTTTATTAGTTAAAACGAATAATCTCTACCAAAAATATTTTAATTCAGAAATAATAATAAAAATAATTTTATTACCGGCTCAGAAGATTTCAGTACCAATTTGATACAATACAGATGTATACAGACTGATATATATATATATATATATATATATATATATATATATATATATATATATATAATGTTTATTAACAAAACCGGGTAATATCCATCAAAAACATTTCAATTCTGAAAATAAAAATTAAATAATAATAAAATAATAATTTTTAATATCAGATCTGGATATTTCAGACATTTTCTAAAAAAACGCATTTTACAGGATTTTGTACAAGTACACAAAATCGATACAATGCATATATATACTTACACTACAAGGAATTTGACATATAGTGACAGCAAAAATCTGTGAGTAAAAGGCGAAAAACCGTAGGTATAGCCCTTAAAACCTATACCAACGGACATATTTTTCCGTCGTTTTTAATTAGCTATACCCACGGCAAAATGCCGTCACTATAGCCTATAGCGACGGTTTTTTCACCCGTTGGACAAAACCTCGGTGTTATACCCACGGTTTTGTATCCGTTGGTATAGGTTTTAAAGACACCTTTTGCTTTCCTATACCCACGGTTGAAACTCCATTGCTATAGGTTTTAGCGATGGTTTTCGCATCCAATTATTTGAATATGTACTCATCGCTCTATACACATTTTTTTTATATAAATTATGCTTATAATAATTTAATATTTTCTTTTATAATATTAATTCAATTATAAACTAAATACACAATAAAATAGATAAATGTGTTTATGAAACAAAATTAAAAAAAATAAACTTCAATCATATTAAAAATTAATGAAGTATTACAAGCATGTCAAATTACAAAATAGTTAATAACCAAATACACAATTGAATTCATGTGTGCAGACATGAGAATCAATACTTTAAACTATGATCAACATATTCAATGACATTATAAGATAACATTCAATTAACTCCTCACTTGAGATACGACACTAACAATTTTCTTATTTTACGGCAACCAGATCTTGATTGATCTTGATTCTCTTTGCAGTAATCTTCTTTTAGCATCCTGCAAATCTTCTTTACAACCTTCTTCACTTCATCGTTGGCAAACACAAACTCGGCTGCATTTTGAGCGAGTTCAATCATTTCTCGCTTGTTGAGAGCCCTTCACAAACAAAACAAAGCAAAAAGATCCAACTTTGATCATCAACAAATAGTCAAAAAGAGAACAGTGTACTCCAATTGTTATCAAAAGAACAGTGATCTCTGGGTATCATCAATTGTTATCAGAGATAAATATAACTAGATAATTACAAGTAAGGAATTACAGACCTCCAATTCTGCTGGCGAAATACAAAGAATCTGACAAAGAATACTGTGGATTGAGGAGTCAAAGAATAAAATGCCCCGAATCATGGATGCAAGCTTATGAGGAACCTGGATTGCTGGTTATGCAGCTTTTCAACACTTCTAACACCTAAAACAATAGCATCATGTGAGAAACATTTCTTTATCTCTACAAGGTTAAGACAATTTTGGAAGATATAATCAATCGGTGACCACAGAAACAGTGTTGTTAATAGTTTTCTAGTAACTGATGAACGAAAAAGGGGGGCGATGTGTTGTTAATAGATCATAAAATCAGAGTCATCAAGTTTCTACTTCCACTTCATCGAGCTTATTGACAACCAAAACAACATACCAGCGCCAGTAGCTTGAATGCGCTTACTTGCTTCTTCCATAATTTTATTTATTGACTCAATTGACTCCAAACGTACCTGCAAAGTTCCACAAACAGGCCACACTGGTCACTTGTATGACATTGGAAGACTGCTATGCTGGATTCATCATGAGTATAGACAAATGATCAGAATATTCTCTAACAACAATACCTTCCAATCAGGACTGCCTAAATTTTTCAAAAGAGTTGGTGTAATCTTTGCACTAATATCTTCCCTTGGCAAACCATCAAACCCAGCAGCAGAAACAGACAGCATGGAATCCGAATCTTTTACAGTTTTCTTTGGAACTGCAGTACCACCCTACAGGAATAAAAAAGCACACGATTGAGTATTGAAATTGGTTAGTGCTAAATGTTAAAGATGTTGCATTCACGCTAAATGGATATACCTCAAATGGATTTTTCTCATATTCTGCTTCTAGTGCACTAAGAAGTGCAGGTTTAACATCAGCCAGGAAACCTTTAATATCTGTAGGCAAATCAATATTAAAACTCTACTGAGAAAATACGTAGCAGAATGTTTTGTGAAGAAGAATTTTACCAGGACCAACAAACTTATGTACAACTCCAATAAGCTTGATAGTAGAATTTCTTGTTGCAGCAGCACTGGATTGTAACCCAGTGTCTTTACAAAAACCAATCAAGTCCTATAGCAGTTGGAAGTATTAATACCAAAAAGGGCAGTGCTGCCTATCCAACAAAATTCAAACTGTAAGAAGCTAAAAGTACCTTTAACTTTATGTGAGAAACACCAAAATCATCCACAGCCGAGACCATCCATAGAATTCCCTCACTGAGTACTTTCGGATTTTTGTGCTCTTTCATAATTTTGTAAAGCTAAGATATAATGAGAAAGCTTGTTTAAATTGACAGCATACGGCAGTATGATTCAACTTCAACATAGCAATGAAAATAAAACCATGAGATATGAACTTTTTATATGCTTACTCTGTCAAATATGAAGCCTGGACCTACTGCTTCAGAAAAACTAGTGAGGCACTTCATTGCATGAGTCCGTGAAAATCTGACTATGTTGATAGAAAACCTATAGTTGGAAAGTTTGGTCAGTTTTGACCTGATAGACTTCATTCTTTATGTTGTAAAAAGATAAAAATCAAGTATGCAATTCTGCAATCTGTGTAAAAAATTAGTTATTAATGCGTATTTTTAATTATATATGTATCAATGATGCTTATTGTGATGTACTTAACATAAATGTTACTATCAACTTTACGAATCTACATTTTATACTTACGGAATTTCCTACGAACAATTATATTATCTAAAATTTAAAAAGAAGATAAAAAAAGTAGATTGTGTTTTATTACATTGCACTATGTTATTTATGCTTTTTGCTGTGAAAAAAATGGATGGCTACGCTACACACTTTTGTAATTCTTTTTAACTTTGATCATAAGATTATCTTTCGCCAAATCAATCAGAAACTGATACTATGGCTAATGAGACCAATCAAACACTTTACTAAACTGTATTTGGACAATTACATTTAAAAATGCTTGAAACATTCAACAAACAAGACTATAACCGTACTTTACAACCAGTTAACAATATCAAGGATAGGGCAAATTTATGGATGCAGACAAGCAGGCACATCATGTTTCATAACTTCCTCATATCATGTTTCGTAACTTCCATCGCATTGGGGGTGTTTGGTTTGTTGCAACTACAAATCACAAATCACAGTTGCAAGTGAGATTTAAAGTTCTCCCTCAAAATATCCCCTAGTTTTCAACATAACATCTATCTTATATATTACAGTTATCCTTCTTCCCACCAAAACATAAAGGACATTTGAGTAATTGAGTTAAAATGTTTTAGGGGGAAATTTTAAATTTTCACTTGCAATTGCAACTTACACTTGCAAAAAAACAAACAACCCCAATTTGCATCTATTAGTGTAGGAGTGGAGTATAGATTAAAAGTGTGTAATACTTGACATCAGCCAGTCTTTGGGATAATCAAAAAAGCTTATCCAGTTCTGCTCACATTTCAACAGTAAATGTACACTCTAACGAAACCGTAATCTGATCAGCGTGAAAGTAAAATTTTAACTTCAAAGGGATCACTATGTGAGCACGGTTTAGGACATGTGCCTGTGCTAAATCAATGGCTAATTATCGTATGTCCAGCTATTCACAAGCACATTACAGGAAAATCATTGAGTACCTCAAAAGTGATAGCAACAAAAATACTAGGCAAAGCCTATTACTTATAGTTCAGCCTAAAGATTATTCCATACTTCCTAGTCAAATTAGTTAGTAAGAAAAATATCAAACATCCCACAAGTATTCAAGAAACTCCCTCTGTTATTCCCTACTTCGTAGTCAAATTAGTTAGTAAGAAAAATATCAAACATCCCACAAGTATTCAAGAAACTCCCTTTGTGCACCCATTCTATACAAATAAAGTATATAAATCTCAACGAAGAAAATAAAGCAAACAACCAAGTGAAAGAAAGCTAAAGAGACTGTAAAAGGGAAGTAAGACAACACCTTCCAGGCGCTCTTTCCAAACACCACTCTTTAACTGAGAGATTGTATCACCAGGTATAAGAGAACCCAATTTTCCTTCAATTTCTTCTAAACTCATCTCTCCTGGCTGCAAACATTAAAAAAGATGAATGAAGGTCCTAATACAATCTAAAAGTTCAGGTGACACATCCCCAACTACATTAAATATACATGAAAAAATCTTTGAAAGTAACAATTATTTTCCACAGGTTGGCTTTTCCAAACAATTTTTTTATTTTCGAAGAAAAATATTTCAGAATTATAATTGAAATACCTCAACGTCTTCAGTCTCAACAGATGCCACAGCCTTGGAGTGTCCACTTCCATCAGCCTTTTTCACAGTTCCAGATTTCACTGGACCATTTTTTTTTGCAGATGGCTGTACAAATTAGAAAAAAGTAAGTTAATTATATAATTAAATGCTAAGACTTCAGAAGAAAGTATCATCACAGCATATCCACTTAAAATCATGAATTACTCACAGCTGCCTGAACAGGCTTCTTCCCACTAAGCATACTAGCAGCTGATCTTCTTGTAAACGAGCTTCCCGCAGCCTTTAAATAAATAACCAAAATACACTGTCAATTTTTCAGGAGTAACCACAATATAAACAAATACTAAAGAAAGAAAGATGAAAAAAAATTCCCCCCAACCATGTCAAGCTTGTACACGAGATAATATGTAATCTAACTCTGTGAACCAAAAACAGAAACAGATATCTAGTATTATTTTATTTTTCTTTGCAATGTTGGTTATCTAGTAACATTCAAGAAGAATGAAAGTTATTCTATCAGCCATGTCCAAGATTATCACAGCTATAACTCAAGCTCAGTACAGTGCATACAAATTGCAAAACTAATGCTCCAAGCACCAAAGGTCCACAAACAACTGCAAGCTTGAAAATCAACACTAATTAATACCATATATGAACATGGATTACAGGAGCAAAAAAGAATTAAGAGTGCAAATACACACACAAGACAAGAGAAAGTATATTAACTTCATTACAAAAGGAAGAAAATTAAGCATACCCTTCAAATTGACGACGTGTTGTGAAAAACATACCCTTCAAATTAGAAAAAACAAGAAGCACTTCATCAAATGATCTGAATAAAGATGCACAAAAGTAATTGTGGAATTCACAAATAAAACAAAAGTATTCAGAAACCCTAATTACCCCAATCGAAACCCTAATTATTCAGAATAAAAGATGTACATATTCAAAAGATGTACATAATCGAAACCTAATTACCTTTAAGTGAGGGAGATGGGGCGACGACAGCGGGAAGAGGGGGGCGACGGCAGCGGGAAGAGGCGACGGCAGTGGGAAGAGGGGGGCGACGGCAGCGGGAAGAGGAGGATTTAGAGATTGGGTTTGGGGAGAGAGGGATTTAGGAGTTTTAGAGGGATAAAATGAAATATTTTGGGGGAAGAGAGAGGGAAAATGAAAAATTTTGGAAAAAAATAAATTATGGACTATACCCACAGTGTTTTATCTCATTTGTAGGTATATGATACCCATACCCACAGTTTTAGAGATCCGTCACTATAGGTGTCCGTTGGTATATGGCAACTTTCTTGTAGTGTTACTTGTGTGTGTGTGTGTGTGTGTGTGTGTGTGTGTGTCTATATATATATATATATATAGACACACACACACACACACACACACACACACACACACAAGTAACACTACAAGAAATTTGCCATATACCAACGGACACCTATAGTGACGGATATATATAGATTAGTTTTTATTAGTAAAACCAAGTAATTCCCATAAAAATATTTCAATTTTAAAAAAATAATAATAATACAAATATAATATCCAACCAGGATATTACAGGAACACTTTTCACCACCATTTTCCAAGGAGAGCCAAGTTCATTTCTCTTAGATCTATGATGCCAAGTCTTTCATGTATCTTTTCCGTGCTAGCTTTTTCCCATCTGATGAGATGGTAGCCCTCCTTCTCCATGTCAGCCCCTTTGCATAGAAAACGTTTATGAACTCTATCCATTCGACTGAAGACTAACCTGGGAAAATCAAAGAAGGATAGATAGTAGGTTGGTAGGTTAGAGAGAACCGAATTGATTAAGGTCACCCTCCCTTCCAAGGGATAAAGATTTACCTTTCCACCATACTAGCATTTTCTCTACACGGTCGATGATCAGGAACCAGTTTGATTTCTTTAATTTTCCTGGTTCAAGCAGGAGCCCAAGGTATTTGATGGAAAAACTCTCAATCTTAGAGTTTAGTATGAGTGCACGTTCTTCTGCCTCCTCAGTTAACATGGCAATGGGTATAAGTACGCTCTTGTGGAAGTTGACCCGGAGGCTAGACCAGGCTTCAAAACTATAAAGTACTCCTTTAAACGTGATAGTTTTCCCAAGATCTCCATTTCCAAATAGTAAAGTGTCGTCACATATTGTAATATTGTACATCTTGGGTGATTTCTTCCACTAGAGACTTGCGTGATCCAATCTTCTTGTCTACTACAATTATCCATCATGGGTTTAAGGATGTCTGCAACTATAGTGACTAGAAGGGGGGACAAAGGGTCCCCTTGTCACATCCTCCTCTACATGAGAACGGTTGACCCACTTATCCATTAATCAAGATAATTGTTCTGTTGGTTGTGAGATAGTGTTGGATCCACCTGATCTATTTTTCACCAAAACCTTTGCCCTCTAGTGCATCTATTAAACAGTCCCACTCAATCAAATTATAAGCTTTTTTGAAATCAAACTTGAGTAAGTAGCTCCTATCATTCAAGATGTGGCATTGGTGGATGGTTTCTTCCACCATAGCAATGCAGTCGAGGATGCATCAGCCTTTGATGAAAATAGTATGTTCTTGCTTGATTAATCTATTCATCACCCCTCCTAGTATGTTAAAAAGGATCTTGATGATTATCTTGACCAGATAATTCAGGAGGCTTATAGGGCGGAAGTCACCAACACGAGATGAGTCTTCTTTCTTGGGAATAAGGACAACTTCTGCAAAGTTAAGTACACCTAACTTGAGTATGTGGTTGTAGAATTCGGCGAGAACTGATAGTAGATCATCATTAATCTCCTCCCAGAAAGTGTGGTAGAAAAGTATCAAAAACCTGTTCGGACCCGGTGCTTTTTCCCTACTTAGCTGAGAGATTACCTCCTTAGTCTCCTCCTCCGTGAACTGAGTTTCAATGACTTTCAATGCTTGCACAAGCTCCTCTGAGTTATCTTGCCAAAAGTCTATTCTGAGTGGAACTCTAAAGTGTGCTTTGCACCCAGAAAGGTTTTTGTAGTAAGTTTGGAACACTTGTTTAACTTCCTCTTCTTTTTGTATCTCGCCTGCCTATGTTTGTACCAAGAGGATGAGATTGGACCTTTTTCATGCATTGGCCACACGGAGGAAGAAAGCAATATTCGTGTCTCCCTCGTTAATCCATGAAATTATGGATCGTTGTTGCTATTTAATTTCTTCCAGTTTATACAGTTGTGTGATGTCTTCCCTGAGCTTTAGCAGCGTATTCTGCTCATCTTGCGGTTTATGGTCTTTTTTGTTTTTTCCAACTCATAAATACCTAGCTCTCTAGAATGTCGCGAATCTGGTCTGATTCCACTTCCTATGTTTGGACCGGAGTCTGTGCACTTTTTCACACCAAACTGTAGCCGCTACTGTTCCTCGCGTTAGACGGGCCCAATTTTTCCATTACTAAGTGGTGGAAACCCTGAATTTCCAGCTCAACATTCTTGAACCTGAATTTAGCATGTTTCCTAAGGTTCACCTCTTGAGACGAGAGAAGAATGGGGACGTGGTCATAGGTGGGTCTTGGCAGATATTTAGCGTATGCATGAGAATTTTAGCTTCCCAATCCAAGGAGGCAAGGACTCTGTCAAGTTTTGTCATTATAAAGATCTCTTGCATATTAGACAAGGTGAAGAGTCTGTCTGAGACTGGGATATAAACCGGTTTCAAATCCATGATAACTCGATTGAATTCCTCCATCTCAGCATCACTGAAACCTTTAACGCCGTGTTTAAATGCAAACCTCGTGATGTTGATGTCCCCTCCTACAACCCATGGGTTCTGCCAACGAGTTTGTATAGGTTGGAGTTCTGTCCAGAATGATGTTCAAGAGGACGCGGTATTGGGATGGTATACAGTTGTAAATGTTTGGATCAAATTATTTTTCCGGCATTGAAGCAGGACAGATAACGAAAATTCACCAAGGAATTTATCTAAGCAAGTGAATATGTTGCAGTTAAAGACAATGAAGATACCGCCCGAAGCTCCTTTGGATGGGTGGATTCTCCATTCTTTAATCACATTCCCTCCCAGTTTTCTATGTCTAAAAATGTGAGTGAGTTTGATTTCTTGTAATCCAATGATGTCTACCCTAGAAGTGTTGATAACATCCATAACTATTTCCCAACTCTAACATTCCAAAGGAGAGTCTTCATTAATAACATGCTTGAGGTTACGTGTCGGGTTGGTTCTAAGTGCACCATAGGTGTTCTCTGTCCAATGCTCAACCTTTAATTTTATTAAGGAGATAAGAGTTGTGCTTTTTATCGCCAACCGCAAGCAACAAGTTTTATTAATCTTTAAAATGTCGGAATCAGATATTAAATTAAAAATAGATTCTAAAATATTGTGTACCTCCACCGTCGAGCTTAGCCGTTTTGGCAGCGGCCGTGATCTCCAGATAATCACCTAAGGACTCCTTATGAGCTCTCTTTGATATTTCTTGTAACCCCCATTCCCGTTTATACAGATTTTTATTTTTCTTTTCCTGTATTTTTGTATTTAAATTTTTCCTATAGATTTTTCTACTCTTTTGAACCCAAAATTTTGCATTCATTTAAATACCCGACTATTTTTTGAACCTCGAATTTTAACCTACACTATTGATCACTATTTGATTGTTTAACTCCTGATTATTATGTTACTATTATTATTATTATTATTATTATTATTATTATTATTATTATTATTATTATTTTGAAAAACCCAAAGATCCTAATTCATTATAAACTAGTTGATTATTTGATTTAATTTGAAGCCCAATCCAAGCCCATGTCATATTGAACTCTAATCCACTAACCCAAACCCAACTCCCCTCCTATCTGTTTGTTGACCAGATCAACAAAACCCCCTCACATTCCCCCACTCTTCACATCCCGTAACCCCACAACCCTCCCAATCTCATAACTACCCATTATTATATATTATATTTAATATATTATATTATTATCTATTTAATAACCCCCTCCCCCGTTCTCTCTCTCTCCCCACTATCTTTCTCGCTCCTCCATCTCCCTCTTTCTTTGTTTTGAAACGAAATAGAGAAGCTCACCCCCACCCCCCTTCGTCTTCCTTCTCCACCCTTCAACCTCGCCTCCTCGCTCCCGCTGGAGCATTGCCCTCCCTGAGCCCTTGCCGCTGCTCTTCCACCACTGCTCCACCTTAGGCTCCGCTCATCCCCGCTCGGACCAGAAGCCCCCAGTCTTCGATGCCGCCTCCCTGCTCTTGTCGCTGCTGTCGCTCTTCGCCGCAGTCGTCAGTTGACCGCCACTGTTGTTCTTTCTCCCTCCTCTTGGCTGTTTGCTGTTCGGGTGAAGTGGGGAGTCGGATTGCTGTGTTCGCTGTTTGTGAATAAGGAGTTGTGTTGGTGTTTTGGATCCGGAGATTGGTGTTTTAGATCCGATCGGGTGTTTGCCATTTTGTGTGAGCGCTGCACGTAGTTCGCACATGTTTTCGTGTTCGTGGTTCGTTGCTTCAGAATCCTTATTCCGTTATTCTTGGTATTAATTTTCATCGTCGTTCTAAAGGCAAGTCATCTCACCCTCAAATTGTATTGTATCGTATTCAAAATTGTTTATTGAATCCCGCAAGTAGATCTATATTGATTATCGTATATCTGCTATTGTTATCTATCGTTAGGATACTACGGATTTACACGAGCAAATCCAAGTAGTAGTGTTGACTTCATGCCGTCTTTTGGCTCCAATTTATAGAGATCTTGCATGCATTCATGTAGTTAATTGTTGATTATGTGAATAAGAATTGTTATTGTAATTCATGTCATGACATTACACAACTATTGTAGATTGTATGCTAGTATTGATTGTTCACATGATTGATGTTGGGGTATTAGTTGACTGTGATTAGTAATAGTATAGACATTTTATATTTTACATCTTAATAACATGTTCACATAGACATATTTGTTGTGATTAATGTTGTCAACAACCATTGCATATTGATTGAATAAAGAATTGTTAACAAGCCGGGGTTTAAGGGTGACTTAAGTAGTGGACAATGTAGTGACTGTACTCGGAGGAGGGGCCCGTGTTTCCCTAAATATTGTTAATGGCTATTGTTTTATCGAAGGATTGTGGCTTACGGCAGTAACCCAATCTATCGTGTATTGTATCAGGGACAATTATCTTATCGTACAGTAATTATTGAATTGCAACTATTGAATATTGATTATTGTTGCCGAGTACATGAACTATAAAATCCACCACTAAGTCTAAACGTAACTTGTTTGCATGTAGCAACCATGTGGTAAATAAATGAGACGCATGAAGTGCTACATTAGTTAGGATTAAAATGAATAATAGACTTAAGATTGTCATCACATTGTCATTGCATATTGTCATCTTTATTGAACAGTGTTATCGATTATTGATATCGTTTATTGTTATTGTTATTGTTATTAATCATTATAATTCTACATTGCATCGTTATCATTTTGCCATTGTTCATTGCCATCGACTCTATTGTTTATTGAATTCATTGTTATATCGTAAATGCCATTGTTTCATTGCTTTCTCTACTTGCTGTCCATGACTTGCTCTAAGGACATATTATTCTCTCTTTTTAGATGAACAACTTACAGGTAATCAAGAAGAATTGCCTGATGGATTAGGAGAACTACAATGGTGAAGAATTGATAGCATCGCCACTTAATTGATTATTGTTTTGTTGTGAAGACTTAAATAATTGAACACTATTATTTCTTGTATTGTGGGCTTTTTTACCCGAATATTGTTATTGTTGTTTCCAGTATTGGATTATCATTATATTTGGTTATTTCATACTCAAATTCCAAGTATTGTTATTCATGTGATTATCCTTTCATTTCATGCATGGTTGTATTGCTCCTCGTTATATTGTTGAGTTGAATCGATAACAGCTTATGAATGACGCAAGTCATTCGCTGGGTCAACGTCACGTGCTTGCATTCCATATTTTTGGGATTTCTGCACCTTGAAACCCTCGGTTTCCCACTGTGAATCAGTGTTAGTCTGAGAAGTAGACTCAGGGTAGGTGGAGGGGACCGCCTCAAGTGTAGGAACCATGATCATAGTGTCTTGCCTCACACTAGCCCATTGTGTATCTATGACCATTTCCTCTAAATAGACAGAATCTTCTTCCATATACGGGTCATTGCCCTCTAGATTGAGACACACCTCCTCCTCTTCACTCGTGAGTGAGTAAACAGTGTTGGGAATGAATGATGCAGTTGAGCTTGTGATCAGGCTTGAGATAACAACATAATTAGTTCGTGAAATTCCCCCTGATTCTATGTTGGATCCCATCCTTGGCCCAATAGAATTTCCTTTCATACAAATTATTATTTCTAACCTAAAGTCACTCTTTGAACTTGGGGATGGACTCCTCAATGGGCCTAACATTCAATCGAGCCCATTCCCAATATTTCGCTCAATAATTTTAGCCAAATTGCAATTATTCACAGTAGACATTTTAAAGGCCCAAGCCTATGAATTAAAGTCGGCCCACTCAACTTTCCAGAATCTCCCACAGCACACACATTGCACGTGATTGACTTTGATAAGAGAGCTCGCTTACAATCAGTGGTAGTTTGTGGGGGAACCGAAGCGCTTTGTGGGGGATTCGAGGCGCCTAAGGTGAAATGGGAATTTCACCCCCCCCCCCATCTTCCTGTCTTCTTCAACCTGCTATCTTCTTTTGATTTCCAAACCCTTTTTTTTTCTGTATCTCTCCATTTTTTCTTATCCAATTTTGGAACTTTCCTCTTCTAGCTCTCTTCCCTGCTCCAAATCCAAATCTGGAGCTCTGAGATATTTTCCTCTTCCAGCTGTGAGACTCCATTCACTTTTTTTTTTTCATCTCCTATTTCTTCATAGTATGTTTCTCCATTTCCACTTTTGTGAAGAGCTGCTTTGACCTTTCCTCTTTGAACCAAACCAGATCCATGGGTTTCTTTTGATGTAGAGACTATTTCTTTACCCTTCCCAACCACCTATGCTTTCCTCACCATATTTAGGGGATCTGACCCTAATTTCCTCATGTGTGGCTTTGTTCCCAACTACACTTTCTCCACATTCTTCTTTGGTCAAAGGCTCAAAATTGCAAGTTTTCTCTTTGCCTCTGAGCGAGTTATACAAGCTTGAAGCTTTCTCCGTTTTGGCTTTGGGTTAGGTAACTTGGCACTATCTCGACTGTTGAACATCTTGAGATGGGCGGCTTTCATCTCTGCTTCCTAGTCGTTGGATTTGTTCCCCGAGATCATATCCTGACCCTCTAGTTGATGGTCAGTTTCACTACTGTCGATGCCCTCCGATGCCCCTCCATGTCTTTAGCAGCCCTAAACACCTCCCTGTGAGCCCTCTTTATCTCATGAACTCTGTTAATTGTTATATACAGTATGAACTCTGATGTTGCCACGTGTTTGTAGGACCTCTCATCTCTTCGAGTATAAGAGCTTACCATTAATTGTCTTGCTTCCTCTTTCTCGGCCTCGTGCTCCACCTTTGCCTAAAAAACGAAGCGTATGATGTACGCTTCCTCGTATGTTAGGCACTTGACGAATCTTGGCATGAGTTTGAATCCAGTCCCAATCTCCCCCCGACGACCATCGTCCATTGAGTGCCTCGATAAATTGGTTTTTTGTTGGATTACCTGTCTTGATCCTCACCATAGTGCACGACTTTCTAATCCATTGTTCTTCTTGTTTAATCAATGTGAGGCTACTTGCGAGTCTTGTTTGAACAAGGTTCTCCAACGATATCCCCATTTGTACTTCTCTCTTCTCATCTTCTGGGTTCAGGACGATATTCGTAAACACATATGAAATGTGTCCCCATTTCATGCACATGAGGAAACACACCCATTTTGTGTAGTCGTACCTGCACCGTGTCGCCACAGTTGAAATAGGGGTTCATGGTACATTTCCCTTTACGGAATTTCTTAGCTGTTTCGTTCACCACTTTCTTCACGGCATTCCTTTTGTTTTTTTGTTCATTTTTTGTTCAAATCTAACCCAAAGTTCCTCCCTCTGAGCTACTATTTCCTCTGGACCCCCCTCTAAAGCCAGCCCATTTGGTGGTTGGTTCGGGAGTGTCACGCCCTGCTTCTCAACAAACGGGATCATCGGCACACAACAAGGCCCAGTGAATGATACATGCATTCTAACTTACATCATCCATAAGTTGTACATTCATAAGCTTAACAATGTATATAAAGCACATCCACGCAAGTAATAATAGTGATCACATGGACATGAATAGAAATAAACTCTCCATAAATTACCATCATCTGAGATACGTAAACTTCAGGTCAAAATGCTCGAGAACATAATGTTTTGAAAGAAACACAATGTAATAAATGGTTTGATAATGTAGCGACATGAAAATAAAGATAACACAAGCTACTCCATCATGATCGTCTAGAAAGTCTGCTTACCAAGTCCATCCAGTATATCATCATCGGTGCATGTATAAACGTCATCCGGGGTGGTGGAAGGTCCATTAGAGCAAACTTCGGATCATAAGTAGCATCAAGCAGTACGCTAGTATAACAATAAATTATGATGTGGAGGGAAGTAAGGAATATCAATGTAAGTACAGAAACAATATGATCATGCACAATGCAAATGCTTACAAGGTGACTGTATAAAATGGAATCATGGCTGTAAGTATAATCAATTGGTAATCAGTGATGCAGTGATCAAAAATCAACAGTCGGTATCAATAATCGATAATTGGTATCTATGTCAATGATTAGTCTCAATCATACAACCTCGATCTATCGTGTTTTATTAACTTATCTAATGCACTCAATTCTGAGTCACATACCACAGGTTTGGGTGCATAACAATTAGGTGAATGTTTTGACTTGAATAGTCAAGTCTGTAGAATTATGTACTCGGGTCTTCTAGTGATAGTAATCGAAAATTGGTAATTGGTAATCGGTAGTCGGTAAGTAGCAATTGGTATATAGTAATTGGTAATCGGTAATATGGGGATCACTGGCCCCCTTCCGAGTATGCTCTCCTATATTTTCCACTACTAAGTCGTACTCTTTATGATCCCGGCTCGTCATACTTTTATCATAGTTGATTATGAACATGCAGTCGGTTCATTCGGTGGTAGGAATGATAGTATCAAGGGCGGTAATTAAGAGAGTATTAAGAGATGAATGCAAATACATGATATAGAAGAAATCCATCGACCTACTATATCGGTACAAGTCATTAACACACGAATAGTAATATATGGAGTCGAGGGACACCAACTACAAATCTGGATAGCATTACCCATGTACTCTAAAACTTACTTTCCTGCTGCTACAAGAATGCAGATCTAAATCTGTCATGGGTTCTAGAAATTAGACTTTCTTCCGAATCCAATGCCTACTTACTCGACGAATTCTAAGTCTCATAGCTATACCTTCCAATCCATTCATTACAGTTCTAACGCACATGCAGTAACATAGGTTCATATTCGAACATTTACAATTCCACTAAAATACCATAATCTAACCCTTAATGATGTTTAGTAACACTCAGATTTTTCTCAGATCATAATTCCACCAAACGTTTATCATTGAATGTGATTTACTGAGACAATACTTTTAAATAGCAATCTGGAAATTGAGACATATATACACTAAATCCTCAATATCTCACAAACTACAACTCGATTTACGAGACCTTAAACGTTTCTGGATTCTACACCCGAAAAGTTACGACATGCATATATGTAAGTCTAAGTATGGCTACAGAAACCTCGGTCTAATCTCAGTACAAAACCAGTCTTCTATAAGGTAGAAAATGTAAAGTGCTTCACGTTCCAAAAATTTTATTCTCAATCCAAACATTGAATTCTTTCTTTTTAGTATTTTTGCTGTTAATAATCATGTTCAATTTCAGAGAAAACAAAATTCCAAGGGTCTCAATCAAGAATTTATAGTTCTCTACCTATTCTACAATACGCTATAAAATAACCGATAAAATTGAGTTGCTATACTACGACAACAAATAAATCTCCATAACAAGAGATACACACTCCTACCCATAATTGATAATTGAAGTCAGAATTGATTAAAGAAACGTATCTGGGAAAAATCATTATTTACAAACATTGAATTTATAAAGTTCCAAATATGCAACAATTATGCCAATACACATCAATACATTCTAAGATAAATCCTATGACATGATATTATTCTAGATTCGTGATGATAAGCTTTTGTATGCAATATGATAATCATGGAAAAGAAAGATTGTAGATATTTTTCTACGAATCTCAAATTAGGGGAGAAATCAATAAGGGAACAGACCAACACATGAATGTATTATCCGGTTCAAGAATTGAGTAGATTAACATTGCATGAAAAGGAACTATGAATATGATTTGACGATATAATAATTTGATAAGAATGAAGAACTACTTGTTATGAGTCATGGGAAAAGGATAGGATGCTTGCCTCATTCCAAAAAAATCTTTCATGTGCATAGAAACTCCTTGGTTCCTTGCTTCACAAAAGTACAAGTTTTTATCCTCTCCAGTAGACTCCTCTTCATTGTCTGTTCTTACATTCTTCACTAAGTCGGGTGATTTGGAGATGGTGAAGTATCGAGGAGTTTGGCTTGTCAATTGTGATTTAATAGCAAAGGAATTAGTGTGGCATTAGGGTGATACAAAGGGTTTAAAGTGGGGGGGGGGATAATTTGTGTGAAAATAAGGAGTGGAGTCGGTTTAATGGAGAATAAATGAGTGAACTGGATTTAATTAATGGTTAAGATTATATTGGGTTTGTGTGTGTGTGTGGGGGGGGGGGGGGATTGAAAGGTTGAGATTAAATGAGGCTTTAAATCTCGGTAGAAATTTTGAAATCAATGGTTAGATTATTCACAAGATTTTACTTAATAATTTGGAATGGGCTAAAGAATCTGGGCCTTCACATGAATTAATAAATAACTAGATAAATGCAGTGCATGCTAATGAGTCAAGAAGAAAGAAAAAAAATAGTAGATAACCGATAGAAATACGTAGAAAAGTATGTACTGATGAATTAGGGGGTTACAATCCTACCCACCTTGCAAGAAAATTTTCGTCCTCAAAATTTACTCAGGCGGAATGTAGGATAGTGCCAATGCAAAAACCTCTATCCAAAGCGATATGGACACTTCTTCCGGATCTACTCCTCGAGCTCTCATGTCCACTCACTTGGCGAGTGAGGATTCCAAGAAACTCGTACAAGTTTGATGACCTTGTTCTTCAGCACCTTCTCTCGCATTTCCTAGATAGAAATTGGCTGGGCCTCACATGATAAGTTCAGTTGTAAGAAAAAAATCTGAGCAGTCGATGACATGGATGTCATCTCTAATGTATCTCCTGAGCTGGGAAACATGGAATACGTCGTGAACTCATAAAAACACCGGCGGCAGCGAAAGCCACCTCCAAAATGGATGAAGCTCCGCGACGGTGACACCTTGAGGAATACATGATCATCTGCCTCAAACTCCAAGGATCTTCGATGAATGTTAGCCCACTTCCTCTACCTGTCCTGAGCTGCCTTTAGATGTCTCATGTTCTGAGACACAACATCCACAGTCTTCATTATCAATTCCAGTCCCAAAAGCTTCCTGTCGCTGATGTCATCCCAACAGGCCAGTGACCTGCACTTACGACCATAGAGAGCCTCATACGGCGCCGCCTTAAGGCTTTCTTAGTAGCTGTTATTGTATGAGAACTCAACCAAGTGCAAGTGATCCTCTCAGGAACCTCCGAACCCTAGGATGCAAGGCCTCAACATGTCAGAGTCTGAATCGTCCTCACAGACTGCCCGTCTGTCTGAGGATGAAATGTCGTACTGTAGTTCAACTTGCTCCCTAGACTCTGCTGAAGACTCTCCTGAAAATGAAACCTGAACCTCATGTCTCTATCTGACACGATATTGATTGCAGTTTGACTACCTCATGCATATACATCTCAGCCAGACTCTCCGTCGACTGTCCCACTTTACAAGGAATGAAGTTGTTGCCCTTCGTCAAACGGTCCACGATCACCCAAATGGCATTGTGACATTTAGGACTCCTCGACTGTGTCGTCACAAAGTCCATGGTGATATTCTCCCACTTCCACTCCGAAAATGTGAGAGGTTGCAAAAGTGCAGCGGTCCTCCGAAGTTCAGCTTCCACCCACTGAAAAATCAGATACTGCGACACAAATTTTGCCACTTCCCTCTTCATGTTGTGCCACAAAAAATGATGTCTTATATCCCTGTACATCTTAGTTCCTCTAGGGAGTATAGAATAGGGTGAGTGTTGAGCTTCTGCAAGCAACTTTTGTCTGACTTCCCCTTTAGGTACACATAATCTGGCTCTAAAGCGAATCGATCCATCCACATGAATAAGCAAGTCGGTCCAAAGGCCTGCCTCACTTGGCTTTTGAATTTCTGTAATTGCTCATTGCCTACCTGAGCTTCCTTGATCTGCTCCACCAATGATGACTGCACCTACAACTTCATACACTACTGCGCTGTACCAGGCAAAATAACTTCCAAGTTCAGTTTCCTCATTTCCTCCAACAGCTCCTTCTACTCAGTAAGGAACATAGTTGCTGATCTCCTGCTCAGGGCATCAGGTAGCATGTTCACATTATCCATATGATACTGTAGGTTTATATCATAGTCTGCCAAAAACTCCATCCATCTCCTATGTCTCATGTTCAACTCGTTATGCAAGAACACATACTTGAGGCTTTTATGGCTAGCGAAGATCTCAACTCTGTCTCCAAGCAAGTAATGTCTCCATAACTTCAAAGCGAAGATCATGGATGCGAGTTTCAGATCATAGGTAGGGTAGTTCTACTCATGTGGCCTCAGCTGTTTGGATGTAAAAGCAACAACTCTGTCTTGGTGCATTAGCAATGCCCCCAAACCTTTGCCAGAAGCATCACAATAAATCACGAAACCTCCTGAACTATTCGGTATAGTTAACACAGGTGCCAACGTCAACTGACCTTTCAACTCCACAAAGGCCTAACCATAAGCATCATCCCATACGAACCTCTGATCTTTCCTCGTTAGTTTCATCAGGGGTCTGAAAATCTTCGAGAAGTCTTGAACGTACTTCCGATAATAGCTTGCCAATCCAAGAAAACTCTAAACATCTGACACTAACTTAGGAACTGTCCAGTCCTTAACAGCAGCAACTTTCACTAGATCCATTGAAACTCCAGCTCCTGAGATGATCTGGCCCAAAAATGCAACACGATCTTGCTAGAACTTGCACTTGCTGAGCTTCCTAAACAAAAAAATATTCCTCAAGGTCTACAGAACAATTCTTAGATGCTCAGCATGCTAATATACCAGAATGTCATCGATGAACACCCTTACAAACTTGTCAAAAACGGCGAAAACACCATGTTCATCATATCCATGAAAATAACCGGTGCATTGATAACTCGGAATGGCATCACGAGGAATCCGTAATGACCATATCATGTCCAAAATGTCATCTTCTGAATATCCTCAGACTTCACCTTAACCTGATGGTATTCCGAACGAAGATCCAACTTCGAGAAAACAGAAGCACCTCCAAGATGATCAAACAGGTTGTTGATCCTCAGCAGTGGGTATCGATTCTTCACAGTCACACTGTTCATCTCCTAATAATCCATGCAGACTCTACCACTACCACCCTTCTACTTAACAAACAATACCGGAGCTCCCCAGAGCAAGACACTTGGCCTTACAAATCTTTTATCCAGAAACACTTGAACCTGCACCATCAAATCCACCAACTCCACAGGTGCCATCCTGCCTAAATGAATCCTTGACAAGCCCAAATGGTGTCTCTCTAACTTGGAATTCGAACTCCTGGCGACCTGGAATTCTGAACACTACCTTCTTCACCCGATAGTCTATCACAACGTCAGTAGACCCCAACCAGTCCATCCAAGTAACACATAAACCCTGAGTTGTTGATGACAATGAGGTATGCCTTGAAATCCATGCCACAAAACATCAAGGGACTCTGCCTGGACTCTTTAGATTAAAAAACAACACCTCCGTCCATGGTGATATTCCAAGCCGCTGACATGTCATCACAGGTCAAGTGATGCCAGTCGAAGAACCAAGTAGAAATAAAGAAGTGGGTAGCACCGGAATCGAAAAGAACATGGGTAGGAAATAAGTGAACTAGTATGATATCTAATAGTGAATCAGTGAATGATGATGAACATGAGGTACGAAAGAAAATAAGCAATGCAAGAACTGAATATGAAGGGATCACAAAATGCAACCATGCCTTCGACAATCTATGCCTTCTCTGCAGTCAGGTTATAGGTCTAACCATGTCCTATAGTCTGTCCTCCCATGGGAGTTGTAATCCTCTGATCATAGGCGTGTTTCTGCGATGGGAGCAGTAGTCTACCTTGACCACGAGCTAGTGCTCCCTGCTGTGCCCTTGGTGCTGATCCTCCTGCTAGTGTATTGTTCGTCCTCTTTAGGCAATCCCAGACCTTGTGATCATCACTCTACACACAAGGGACTGGGGGCTGGCTATCCAACAGTCTTTTCATTGGTGACCAACCTTGTGGCAATAATCACAGGTCTGTTCCTTCTTCGAAGAAACTGGTGGGTAGGGTTGCGCTCTAGCCGTCGGGACTTGAGTTGACCTCTGCATTGGTCATCCCGATGGCCTTGCGGTAGTGTCGTGCTGCACTTCCCGCTGAACTTCCTTCATCCTCTTTTGGGTTTGCTTCTAGATCCTAGCTGCATTGAGTATGACAGCATAGGTGCGATGAGGATGGGCGACTAAGCAGTCCTGGATGTCATAGTCTAATCCCATCAGGAACCTCTAGACCTTGTCTTCATTTGCCACCATAGATGGTGCAAAATGACTCAATTGTGTGAACTCTGCAGTATACTCATCGAATGACTGATTCCCCAATCCAGCATAAGTAATGCTTGAGTTAGTAGCTGTCACATACTGAAATAGGAAACGACATTTAATATCATTTAACATGATCTAATAAACCTGGGTTATTGCAATGAATCGGCACTCCATCTCCACCTTGGCAACACTCGGGAAGAATTTGGTCAGGAAGCTCTCTGTGAAAGTGGCCTAAGTGATAGGCTTCTCCACCATGTCAGACTCTGGCTTCCACAAAATGTAAGCGCTATCCGAGAGCTGGATGTTAACCACATCCACTCAGTTCCCGTTCGAGATTCGTGCAGCCTGCAATAGCTACTTTGTCTTGATCAGCCACTGCTCTGCCTGCAATGGCATCTCCATTCCCGCAAATTTCTCCGAGTGCAACCTCATGAAATCATTACTATACCAGGTCTTGGTGGTAGTGCTTCTAGTGTTGATCCAGCGATAACTTAGTTGGCAGCTTCTTGGGCTTTCATTAGGCTAACCATCATCAACTGGATATGTTCCTGCTGCAGCTCCAACATCCGTTGCATCGCATGGAGAACTGCAGCACTCTTTGATGGTCCATCCATGGGTCGGAAAGTTGATGGACCTTTTCAAGTCATAATTTGCAAAATAAATTGAATAAGGTTAGTATCCAGGTCACAAGGTGTTTATCAAATGTTCGTTTGATCAATTCGGTGTGCATACTTGTTGAACTTGACCATGCATTCCTATCTTAGTTAGAGACAAACCTGGATACCACTAAAAATCTGTCACACCCCGCTTCCGAACATACGGTATCACGAGCACGTAACTAAGGCCCAACGAATGATATAAGCATTCTAACTTACATCATCCATAAGTTGTACAGTCATAAGCTCAACTATGTATATAGAGCAAATCCATGCAAGTAATAATAATGATCACATGAACATGAATAAAAATAAATTCTCCATAAATAACCATCATCTGAGATACATAAACTTCGGATCAAAATGCCCAAGAACATAATGTACTGAAAGAAATACATGCAATAAATGGTTCGTTATGACTAGCTAGATAATGTAGCTATTGGAAAATAAAGATAACACGAGCAACTCCATCATGGTCGCCTAGAAAGTCTGCTTTCCAAGTCCCTGGTATCACGTCATCGGTACCTGTATAAACGTCATCCAGGGTGGTGGAAGGTCCGTTAGATCAAGCTACAGACAGTAAGTAGCATCACGCAGTACGATAGTAGAATAGTAAAATATGATGTGGAAGGAAGCAAGGAATATCAATGTAAGTACTGAAACAATATGATCATGCACAATGCAAATGCCTACAAGGTGACCGTAAGAAAATGGAATCATGATTGTAAGTATAATCGATCAGTAATTAGTGATGCAATGATCGGAAATCAATAGTCGATATTTGTATCAATAATCGGTAACCATATCCGTGTCAATGATTAGTGTCATCATATGACCTCGGTTTATCGGTTTTTTAACCTATCTACTGCACTCAATCTTGAGTCTCATACCACATGTTTTGGTGCATAACAATCAGGTCTTCTAGTGATGATAGATAAATGTCTGCGATTATTCTTTAACAGAAATTTTTGAATATCAAAAACTTATTACGCGGAATCCTATTTGTTGGTAATCGGGAATCGGTAACTGGTAATCGGTATATAGTAATCTGTGACCCTCGTTTTTTTTTATACAAAAATTTCCTGTATTCTTGTATTTTTTTTTGTCTATAAATTTCTTCTACTCTTTTGAACCCAAATTTGCATTCATTTGAACCCTCGACTATTTTGTTGAAGCTCAGACTCCTAACTCATCCCCAATTGTATATTCCGATTGTGCAAATTCTCAGTATATCTTTGTATTCAATTGTTTATAAATTATTTCCATTCCCCTAAATTTATCTTTTGTATTTAATACATTTTTGGATCTTCTATTAAAGTTTTCTAAAAATAGATTATTTTGTAGCCACTTTCTAATGATTATATATTTTTATCGGGAATCATATTTCCTTCTAAAATTATGTTTCATATCTACTTGGTTATTTAAGCCCAACCAATATTATTGAACTTATTATTTTCATTTATGAAGCCCAAACCAAATATATTATTACTAATTTGATTTATTAATCCAAGCCCAATTCTTTAGCCCAAGATTAAGTCCCAATATCTTCTATAATTATTTATTTCATTTTGTGTAAGCCCAAACCCAATTGTACACACTAGAATATTCAAACTATTGTTAAAATCTTGTCTAATCAACAATCATATTTATTTTGTATATTTTAACACAAATCGTACTCCAATATTTAACTTTATTTTCTATTTCTAATTGATTTGATTATCTATTTATTTTGATTGAGCACAACCCATTCTTTAATTATTTATATTAAAATCCAAGCCCACATCTGAATACCCAAAACTCAAACCCACTAACCCAACTTCTCCTAATATGTTAATTGCCCAGTCTCTAACTCCCTCTCACATTCCCCCACAAATCTCCCCAGATCTCTCTGTTCACCCCCATTATTTCAACTATCTTGATCACCCCCACTAATCAAATCCCACTAATCCCTCTAATCCTAATCTCTATTAATTAATTTTCCTAATTCTCTCTCAGCCACCTCAAGCCCCCGCTTGCACCGCTACCTCCACCACTGCCTCTGCCTTCCTTGCACCCTCGAGCACCTCCGACTGCGAATCCCTCCACCGCTCGCCCCTGCGCACCACAGCTGCTCCTCCCCTTCAACACCGACTGCACCTGCCATTGCCTCCCTTAACCTCATCGTTGCCTCGACCTCGCAGCTACTGCACCATCGCCGTGAGCGAGCAAATGCCAACAACCACCCATGGTCGACTTGAACCACCGCGCCACCATCACCACTGTCATCCACTGCCATCTCTCCCCGGCTGTCTCCTCGCCGCCTCTCCCCCTCGTCGCACCTCCTAACCCACCAAGTCTCCACCGTCGACTCCTTGTCCCGAGCTCACGCCACCGCAAGTCACAGCCCTGCTCCTCGCCGTCAACACCGCAACCCATCTCTAGCAGCCCATCGCCACCACCATCTCCTTCCTCCTCGTCGATGCCCATACAGCAGCCACCCCCCTGCACCGCCTCGACCTCCGACCGCTGCGCCTCCCCTCATTCCACCAACCCGAATGCCTTGACATTGCCATCACCTTGAGCGCCTTGCCATCCCTGCCTGCAAACCATCGACAACCACCACAGTACTCCGATGCTGCCTCCCTGCCACTCCCTCACGCTGCAGCTACCTCCATTACTGCCTGCCATGTCCCTTCCTCGACTGCACCTCCATCGCAGTCCCCGATCAGCTTGCACCCATCACCCTCCAACCGCTGCTCCTCCCCTCATTCCACCAACCCGAATGCCTTGACCTTGCCATCACCTTGAGCGCCTTGCCATCCCTGCCTGCAAACCATCGACAACCACCACAGTACCCCGATGCTGCCTCCCTGCCACTCCCTCGCGCCGCAGCTACCTCCATTACTGCCTACCATGTGCCTTCCTCGACTGCACCTCCATCGCAGTCCCCGATCAGCTTGCACCCATCACCGCAACCACCCACAGTCACTGCCCTCGCCCTTTTTGCAGTCATCGCTCTTGCTGTGTTGCTGCTGCCTCTTGCCGCTGTTGCTGTGTGCTACCGACCTCGCTGTTGTGCTGCCTTGTTGCCGCTTGTTGCTGCCAATTGTTTGCACATGCCCTCCCCACTGTCCCATCGATTGCACGTGCTGCCATTCCGTAGTTTGCATGTGTTCTGACCATTCCGTGGTTTGCACGTGTTGCCACCGTCGCTCGTCTCGCTTTTATTCGTAATCGTCACAAAAGGCAAGTACCTTGTACATTTTATTCTTCTGTACATGCATATTGTTTGATCTCCCAGAATTAGTAATTAGATCATTGCATTTGAAATCTGTTAATCTTGTAGTATTCATGTTTCGTGATGTTCCCATATCTAGATTAGTCATTATATTGAATCGAATCAATTCTTTTGCCTCCATGCTTTGAAGTCATCAAAATATCGTAGTTTTCCATTATCCCCACATTCATTGCAAAAACACAAATTTGAAACTACTTGCTTGCAAGTGAGAACCGTTAAAATTTGAATAGGCAAGTTGCTTTCCTGCTGCTGCTGTAACTTGTAGCTAGATTTTGACCTAGCTACTGTTCAAATTAATTAGAGACTTGTACACAAGAGTCGTAGCCCTGTGAATCTAGTTTCTGGAACATTTGAAAGATTCAAATTCCGAGTTCTAGATAATGAGTTATCATGTTTTTCGTAATGCTAGGTCTACACATTCCAGATTGTTACTTATAGCACATCGACATGTTTCACAAATTAAAATGTCATATTAATAGCTGAATTAGGACTTGAAATTTTTCAGAATACTACTAGACATGATTAGGAGTATCTTTATAATTTTTATAAGATTTTTGAATGAATGTACAATCACTTTATATATGTAAGAATTTGACCCTAGTCTGCTGCCAGAACAGTAGATCAGTAAAGAACTGTTTGGTTGACCTAGATATTCTATTTAAAATGTATCATGTGAATATTCGTTAGAACCGGCATGAAGTCTATTTTATGAAACCTCTGACGGTACTTGATTTGCCTTCCTGTAGCGACGGAAAAGTGAATTTTTTTACAACAACGTATTGCTGTCCAGAATTGTAACTTTATGTCCTTGATTGTAAATTTTTTTTTTTTCATGCATTTAATTAATTAACTTGTATCATACATTAAATAGCCTTGATACTCCTTGATCCTGTCCTGATACACGTTCTCATTGTGCATGTTCATGTTGATTATTGTAAAAAGTATAACAAGCTGAGATAATAAGGGAAGGAATCTAGTAGTGGACAATATAGGAAAGTGTACTCGGAATGAGGCTCTTGTTTCTCATATTAGTGACTCTGTATATGTTTACATGATATGATATTGTAACACCCTGAATTACAAACACAAGTAATTCGTATTTAATACAGGATCTTTTACTTCAAATTCGTATAAATTTACAAGGAATTTAAAACTTTTTATTTACAACATGTTCTGTACAATAGCACAGCGGAATTAAAAGAATACAATACAATCTAAAAATATGAGAATTCTTCAATTTTGTAACCACTCATCATAGTGACTTCAAGTCCATACCGAATCCGGTCCTGCAACTAGGAAACTGTGGGCACGTCTGTTGCATACAACTGACGCAATGCTATAATACAACGATTCTGCTACTTTAGCAAACACAAACTTGAATGCAAACAGGGAAGTGGCTATCCTAGTCGTGTCAGTGTATGATATAACTTAATGTCTAATGCAGATATTTACACTACGATGACACTAATGCATACTTGTTCGGATTCTATGCATCCCATACTACATAGGTCCAAGATTAAGCCCTTACGTATTCCACATTATAGGGTTCAATCCCTTGCCATGCAACCTACTGCTATGACTAATACGAGATTTAGATACTTTGCAAGTATTGGTTCTCGCCCAGGAATACTGGAGATTAATCCCACTCTGCAGATTATTTTGTGGCCTATTCAATCCATCGTCCCAGAATACTGGGGATTGTCTCACTCTGCGAGTCACCTGAACCCTTATTGCACAAATATCCCATGAGCATCACTCTCGCCCCGGAATACAGGGGATTGTCTCACTTCGCGAGTCATCCTGAACCCTCATTGCACAAATATCCCATGAGTGTCACTCTCGTCCTGGAATACTGGAGATCAATCCCACTACGCGGATCATTCTGGAGCCTATTTATCCCTCGTCCTGGAATACTGGGGATAGTCTCACTCTGCGAGTCATCCTAGAGTCCATAACTCACGTTTGCTCTTGTTTCATCATATCTCCAACTAGTGCCTGAGCTTAAGTTTAATTTATAGTTATTAAGACCTAGAGCTAGCTTACCCACCAGGCTTAAACCAACACACTGAGAATGTTAGCCCACACTGGCTACTTCTCAAAGAGAAAGTTAACCCATACTGGTTACTTCTCAAATTTCATTTGTCACAACTGCTGGTATTCTATGTCTCACTTAGCCTCTAGAATCTACTCATTTCATGTTCACAATATCATGAGTTATTCATACCCTCTTTATTCACATTTTGAAATTTTATCTATTCGCATATCCAATTATTTCCTTGTTCACACAACTCAGTTATTTGAATAACTAGTTTCATAGTCGTATCCAACAATTTCAAATCAACATCCTCTATGTGTAAATAGATAGTTTATTCACCCATTCTAATAGGATTTTCAATGAAGTTGTAATTTCATTCAATGGATTCTTTTTCTAAACAATGTAATATTCAACTTTCAATTTTATTCTTTAACAAACTCAAATTAACTCTAGATCGAGTTTAATCCAAAGGATATAATTTTAGAATACCTCTAGTCAAAAGAATCAAAATGTAAATTAGTATTTATTTAGTTCCAAACTCCATTTTTATATTCAACTCAATTCCCACATTTTCTCATTAATTCACATATTAAACCTCATAATACAACCCTTGACAAGATAATTAAACGCCTCTTAATTTTAAGATACATCTTACTAACATTCCAATTTTAAATCCAATTTTATACGTTGTAAAGTTTTAGGTTAACTAGATAAAAGACATCAACTATAAATTCCAATACTACTCCAAAAATAGATTTATTAGTTTCATAGGAATCATAAATGAGTCTACTACAACTTTGAGGTTAAGATCATCTAAAATCATCCCCAATTACATCGTCTAAATTCATTTACAAAACAATAGGTTCAAAATTCAAAAACTGCAGCTCACGCTACTTGTAAAAATCATAGAAAATTCTATACTTCATGAAACTTTGTATTCTTTAGATAAAATTAAAGGTATAAAAGTCTGTAGTTATAAGTTTCCCCAAAACTTTTGTGTCTATAATCCTGAATTATTCAAAAGCTACAGTAGGGTCGAAATGTCATATAGACTGCCATTGTTCGATATTGTAAAATTCATTATAAATTCAATTCTTCATGAAAAATTGATTTCCTAGACTATAAATAAAGGTTAACGAGTCTATTTCAACTTCTTAGTTTTGACTTTTTTCAAAATACTTCATCTAAGATGCTGAAATGATCAAAATCCGAAATGTGTACAAGTTTTGAGCAACTAGCCAGCTGCCAACCAGTCCTAAGTTTGGATTTCATTAAAATAGTAAACGACATCCAAATATTATGAAATTTTAAGGAGATGTTCTTGACATATACGAGATGCTCCCATAAAAATTTTAGCTCTAGATTCGATCTAGTTTAATAGTTATGATTTTTTGAAGTGCAACTAAAACTTAAAACCAAAACTTATAAAAATGCCCCCAAATCAATCATATCATAATTTCACACCTTTAATCATCAATACATAATCTAAACATGAATACTCAATCTATATAAGATATCATGCATCTAACAATTCACACATATCTAGCATTCTACTAATAAAAACTATATTAGAAAGTTGGAGAAACACCCACCTCAAATGTAGCATTCCTAGTTGTAGAACCCTTAAAAAATGATCCGAAGCTCCTCAACAATTTGGCCGTCCTTCTTCTAGCTCAAACCCGCAACCACCCTTCTTAGGCGAAAAAATGGAATATATTTCTCTTTCTATTTTGTTTTTGTTTTTGTTTTGATTCTAGTGTTGTTCATGACAGAAGAGGAGGGCTATTTATAGAAGAATGTGTGGTCAAAAGGACTCACCACTTCCCAAAATAACTCCCAACTTCTCCACAACTTACACCACTCTCCCTCATTCTCAAAGGTGACCGCCCTACACTCTCTGTAATATCCCGGTCGGATATTATATTGTATAAATTACTTTTTTTAAATTAAAATATTTTTATGAAAATTTCTTGGTTTTACTTATAAAAACTTATCTGTATATATATACTAGTAAGTATATATATGCATTGTATCGGTTTTTGTGCACTTATACCAAATCCTGTAAACTGTGTTTTTGAGAAAATGACTGAAATATCTGGGTCTGATATTAAAAAAATATTATTTTATTATTATTTTCAGAATTGAAATATTTTTGGTGGATATCACCTGATTTTGTTAATAAACATTATGTATACGTATATACTAGTCCGTATATACATGTTTTGTATCAAATTGATACTGGAATCTTCCGAGCTGGTAATAAAACTATTTTATGTTTATTTCTCGGAATTAAATTATTTTTTTACAGATTGATTCGTTATAACTAATAAAAATTATCTGTATAGACAGATATATGTACGTATATGTACTATATCGATTTCGTATGTTTGTACGAAATCATGTAGTATGTGATTTTGAGAAAATATCTCTTATTCTTGATCAGTCATGATCAAATAGAAGGTTAGGATTGGATTAGGGTTTGATTGCAATTTAAATTTGCAAATGAACTCAAATTGTTTTGAGCCACAAGAAAGAGAGACAAGTCCTTCCAACAATTTGGCCGGCCACACTTCAAGAGGGAAAAAGCCTTCTTTTATTTTGTTTCTCCATCTCTTCTCACTCTCTCTCTCTTTCTCTCTTATATTCTTTTATTTGTTTTTATTTAGCAAAAAATTGAGAAGGAAAGAAAAGAAAGAGAGAATCAAAAGAAAAGAGGGGTTGGTTTCATGGGTTCTCTTTGAAGGGGAGCAAGAACAAGGAGCAAGAACAAGGAGGAGAAGAGCTAGCAAGTCCTTCCAACGATTTTTGGGTGGGGGTTCTCAACACATTTGATTGTTATTATTATTGTTATTTGATTATTATGTGTAGATCGTGGACTAATTTCATGTGCATATGATGTTTGTGGACTAGAATAAAAGATGCATGTAAAGAATGAAGTAGTTGAACAAAAAATAAACCCTAAAGATTCAACCGTGTAGGTTGGATGGTTAGAATTAATTTGTTATGCTAAAGTTGAAATCTTGAGCCCAAATTAATTGAAGAGGTTCTTGTATGTGTTATTATCATGTTGTAATTTTTATAGATTTTTTGGGGTTAATTTGATGGGTGAAATAGACGTTTCCCCCAAAACAACGAGTTTTTAACCAAAAACAGCAAGCCGATGTTTTGGGTTAATGTCGACGTGTGTTCAAGGGGCTGTATCTTGATGTTCCTTGCGAAATTTGAAAAAGTGGTCAACTAGGAAGTTGTAGTAGACGTTCTCACCTTTCCAAAATGCTCTATTTCGTTAAATTCTGATAAGTGGTGCAAAAGTTATGACCGTTCCAAAACAGAGCAGTCAGCTTTTGGCTGAAAGCTCACTGTTTTGATTGCTTGATGTTTTTTGTACCCTTTATTGATTGAATCTGAAAAAGTGTTCAGCTAGAGAGTTGTAGTAGAAACTCTTATCTTTCCAAAATGTCCTATTTGGTTAGATTCCGATAATTGGCAAAAGTTATGACCGTTTCAAAACAAAGCAGCTAGCTTTTGGCTCAATGCTTGCTGTTTTGTTTGCTTGATATTTTTGCACCTCTTATTGATTGAATCTAGGAAAGTGTTAAAATAGAGAGTTGTAGTAGAGTCTCTCACCTTTCCAAAATTCCCTATTTAGTTATATTCCAACAAGCGGAGTAGGAGTTATGACTTTTACAAACGACAGCAGTCAGCCTTTGGGCTGAGAACTCGCTGTTTTGATTGCTTGATGTTTTGTACCCTCTTACTACTGAATTTAGGAAAGTGTTCAACTAGAGAGTTTTAGTAGAGTCTCTCACCTTTCCAAAATGCCCTATTTGGTTAGATTCCGATAAGTATGGCAAAAGTTACGAGCATTACAAAATCTCAGCAGCTGTCCTGTTGGCTAAAAGCTCGTTGTTTGTATTGTTCGAAGTTTTTGCACCTCTTATTGATTGAATATGGAAAAGTGATAAACTAGAGAGTTGTAGTAGAGTCTCTCACCTTTCCAAAATATCCTATTTGGATAGATTCTGATATGTATTGCAAAAGTTGTGAGCTTTACAAGTTTTCAGCTGGTGCTGTCTTTCATTGTCTTTGTATTGTGTTCAAGGGACAGGGAATTGAATTCCATAAGGAATCTGCAAAAGTGTTCAACTAGAGAGTTGTAGTATATATTCCCACCTTTCCAGAAATTATAATTTGGTTAAATTCCGACAAGTAGGGCAAAAGTTACAAGCATTAGAAGTTTCAGATTTTTGTTGAAACTCTGCAGTTTGGTTAACTTGTGCGTATATTCGAGGGGCTGGAATTTGGAATTCCTTACGGAATCTGAGAAAGTGTTCAACTAGGATGTCATGCCCCGCTTCCCAAAAACAATACAGAATGCGGATACGCGACAAAAGCCCAGCGAATGATTTTCATCATTCATAAACTGTTCAAAAATTTTTACAACATTCCCAAGAATCATTAGAGTCGAAAGCAAAAGAATCAACCACATGCATATATGAACCAAAATACCAATAAGAATGCTTGAAATAAAATATATTAATCTCAAACAGTCATGATCTGAAATATACAATAAATCCTGGGTTACATTGTCCCAATACAAGATAAATATCCAAGTAACAGATACAATTATTCATGAATAACAGGGAAATAAATAAATGTAGCAAGAGCTCCAGCAACTAATATCTCATCTCATCTATTCCATCTAGCAGCTGATCTTCAAAATCTACAATCTAATAAATTGCAGGAAAGGGGGAAAGAGAAAACAAGTACCCGTCAATTGCAAGTTACGGACCACTTATAATGTAGGATACAAGCACATGGGGAAACTAACTAGCAACATGGTATAAGCATGATGTCAAAATGAACAACTAACATGACAAAGTGAACAAGTGTAAATGGCATGAATCAAGTGTCAAGTAATCACGTATCATGTAAACATGCATCAAGTGTCAAGTATCATGTAATCATGTATCAAGTGTCAAGTATCAAGTCTCATGTAAACAAGTCTCATGTATCATGTAGTCAAGTGTCAAACAAGCATGTATCATGTTCAAGTATCATGTTCAAGGATCATGTATCAAGTCTTATAGTTATTACTATCTAGGTAGCACTTCATGCATCCATCCTTTTACTACATGGTTGCTACAGTCAATGCAATTTTATTTAGATTTCATAAGGGACCATACAGGGCAGTGTACTCGGGTATTCACAAAATCACAGAACTTGGTCGGTAAACATGATCAGTAACTTGATCGGTAAACTTGATCGGTAACATGTCATACAGGAAATACAAGTCTCCTTCTGAGTACACGTTTCTGCACTATCCACTACTAGATCTTTCCCACTAAATCCTGGCTTAGTTATTTGTTATTATAATCAGGCATGCATGTATGGGTCGCAAAGAAAAGCAAGAATAACAGGGTATAAACATGTATCAGGTTCAGGGTGCAAGATAAATAAGTACAGGTACAAGATAACGCATAACAGGGTAAAACAACTAGTTTTTCTAATTCAGGACAAGAAAATAGTGCTGTACAAAAACAGAGATTTCTGCTACTACAGACATCCAAATATGGATCCGTCGAGGGATCTGAAAATTAGACTTCCACACGAATCCAGCGAATATAAATAAGTCATATAGTATTTCAGAGAAACTAGTCTCAAAACTGATTTGAATACAGAAAATAGGTTCAGCCAGAAATCAGGAAAACGAATTCAAGAACAGGAAAACAATATGAAAACTCAATAAATAAATCCACGAAAAATCTAGGGTATTCCCCTATATGTCCAGTATCTAAATATAAGGTTTCAAAATTTTCCAGTAGAATTAGATTAGTCATCGAAAATAAGAAAACGTCAAGAAACAGTAGTTTGGCAAATCTGGAATTCCCAACACTACTGTACGAAAATACGATATCTCGCCACCAGTGAAACGAAATCCAATTCCGCCAAAGGGATATGGAAAATAGATAAAATATACTAACTTTCATATTTCAAAACCATTTTTCATACAATAAAAGGAGTCATAGTGAAAATAAGGTTCTTTACAGAACAGCGAGCAAAATACAGCAAGTATAGTTTTCATAAACGAGCATGAAACGACATCTAAAATGCATCTATTAAATCCTCCAAAATTCTGGGTAATCCCTAAATAGATAAAGAAATACTGACCAAAGTTTTGGATCAAAATAATATGTATAGCACAGTTAATAAAATCATTTAGTCATCAAGAACATCGAAAAAAAAAATCTAGAAAAGATCGACACCTCTATAGTAAAACAGTCATAATTCAGTCATACGAAAACGAAATCAAGCAAGGTTAGAGGGGTTTGAAAATAGACGAAATTCTCTAAAACTCATGTTTTATACCGAGATTAAGATACTGACTTTAAAACAGTCCAAAATAGCAAACAAAATAGATCAGCGACAAAATACAGATTTTTTCCTTTAATAACAAAATCAACATAGATTCAAGAAAATTAATCCAAACACACCCAAACATGAAATCGAGTCTACCAAGTGTCGAAACATCATAAATTAGGGTATCTAGAGTGTCCACACCAATCATATCACATGGGTATCAACCAAAATACGAGTTCTCACAAAAAGTCTCACATACATGATCAAAATCAAGAACGGGTAAAACCTAAGTTAAAGTCATGTCCATATTGTGTCGTGAGTCATCTATGGTCAAATTTTCACAATAGAGACAAAACCCATCAAGCATATCACAAAGCAGTGTCATCTCTAGACCCAACTACGCTATACGTGGTATTTTTGACTTTTATCAAACAAATGAATTAGAGTACAAGTTACTTGCCTGGAAGACGACGAATCCAACGGAGCAAAGATCAAGAATAACGAAAATATATTCCCGAGCACGAACACAAAATCACGAACAAGCGAACACGAACAAGATCACGAATCCAAAGAACAAACAACCCACGAACACGATCGGACGGGTGAGATCATGAGATCAAGATATCAAGGCGATCGGATCAGATCGAACGACTTTGATCGAAGATCAAGATCAAGATCGAGATGTGATCAGTATCATGATGATGATGATGATGATCAGGTCAGATTGACGATCGGATGGCCACCAGTCAAAGCAACCAAGAACTCCATGATGATGATGATCATGATGATCGACGACCCTAAACAAAGATGATCAAGAACTCCACGATCAAGAATCCCATGGACGGCCAAGATTAAACCATGATCAAGAAGATCAAGATGAGATCGTGAAGATCCGACGGCCCATAACAAGAGATTAAGAATCAATGGCCCAAAACAAAACTATCAAACCAACAGCACATCCATGGCCAAACAGAGCATGGGGGGAATTGCTCTGCGACTGGGAGCTGGCCAGGTGGCGGGACAGGCGGCGAAGTGGCGAGGAGCACCGGGATCACGACAGTGGGCGGTGTCGACAGCCAGGGTGAGCAGCGCAGCGCACACCGAGAGGCTGCACTGCGGGGCTGACGAGAGGAGGCAAGGGCTATCTCGTCATGGCTCTGCGGGGGATCTGGGAGACGCTAGCTGAGGGTGGCAGAACGCAGTGATGCTGCTGTCATTGGGCAGCACTGCAGGCAACGCAGAGGGCACGATGCAGGGTGGAGGTGTAGGGCACTGCGGGGAGGAGCCCAGGCTGGCGCGTCGCTGCAGAGGGGATGACAGGGATGAGGTACAGGGGTGAGCGGAAGAGAGAGAGGATGAGAAGTTGGCGGCTGAGGTGATGGAAGATGAAGAGGCAATAGGGTAATATATATGGGGAAAGAGTAGGGTTTAGGATAAACGAGGTTGGGTTTCGGGTATAGGTAGCTTAGGGTATTGGGTTAAATAACGAGTCTGAGGTATGGTTAATAATAATGGGTTTGGGTAGGGGTGTATAATAGAGTGTGGGTTTTGGTGATAATAAATGGGTTTTGGGGTTTTGTTAGGATATTGTAAACTTGTTTGGGATTTGCAAACGGGTATTGGGTATTGAAAGGGTAATCGGTCCAAATGGGAGATAATGGGTTTTGAAACCCAAATAAGAATAGGGTTGAGTAAAATGGGTATTTAAATCAAATAGAAAAATTTAAAATAACCAAATAAAAACTAGGTTTATCAAAAATTTATTTTGTACTTCAACATAATATTATTAATAATAAAAATAATAATACTGACACAAATAACAGGATTCGTATTAAAATGTAAAATTCATAGAAAATAGTGACAATAAAATTATGGATCGAAAAATTAGATTTAAATGGAAGACCCAACAATACATTTTGACAAAAGATTTTGAAAACGGAAAAACTAATTTAGAAAAAATTTAAATACAGAGAAATACACTGAAAATACGGATTTGGGGAAAACAAGGGTTACAATCCTACCCACCTTATAACAAAATTTCGTGCTCGAAATTTGCTTAGGCAGTACATAGGATAAGGAAAAAGCAAACTGGAGAAGGGTAACAAAACAGAGAGCTAAAGGGAAAGGAACAAACCAGGGAAAAAACCAGAAATAGAAGGAAGGGGATAACAATGGGATCAAATGAAATGTAGAAAGAGAATGAACAGTATCAAAAGGAAAGAAACAACACAAGATAACTAAGCAAGATAGGGAGTAGGTAGAACTGGAATCAAGAAGAGAAAAGACAGTGAAGGATTGAATCAAATAATAAGTCAACGGACGAGAACAATTGCAAGAGATAGGGAAACCAAAACAATGCAAGGAAGGAGAAGCAACAATATGATCCTGGGACTTGTGGGTTATGGGCCCACCACGCTTCCGCTGCGCCACTCTGATGGTGACGTTCTAAGCTGCAGACAAGTCGTTGTAGCCCATGTAACACCAAGCGAAGATCCGAACAGAAAGAAAAGAATGAGACACCAAATTAAAATTGGGATTTAGAGGAGGGCTTTAATTTAAATAATTAGGTCAAAACTAATAAGCATTAACAAAAATAATATTAATAATACAAAAATCAACACATAATAATAAAAAAATAATAATGAAAAAAATAATAAAAATAGTAATAACAATAATAATCATCATAAACATACTGGTAAAAATAATAATAATAATAAAGTATTAACAAACTGGTAAGGATAATAATACAAGACAGAAAATAATTTGGAGTTCATCATTTTGGTGAAAGCAATTCAATATCAACATCAAAAATAAAATAAAATACAATAATAATAATAATAATAATAATAATAATAATAATAATAATAATAATAATAATAATAATAATAATAATAATAATAAGGAAAACAATAATAATAGTAGTTGTAGAAATTCTTTGGTGTGGGTTCGCCTCATTTATATCCATCTGTAGACTTGCCATCTCGACATCAAGTTGTAGGTTTGCCTCCACGACATCAGGTTGCAGGTTGCTATTTGGATATTTGGTTGCACATTTTGCCTTCCCAATATCCAGTTGCAATTTGCCTCCATTGACGTCTAGTTGCATGTTTGCAATCTCGACATCCAATTGCAACAAAACGATGAATGAGATGATACAATCTTCCACACGTACTTAGATATTGATTGCTTAATTTAAGTACGAAGTTATGTTTTGAAATTTGTGATATTAAAAATACACAATTATTAGAAGTAACAAAATTTTCGTTTTAGAAAACAATTTTATAGAAGATCCAAAATATAATAAATAATATTCGAAATACACAAAATATTCGGAAAAAAAAATTATAAAGAAAATATAGGTAGGAGAAGAATGAATTTTATACTTAATAAAGAGTCAACAAGGGAGGACGACTACAAGGGACGAAAGAAAATAAGAAATCAAAGAATTGAATATGAAGGAAGAGGAACGAGGGGGCACAAGTGGAATTTAAAGAGAATATAACAAGAAAAGAAAAACTAGCATGATACTCAAAATGAGTCAACAAATGAAGAAGAATGAAAGAATCAAAGGAATATGGGTACGGAAAGAACGAAACTATACCCAATAAGGAATCAATAAATGAGAACGGTTAAAAGAGACAGAAGAAACAAGAAATCAAGGAATCGAATAAGAAGGGATCAAATGAATGGAGTAAGACTAGTATCCTGATCAAGTTGATAATGATTCATTCATGCATGCATGGTTGGTGAAATGTTGAGCAGATTCCAGATCGAGCCAAGCTTGTCTAATATATTAGTCAACTAATACATTAGCCAAACCTGGTGCTCTGATACCACTAAAAATCCTGTCACGCCCCGATTCCCAAAAAGAATACAAAACACGGATACGCGACAAAAGCCCAGCGAATGATTTTCATCATCCATAAGCTGTTCAAGAATCTTTACAACAATCCCAAGAATCATCAGAGTCGGAAGCAAAAGAATCAACCACATGCACATATGAACAAAATACCAACAAGAATACATGAAATAAAATATATTAATCTCAAATAGTCATGATCTGAAATACATAATAAATCCTGGGACACATTGCCCAAATACAAGATAAATATCCAAGTAACAGATACAATTATTCACGAATAACAGGGAAATAAATAAATGTAGCAAGAGCTCCAGCAACTAATATCTCATCTCGCCTATTCCATCTGGCAGCTGATCTCCAAAATTTACAATTTAATAAATTGTAGGAAAGGAAGAAAAAGAAAACAAGTACCAATCAATTGCAAGTTACGTGCCACTTATAATGTAGGATACAAGCACATGGGGGAAACTAACTAGAAACATGGTATAAGCATGATATCAAAATGAACAACAAACATGGAAAAGTGAACAAGTGTAAATGGCATGAATCAAGTGTCAAGTAATCAAGTATCATGTAAACATGTATCAAGTGTCAAGTATCATGTAATCATATATCAAGTGTCAAGTATTAAGTCTCATGTAAACAAGTCTCATGTATCATGTAGTCAAGTGTCAAACAAGTTGGTATCATGTTCAAGTATCATGTTCAAGGATCATGTATCAAGTCTTATAGTTATTACTATCTAGGTAGCACTTCATGCATCCATCCTTTTACTACATGGTTGCTATAGTCAATACAATTTTGTTTTAGATTTCATAGGGGACCATACACGGCAGTATACTCGGGTATTCACAGAATCACAAAACTTGGTCGGTAAACTTGATCGGTAACTTGATCGGTAACGAAATATTAACTTGATCGGTAACATGTCATATAGGAAACACAAGTCTCCTTCCGAGTACACGTTTCTGCACTATCCACTACTAGATATTTCCCACTAAACCCCGACTTAGTTATTTATTATTATAATCAGGCATGCATGTATGGGTCACAAAGCAAAGCAAGAATAACAGGGTATAAATATGTATCAGGTTCAGGGTGCAAGATAAACAAGTACAGGTACAAGATAACACATAAGAAGGTAAAATAACTAGTTTTTCAAATTCAGGACAGCAAGACAATGTTGTACAAAAACAGTAATTTCTGCTACTACAAACATCCAAATCTGGATCCATCGAAGGATCTGAAAATTAGACTTCCACACGAATCCAGCAAATATAAATAAGTCCTATAGTATTTCAGAAAAACAAGTCTCAAAACTGATTTGAATACAGAAAATAGATTCAGCCAGAAATCAGGAAAACGAATTTAAGAACAGGAAAATAGCATGAAAACTCAATAAATGAATCCACGAAAAATCTGGGATATTTCCCTATATGTCCAGTATCTAAATATAAGGTTTCAAAATTTTCCAGTAAAATTAGATCAGTCATCAAAAATAAGAAAATATCAAGAAACATTAGTTTGGCAAATCTGAATTCCCAACACTGCTGTACGAAACTACGATATCTCGCCACCAGTGAAACGAAATCCAATTCCGCCAAAGGGATATGAAAATAGATAAAGTATTCTACCTTTCATATTTCACAACCATTTTTCATATAGTAAAAGGAGTCATAGTGAAAATATGGTTCTTTAGAGAACAGCGAGCAAAATAGAGCAAGTATAATTTTCATAAATGAGCATGAAACGACATCTAAAATACATCAATAAAATCCTCCAAAATTGTGGGTAATCCCTAACTAGATAAAGAAATACTGACCGAAGTTTTGGATCAAAATAATATGTATAGCACAGTTAATAAAATCATTTAGTAATCAAAAACATCGAAAAACAAAATCTGGAAAAGATCGACACCTCTCGAAAAACAAAACAGTCATAACTCAGTCATACGAAAACGAAATCAAGCAAGGTCAGAGGGGTTTGAAAATAGACGAAATTATCTAAAACTCATGTTTTATACCGATATTAAGATACTGACTTTAAAACAGTACAAAACAGCAAACAAAACATATCAGCGACAAAATACAGATTTTTCCCTTTAATAACAAAATCAATATAGATTCAAGAAAATTAATCCAAACACACCCAAACATGAAATCGAGTCTACCAAGTGTCGAAACATCATAAATTAGGGTATCTAGAGTGTCCACACCAATCATATCACATGGGTATCAACCAAAATACGAGTTCTCACAAAAAGTCTCACATACATGATCAAAATCAAGAACGGGTAAAACCTAAGTTAAAGTCATGTCCATATTGTGTCGTGAGTCATCTATGGTCAAATTTTCACAATAGAGACAAAACCCATCAAGCATATCACAAAGCAGTGTCATCTCTAGACCCAACTACGCTATACGTGGTATTTTTGACTTTTATCAAACAAATGAATTAGAGTACAAGTTACTTGCCTGGAAGACGACGAATCCAACGGAGCAAAGATCAAGAATAACGAAAATATATTCCCGAGCACGAACACAAAATCACGAACAAGCGAACACGAACAAGATCACGAATCCAAAGAACAAACAACCCACGAACACGATCGGACGGGTGAGATCATGAGATCAAGATATCAAGGCGATCGGATCAGATCGAACGACTTTGATCGAAGATCAAGATCAAGATCGAGATGTGATCAGTATCATGATGATGATGATGATGATCAGGTCAGATTGACGATCGGATGGCCACCAGTCAAAGCAACCAAGAACTCCATGATGATGATGATCATGATGATCGACGACCCTAAACAAAGATGATCAAGAACTCCACGATCAAGAATCCCATGGACGGCCAAGATTAAACCATGATCAAGAAGATCAAGATGAGATCGTGAAGATCCGACGGCCCATAACAAGAGATTAAGAATCAATGGCCCAAAACAAAACTATCAAACCAACAGCACATCCATGGCCAAACAGAGCATGGGGGGAATTGCTCTGCGACTGGGAGCTGGCCAGGTGGCGAAGCGGTGAGGAGCACCGGGATCACGGCAATGGGCGGCGTCGACAGCCAGAGTGAGCAGTGCAGTGCACACCAGGAGGCTGCACTGCGGGGCTGACGAGAGGAGGCAGGGGTTGTCTCGTCATGGCGCTACGGGGGATCTGGGCGACACTGGCTGAGGGTGGCGGAACGCAGCGATGCTTCCGTCATTGGGCAGCGCTGCAGAAACGCAGAGGGTGCGATGCAGGGTGGAGGTGCAGGGCGCTGCAGGGAGTAGCCCAGGCTGGCACGTCGCTGCGGAGGGGATGATAGGGATGAGGTACAGGGGTAAGCAGAAGTGAGAGAAGGGATGAGAAGTTGGCGGTTGAGGTGATGGAGGATGAAGAGGCAATAGGGTAATATATATGGGGAAAGAGTAGGGTTTAGGATAAACGAGGTTGTGTTTCGGGTATGGGTAGCTTAGGGTATTGGGTTAAATAACGGGTCTGAGGTATGGTTAATAATAATGGGTTTGGGTAGGGGTGTATAATAGTGTGTGGGTTTTGGGTGATAATAAATGGGTTTTGGGGTTTTGTTAGGATATTGGTAAACAGGTTTGGGATTTGCAAACGGGTATTGGGTATTAAAAGGGTAATTGGTCCAAATGGGAGATATTGGGTTTTTAAACCCAATAAGAATAGGGTTAAGTAAAATGGGTATTTAAATCGAATAGAAAAATTTAAAATAACCAAATAAAAAGTAGGTTTATCAAAAATATATTTTGTACTTCCACATAATATTATTAATAATAAAAATAATAATACTAACACAAATAACAGGATTCGTATTAAAATGTAAAATTTGTAGAAAATAGTTACAATAAAATTATTGATCAAAAAATTAGATTTAAATGGAAGACCCAACGATACATTTTGACAAAAGATTTTGAAAACGGAAAAACTAATTTAGAAAAATTTTAAATACAGAGAAATACACTGAAAATACGGATTTGGGGAAAATAGGGGTTACATCGGAAGTTGTAGTAGATGTTCCCACCTTTCTAAAATTTCATGTTTCGTTAAATTCCGAAAAGTATAGCAAAAGTTATGACCTTTACAAGTTTCATCTTGCTGTTAACTTTTGCTGTGCTGTTTTGTTGTTTTGAGTTGTGTTTAACGGACCAGATTTGGAATTCCTTACGGAATCTGAGAAAGTGTTCTACTAGGAAGTTATAGTAGATGTTCCCACCTTTCCAAAATGTCCTATTTCGTTAAATTCCGACAAGTATAGCAAAAGTTATGACCTTTACAAGTTTCAGCTTGCTGTTAACTTTTGCTGTGCTGTTTTGTTGTTTTGAGTTGTGTTTAACGGACCGGATTTGGAATTCCTTACGGAATCTAAGAAAGTGTTCAACTAGGAAGTTGTAGGAGATGTTCTCACCTTTCTAAAATTTCAAATTTTGTTGAATTCCGATAAGCATAGCACTGTTTGCTTCTAGGGTGTTAGAAGGCTTTTTATGTCACTTTTGGGTTTTCATTGGTAATGTGTTTATATTAGGCTGTTAGAAGATTCTTCTGTTGCTTCTAATTATAAAAGATCAAGTTTTGTTGATAAGCTTATACACGAAATTCTAGTTCATGTTAACTAGAGTTATCGTGAATTGTTTGTAGTTTGAAACATGCACTTGATTATGAGTAACAAGTATTCCTTGTGCTCATAAGTCTTGTAATAAGTATTGATCTGACTCATACGTAGCTCACCTAGCTCGTATGTAGTTGTTTGTTCATGCGTAGCTCATTGGGCTCGTATGGAGTAATTATCTTGAATAGATGGGCGATGAGTGGATTCGACGAGATCTTGTGATGTCCAGGTTGAGTCTTGGTAGATTGTGTCAATAATTGTTACATTCTCTTGAAGAGAAACACGTGCGGTACTTTTTCATGATAGGTTGGAAGCACAGTGACATGTCTCGCTTGTTGGAATCCTTTGGTGTCGTCTCATGGAAAGTTGAGAGTACGACTCTAGGTTGAAAGTACCTTGTAGCTCGTACGGCCCCATTTGATTGGTTAGGTTTAGTGACATCGTTAGGGTAGTAACTGTTACTTAACCATTTTTATCTATGAATTGCCGAAAGGGGAGACTTGGTGTTAGGGGTGATACCTTATAATCTGACTTTTCTTATAGACCGACACTAGGTGGTGTTATTGAGATGTATTCCCCTGTCAAAGGGATACGGGCAGTGCTTTTTTATGACGAGTTGGGAGCACGGGATCCGTATCTCGATTGTTAATTCTTGAACTGCCATGATAAGAACGGGAGGTTTTCCTAAGGAAATAGAACCTACGATTCCGTCACGTTCTATGCCTTCTCATGACGAGTTGAGGACACGGAAGAAGGTTAGCTAGTATCTTGTGGTTCGTGTTGGCTTTTGGGTGAGGTCCGATTTGCTGGGCAATAGTGAAAATCAGAGACACCACTATTGTACTGTAGTAGCGGAACTAGACCGTACCTACAACCTCATCAGTCATGTAGTATGTGTTAGGAACAGGATGGGTACAAAAGTAGAATTCATGACATGGGTTCAAATTCCTATATATGAAGAAACGACTTGATATGGGGTGTATGTAGTATGGGCTGCATACTGTTCCGGAGTCTTGCTTGCATTAGAATAAGTGCATCATTGCATTAGTTAATCTTGCATTAGAATCTAAGTCATAGCATACACTGACACATTAATTATATATACACGTTTCTCTTTTCATCAATCTGTTTGTTTAAAGTTGAGAATCGCTGCTATTCATCAGCCTTAAAGCGTCAGTATATGTACTGACATCCCCACTTCAATAGGTACTGGATTGCAAAGCTACAGGTACAGGATTCAGGAGGACTCAAGGCAAAATAAGAAAGTGTTGATTTATTTCAATTGTAATATATATTGTAATTTATTTATTGTTGAGAAACATCCAGGTGAAAGTACCAAGTGTTATGTATTAGTCATTGTAATCTGATGTAATTTTTATTGAAAGTTTGTAATACTTGGGCTTGTATGGCATTATTGTAATACTGATGTAATGTATTGCAGTTTTATAACATTCGGACTTGTAATATATTTGTATTGAATAAAAAGTTTTAAATTTTTCTAGTTTTCTGTGTATTGTGACTAATTGAAGGAAAAGATTTCTGGCTTAAGTCACGATTTCCCAGTATATGGAAATCGGGGCGTTACACTCTCAATGTACACAAAGCATGTGCACGTGTACTCAATGTGTGTACACTCTTTCATACAAATTTTATTATTAGTTTTTATTAAGTTAGATGTATGTGTTACACATGACAAGTGTACCAATTTAACTAGATAACTTGATTTTTTAAATGTACCTTTAAGTATAAAAATAATCATGGGCTTTAAATTTGTAATTAGTTTTAGTGGGCTACAAAATGGATTTAGGCCTAATGGAATTAAAAATAAATCACACAATTTTGGGTAGAAAAATGAGAAGAAAAATTTTCTTGACTCAAGAAAATTTAGGAACCAACATTTGCATAAAATTTTACGTGCAATTCACGTAAAAACAAAAAGGTTAAAATAAATATTTGAGTTGGCTCAAAATAGGAAAAAAGAATTTTAAGATGACGGAAAATATATAATTAATCGAAATACAAAATATGTAGGATATTTATATTAAAATATGCTACGGATATTACCCGTAACAGTACAAAATATATGTGCGTAACACACGTGGGGCAAAATTGTCATAACTCAATTTTTCGGGGTGTTATAGATATGATTACATGATTACATGACATGATATGATTCCTGGTTACATGAAACGATATGACATGATATGATTACATAATATGATACGGTTCTTGTCAGTGTCACTAGAAGACCCGAGTACATGAATGACCCTATAGAATTCACCATTAGAGTCTAAACGTTAACTTGATTGTATGCACCGAACCTGTGGTATGGGACGCAGTATTGCGTGCATTAGTTAGGATTTATAAAATATTGCTAGACTTGAGATTAACACTGAATACATGCATGACTCATGATTCCAGTTACCTATTACCTGTTACAAGATTACATGATTCCGATTTATAAGTTTACATGATTCCGACTTACAAGTTTACGTGATTCCTGTTTACAAGATTACAAGATTCCTGTTTACATATTAAATGTTCAGTTCACCAGTTTCATGATTTCTTGTTTATAAGTCAAGTTTGCATGATCATCGTTTACATGTTGTATTTTCCCGTTACATGACTTGCTTCCTATATACATGATTCTCTGTTCTTTGCTATATTCCTGTTCTTGTTTATTTGCTTGTACTACTTGCGGCCCGTTACTTGCTCGAACGAGTACCATCTATCTTTCTTTTGAGTTAATGTTATACATGTACAACGATGGGATACTGAAGCATCTTAGCGAACTATTATTGAATTGTGTATTCTCCGGCTATTTTGTAAGTTCTTGTATCCCAGATAGTGATTATTGGATTATGTTCTTGTTCCTGGGATTATTACTGTATTGTCGAGCTTACTGGTATTGTACAGCTTATGCATGATATGAGTTGACACACATATATCTTTCGCTGGGCCTCAGTTGCGTGCCCGTATTTTCGTACAATGGGAAGCGGGGCGTGACAGGATTGTAACCTCTGTTCCCGATTGTACGAATTTCATTTTCTCTTCTCTTCCGTATTCTTTTATTTCAATTTTTATGCTCTTTTGAACTCAATTGTACACCCCAGAATACTCAAACCGTTGTTAAAATATTTTCTTATCAACAATTATATCTATTTTGAATGATTGTATATTTTAACACAAACCTTATTCTAGTTTATAAGTTTAATTTATATTCCTAATTGATCGATTATTTTTATCTTTATATTGTACAAGAAATCCAATCCCAATTTCTTGTTCATACTATATTCTACTATTTAATTTATTATTTTTAAAAGCCCACACGAAGTGTATCATCATTATTTGATTATTTTGTGAAAAGTTCTATCATAACCCATTCTATGATATTCGTTTTGTATTTTATTATCTAATTAATATTACTACTTGATTATTTAGTCTATGGTAACTTTTATACTTAATAAAAAATTTAAATCTACTCAAAGCCCAAGTTTTCTAACCATTCTGCAATAATACTATTTGATTGTTTAATATATGGGTTAAGCCCAAACCCAGCCCAACAATATTATTATTTTGTTTATTAATATAAGCCCAACCATTAGAACCCAAACCCATAGTTGTATACCCTAAACCCATTAACCAATTAGTTCTACTATACCCAAAGTCAAACCATCACTTTACAAATCTCCCCAGATCTCTCCACTACCCCCTTAATCTCTCAATTGTACACACAACTCTCCTTAATCTCCTCCACTAACCATGATTATCTCATAATTAATTTCCCACTAAATCACAACCAATCTCTCTTTCATCCTAACTAAACCCCCTGTGACTCTCTCTCTCTTCCTTTGCCCCGAAACCCAAACCCCATCTCTGTTCACCCCACTCGCGCCTTCGCACTCAGCCTCATCGCTGAACACCGGCAACCACCCCCCTGAATCGTCGCCCGCACAACCCCTCTACCTCTCGAAGCTTGTAGACCCCACCGCAACTCCACCACTTGAGCGCCACCCAAACCACCCCTACCTCCGAACCCATTGTTGCCCTCGCCCAGCGCTCCCCCTCCCCACCGTGACTGCCTCGCCGTCAACCTTGTCTTCATCATCCCCTATCTTCTCTGTCAGCCCTCGCAGCTCTTCATCCCGAGCATGTCGCGACCACCACCATTGTTGTGCTCCCGACCTCCTGCCTTCTTCGCCATCCCACATTCGCAACACCGACCGCCGATAACCACCCAACGCCACAGCCAAAGTCCCCGAAGCTCTGCAACCGATCATCGTCCCCACCGCTCCTCTTCACCTCGCTTCCACCTCCGCGACCAAGCTCCGGCCTCCACCTTAACCCCTCTGGCTACACTCCTTCCCCTACCATTGCCACAACTCCCTCATCACCACCGCTTGCCATCGACTACCTCTAACCACCATTGCTACCGACTGTGAGCCCCTACCATTACCGACATTGCTGCCTTAGCTAAGCACCCCGATAGCCACCTCGTTGTCTCCTCCCTTGTAGCATCGAATCACCGAGCCTCCGTCTCCTCCTCCAACCAGGCAGCGATCGTCCTGATTGCACTGCAACCAGCACCATCAGCGAGTCACCTCTGCCCGCAAGTCATAGCCCCTGCCCTCGTTGCTGCCAACCCATCTCTCTCCCTCCAGCTTCTCACGCCTGTCACTGCCTACACCATCCCTGTCTCCTCCGTGCTGCACTCGTCGCCTCCCCTGTGACTGCCCGACCTGTCTCCATAGAAACTCTCCCCCTCCCCCCCCCCCCCCGTTGCTCCTCTCCATCACAGCAGCCCCTCGCCACCACCAAACCTGAGCCTCGTTACTTGCTGCCGCTTCTAGTCACTATCGCTCTCACTGTGTTGCTGCTGCTCTTGCTGCTCGTTGCTGTTGCTTCTTGCTACTATTGCTGGGTGCTACCGCCTCATGCTGTGGTTGCTGCTCGAGGCTCTTGCGGTGTGTTGCCGCCGCCTCTCACTGTTGTTGTCTCTGTTTTCTTACCGTTATCATCGCTATCTTGCTGTGGCTGCTACTGTCCTTGTTGTGTTCTCCGTGTCTTGCACGTGCTCTCGCTGTTCCGTGGTTTGCACGTGTGTTGCCGCCATTGGAATAATCGTCACATAAGGAAAGAACCTTGTGCATTTAATTGCTTCATACAAGCATATCATTTGACCTCCCGCAATTGGTAATTAGATCATCGCATTTGAAATTCGTTATTCTTGTAGTATTCATGTTTCGTTATGTTCCCATATTTAGATTAGTCTTCATGTTGAATCGAATCAATTCTTTTGCCTCCATGATTCGATGCCATCAAAAGATCGTAGTTTTCCATTTCCCCACATTCATTTTCACAAACACAAATTTGAAACTATATGTTTGCAAGTAAGAACCGTTTCAATTTGAATTGGCAAGTTGCTGCCTTGCTGTTGCTGTAACTTGTAGCAAGATTTTGACCTAGCTACTGTTCCAATTAATTAGAGCTTTGTACACGATAGTTGTAGCCCTACGAATCTAGTTTCTGTAACTTCTTACAGATCCAGATTCCGATTTGTACACTGTAAGTTATCTCATTTTTAGTACTGTATGGTTTTTAATTCAATATTACTATTTTGAACTGTATCTTCTCGATTAACTAATTAAAATATCATGATAATAGTAAAATAAGGTCATGAAATTTATTAGGTCATTACTAGAAATGATTATGAGTCTCTTTATAATTTTTGTAAGGTTTTTAAATGAATTTACAGTCATTTTATATATATATATATAAGAATTTGATATTGGTCTGCTGCCTGAACAGTAGATCAGTAACTGTATGATTGACCTAACTATTATATTTATAATATGTCATGTGAATATGCGTTGAAACCAGTGTGAAGTCTACTTTTTGGAACCTCTATGGTACTTGATTCATTTTCCTGTAGCAACGGGAAAGTGGATTTTTGTACAGCAACGTATTATTGTTAAGAATTGTAACTTCATGTCCTTCATTATAAATATATTTATTTCTTGCATTTAATTAATTAACTTGCATATCATGCATTACATAGCCCTTGATACTCCTTAATCCTGTCCTGATACTTGTTCTCATTGTGCATGTTCATAAATAATTATTGAAAAAGTATAACAAGCCGGGGTAATAAGGGAAAGAATCTAGTAGTGGAAAATATAGGAAAGTGTACTTGGAAGGAGGCCCGTGTTTCTCGTAATAGTGACTCTGTATATGTTTACAAGATATGATATGATTATATGATTACATGACATGATATGATTCCTGGTTACATGATACGATATGACATGATATGATTACATGATATGATACGATTCCCGTCAGTGTCACTAGAAGACCCAAGTACATAACTCTATAGAATTCACCATTAGATTTTAAACGTTAACTTGTTTGTATGCACCCGAACCTGTGGTATGGAATGCAGGATTGCATTGCATTAGTTAGGATTTATAAAAGATTACTAGACTTAAGATTAACATTGAACACATGCATGACTCATGATTCCAGTTACATGTTACCTGATACAAGTTTACATGGTACCGATTTACAAGATTACATAATTCTTGTTAGCAAGTTACATGTTACTTGTTTATAAATTGCATGATTCCTGTTTACACAGCATATTTCCCGTTACATGATTCCTTGTTTCCGATTGGTTATATTTTGAGACTTGTTCAGCTCTTGTTTCCTTCTTGTTATGTATATTATTTCTGGTTATCACGTTTGTTCCTTAACTGAATTCCTAGTTCTTATTGCTTTCCCTGTTATGCTTTGTGCCTGTTCCTATTTTGCTTGTACTACTTGGTGCCCATAACTTGCTCTAACGGGTACCATCCATCTTTCTTTTGAGTTAATTCCATACATGTACAACGATGGAATACCGAAGGAACTTGGCGAACTACTTACTGGATTGTCTATTCTCCGACTATTTTGTAAGTTCTTGTATTCCAGATATTTGTTATTGGATTATATTGTTGTTTATGTGACTATTATTGTATTGTTGAGCTTGCTAGTATTGTACAGCTTATGGATGATGTGAGTATGAAAACTTATATCATTCGCTGGACCTCAATTACATGCCCTTATTTCCGTATAATGGGAAGCAGGGCAGGACAGGATTTTTAGTGGTATCAGAACCAGGTTAGGCTAATGTGTTAGCCAGGATGGGTTTAGGTCCTAGCTGGTTAGACTCTAACCAGGTTCGAACAATGTTATGCTCAACAATATGCACAGTACGCTGATCACATGAACATGTAATAACCAACCTGAATTTGGATACTAGCCTTATTCTTTTTATTTTGCTCGATTTGTCGATCAGCATCGCTTGATCTTCTATAACATGTCAGTAGTTTGGAACATCACCACGAGAGGAAGCATTGTCGTTATTTCCAAGATGTACATGCCGATTACTGGAGTTAATGGATGCTGATGATGAAGTCTTCCCGATCAGAGTGGCACAGTAGAAGCGTGTGAGCCCATAACTCATAGGCCCCAAGATTATCATGTTGCTTCTCCTTTGTTGCATTGTTTGCTTCCCTCCATCCCTTGCATTCATCCTTATCCATCGACTCATTGTTTGGCTCAATTCTTCCCTATCCATTCGCTCTTCGATCCCAGTTCTACCTACTCCTTCATCTTCTTGGTTCGTTGTCTCACAAGTCTTGTGCTATTTCTTTCATTCTGATATCGTTCACTTCTTTATTCATACATTCCATTCGTCATCATTCATTGATTCATTAATTGATATCAATCTTATCCATGCTATTTCTTATTCTGGTGTTACCACCACTTTGTTTCCCTTCCTCTAATTTCCTACTTCGTTATCTCTTTAGCACAACTTTGGTTATATCCTATGTATCGCCTACGCAAATTTCGAGGACGAAATTTTGTTGTAAGGTGGTTAGGATTGTAACCCCCATTTTCGTTTATATGAAAATTTCATGTATTCTTGTATTTTGTTTGTCTATAAATTTCTTCTATTCTTTTGAACCCAAATTTGCATTCATTTGAATGTTCGACTATTTTGTTGGAGCGCGGACTCCTAATTCATCCCCAATTGTATTTTCTGATTGTGCAAATTCTCAGTATATCTTTGTATTCGATTGTTTATAAATTACTTCCATTCCCCTAAATTTATCTCTTGTATTTAACACATTTTTTGATCTTCTATTAAAGTTTTCTAAACATCAATTATTTTGTAGCCACTTTCTAATGATTATATATTTTTATCGGGAATCATATTTCGTTCTACAATTATGTTTCATATCTACTTGGTTATTTAAGCCCAACCAATATTATTGAACTTATTATTTTCATTTTTGAAGCCCAAACCAAATATATTCTTACTAATTTGATTTATTAATCCAAGCCCAATTCTTTAGCCCAAGATTAAATCTCAATATCTTCTATAATTATTTATTTCATTTTGTGTAAGCCCAAACCCAATTGTACACACTAGAATATTCAAACTATTGTTAAAATCTTTTCTAATCAACAATTATATTTATTTTGTATATTTTAACACAAATCGTACTCCAATATTTAAGTTTATTTTCTATTTCTAACTGATTTGATTATCTAGTAATTTTGATTGAGCCCAACCCATTCTTGTTTAATTATTTATATTAAAACCCAAGCCCACATTTGAATACCTAAAACTGAAACCTGCTTACCCAACTTCTCCTAATCTGTTAATTGCCCAGTCTCCAACTCCCTCTCACGTTTCCCTACAAATCTCCCCAGATCTCTCTGTTCACCCATATTATCTCAACTATCTTGACCACCCCCACTAATCAAATCCCACTAATCACTCTAATCCTATTTTCTATTAATTAATTTCCCTAATTCTCTCTCAGCCAGCTCGAGCCCCCGCCTGCACCGCTGCCTCCACCACTGCCTCTGCCTTCCTCGCACCCTCAAGTGTCTCCGACCGCGAACCCCTCCACCACTCGCCCCTGAGCACCACAGCTGCTCCTCCTCTTCAACACCGACTGCACCTGCCATTGCCTCCCTCAACCTCGACGTTGCCTCGACCTCACAGCTACTGCACCATTGCCGTGAGCGCACGAACGCCAACAGCCACCCAAGGTCGACTCGAACCACCGCGCCACCGTCACCACTGTCATCCATTAACATCTCTCCCCGGCTGTGTTTCCTCGCCACCTCTCCTCGCGTCGCACCTCCTCACCCACCAAGTCTCCACTGTCGACTCTTCATCCTGAGCTCCTACCACCGCAAGTCACAGCCCTGCTCCTTGTCGTCAACATCGCAACCCATCTCCAGCAGCCCATCGCCACCACCATCTCCTTCTTCCTCATTGACGCCCCTACAAAATCCACCCATGCACCACCTCGACCTTCGACCACTGCTCCTCCCCTCGCTCCACTATCCTGAATGCCTCGACATGGTCAGCACCCCGAGCTCCTCGCCATCCCCACCTGCAAACCATCGACAACCAGCACAATACCCCGACGCTGCCTCCCTCCGACTCCCTCACGTCGTAGCCTACCTCCATTGCTGCCTGTTGTGCCCCCTCCCCAACTGCGCCTCCATCGCAGTCCCCAATTAGCTTGCACCCATCACCGTAACCACCTACAGTCGCTACCCTCGCCCTTGTTGCAGTCTTCGCTCTCGCTGTGTTGTTGCTGCCTCTTGTCGATGTTGCTGTGTGCTGCCGACCTCGCAGTTGTGCTGCCTTGCTGCCGCTTGTTGCTTCCAATTATTTGCACGTGCCCTCACCGTTGTCCCTTCGATTGCACGTGCTATCATTCAGTAGTTTGCACGTGTTCTCACCGTTCTGTGGTTTGCACGTGTTCCCACCGTCACTAGTCTCTCTTTCGTTCGTAATCGTCACAAAAGATAAGCACCTTGTACATTTTATTGTTCCGTACAAGCATATTGTTTGGTTTCCCGCAATTAGTAATTAGATCATCTTATTTGAAATCAGTTATTCTTGTAGTATTCATGTTTCGTGATGTTCCCCTATCTAGATTAGTCGTTATATTGAATCAAATCAATTCTTTGGCCACCATGATTCGATGTCATCAAAATATTGTAGTTTTCCATTGTCCCCACATTCATTGCAAAAACTCGAATTTGAAACTACATACTTGTAATTGAGAACCGTTACAATTTGAATTGGCAAGTTGCTGTTGTAACCCATGTTTTACCAAAAACGTATTTTTGTGTATTTTCTGTATTTAAAATTTTCGCAAATTATTTTTCCGGTTATCAAATTCTTTTTTAAAAAAATGTATTGTTGAATCTTCTATTAAAATCTATTTTTGACCAATAAATTTATTTGTAACTATTTTCTGTGATTTTATATTGTAATACGAATCTTGTTATGACTTTGACACATATTATGATTATTATTGTTGTTATTATTATTATTACTAGTTGAAATTTACTGTGCACCAAGTGCACGTTGCAAAGGTAGAAACTATAAAAAATAAAAAATTGCTCAAAACATGACAATGCAGTATATATGCATAGACAAAATTTAGACTACAAATAAATTGTGCTTACACAAAAACTGACTAATAATAAAAAGGGTATAATATGTTGAAATCAAAGTGTCTTGAAATAGGCCAGTGAGAGACTCATGTTAAATATGGATTGGCCTCAACCGCATCATTTGGTAATCACCATTTAGAGCATCCTTTGGTAATCACCATTTGGCATTTCAGTAGGTCCCCTTCTCCTTACTAAAAAAAAAAAGGTTCCCTTTTCAAAAGTCGTTTACACAAATAAAAAGAAAGAACAACTATTCTTTAAAGATGAGATTTAGTACGTGTCTCATTAATCATCAATTGAGTATATATTTACATTGTAGCACTCAAACTCTTGGGCAATTGCAAAGTACAAAATATTGACTAATTTCTACATGTCATGATATCAGATATATTTAAAAACAAAATTTACAAATCTTTCTTTACAAAACACGTTTTAGTTCTTGTCGTCTTCCATTTGTTTTTTTATATCTTTCTTTGTGTAATCTAACAAGTTCCTACCTAACTTAGAGTTAGTTGCCCGTCCATGCTAATATCTGGATGCCGCTAATTTGCTAACGAACTATAAACAAGTGCATCATAAATTGATTGTTGCTTCTGTAAGAACAACAAGGATTAGGAAATAATGTGAACAAACAAATTTGCTCCCTCACAATTATTACAAAAGATAAAAGTCTCAATTCAAATATTAATTTAGTTAACCTAAAATAGAAATAATTAAGGAAATACAGTCACGAAAAAACATGTCACTAATTGTAGAAATTCCTTCCTAAATCTCTAACTCTAGCCTATATCTCATTCTCAAGATGCATACATTCCTTCCATTTTATGTACCATGCACATAAATTAATCTTAGTCCCTATGTGCAAACAATCTAAATCAAGTTCTGGAATCTTTTAAATTAAAATTGTTGGTCAAATTGTAAAAGGTCCACTGAGACCAATCCAATGTTAAAGAAAAAACTGAGTGTATTTGTACTACATATAGGTCTAGGTTCTTTATCTAACAATACAATATTTTGATGTCTTTCATTTCTTGCATCGGATTAAAACCTTCTACATTTATTACAGTTCTAGAAAAGCCATTTTTTCACATCCATTTTGCTTGCATTTTTTCCCATTAAGCTAAAACTAAATACATATCTTAACTATTCATTTGATAAAGTATTAAAGAAGAGTGATGTGTCCATGACTTTCGAAATATTCTAAAAAAGTAAACAGAAGAACTACAAATGGTTTACGATGAATTGACGCCGTCACTATGAGGGTGGAAAAAATGAGTGATTGCCAAAAAATATGATTCACGGTTCCTCTTCCTCGTTTACTAAAATATAGCAATAAAAACATCCTGCATTAGGAAATGCATACAACAAAATGATTAACTTGAACAACGTCGTCCAACCACGTATCTTTTACAATCATAAAGATGACAAAGACCTTACTTTTTAAATCTTAGATCTCAAGCACTCAAAAGGAAGAAAAATTACATATATATCTTTTAGAATTAACTCTTCAGTTGGAAACTTGGAATACACTAACTTCTCAGATCAGTTCTTAAACAATGATGAGGTATGCTATTTTTCTTAGCTATTCAATGAAATTCTACAAAATTTCTCGTAATTCTTATTTGTATATCTGGAAAAGAAAATTAAAACATGTAACCAAGAAAGATCTTGGATTAGGCCGGTCTTTCTGTACGTTGTTAAGTATATCTTTGTTCCTAGCTCATTGATGGTAGAATTCATGGATGTATGCTTCAAAGAAACCATGCTAAATGTTGGGCTACATATGTAATTCCCAAGAATGCAGTAAACTAACTGCTGTCACAAAAGTGCTTCAATTGCTTTCACATTCTTCCCACCACTAATCCAATCTATACAAAGGAGAACTCTTACCAAGTAAACTTTGTGTAAGTTTGAATTTAATAGAAATCATTTACTACACACCTTGTACATCAACTATTAGAATTTTAAAATGACAAATTATGGATACATGAAATAGGCCTAAGAAGTAGGAAATCATACTTCTAAGGTCCACATAACATAAGGAACAGCCATTGACTTCGACTGTATAGAATGTGATTCTCTTCTAGTATAACTGGAAGAAAAAATTTCATTTTATATCAAAAGCAATTATTATTTGTGTAATTGGATTAGCTTTAACTTCCTTGTTAACTATATGTATAAAGTCTAAATTAACCAAGGGGACTGTATCTGTTAGGGAGCTTTCGTTTTATTGGTATTGAGTTCTACATACTATTTATGTGAATGATAATACTCTTTTTATGTACCTAAAGTTTTCGATATCCTGCTCTGAACAAGAGAAATGACAACAGAGCAATGTTGGATTAGATATATTGTAGGCTAAATATTAGTGTATTCATGACACATGTTGGAAATTTTAGAAGATATATAATGAAATCTTATGATTAAAAATTGTACGAGTTGTTAACATCGTGAGAAATGATAAAAATAATAAAAAGTATACTTGTAAGGATTGCAGCTAGCTGCAAATTTCCAATGATTAAAAAAGCTTTTTTGGTTTCAGAAACTAATATAACAATATGAAAAATGAGAATAGGTTTAGGATTACTGAAAAACACTTCTATTTCGCTGCTTTATGTGCAACAAGCTCAAGAATTGCCAAACACACCCTATCAAAAATTAAACGTATGATGGGCATAAAAAATATATTTAAAGCAAGCACACAGATACATATTCTCTTCAAACTCTTTTAAAACTCATTTTTACCAGAATTTGTTTTTCTGAAACAAAATGTTCAAAAGCCTTCTGCAATAGATAGCATATCCTATTCTTTTCAATCATAGATGTGATTTACAATACATTATTTCTATATTAGAAATTACAAAATAAGCATATAATAGATATCAAACATAATTATTAATTATAAACCCCAGATTGTTTAAAAAGTTAAGGAAGAGATCCTAATACACCATAGCTATAGTGCATATCAAAATGACTGTTATCCAAATGCTAACATTTTTTTGGGATAAATTTTAGGGTTATGGTTTAAAGTGTTTATTGTCTTGATCCCTCGAAACTATCCAATGTTACACAACTATTACCAAAAATCACAAATTAAGAGTACCATATGGAAAAAGTATCCTATATGAAAGTTTTCAAGCTCTTATTCCTAACATGGTGTCGTGTAGATAACAGGGGAAGTAGCTATAAGCCAATAAAAAAATCATTCAGAATTAAATAGAATCAATGTATCCACTTTTGATAACTAAGGAGTCTTATTCATATAGCATATTGGACCAGTACCTTCAAAAGAAGGTGACGACTTGCCTCTCTCCAATAATACCGTCTAATACAAGCCAACATCCTCCCTCTAAAGTCCTGAACCTTCACCTGCCTCGTGTTCCACAACTGTCATTTAACAAACAACAAATTAATCATTCCCCTACACAGAAAAACAACTATAAGAAAGAAAGTGGAGTTTTTAATGAAACCTACAAATGAGTATGACTTCATCAGAGTAAAATTTTCCTCATGATGCTTCTCCTCTTAATCCTTCTTGTCGGATGTCATAAAAAAAAATTAAGAATTTTTTAAAAACATTCTGTTCAATGCTTCACACTAAATAAATAAATAAATGAATAAAATGAGATAAAATCAAAGCTTACCTATGAAATCTTGATAGGTCATTCCTAATTGTAATTGATTATTTTGATAGGTTGACCAACTATTTCCTTCCCTCATAAACTCTTTCCATTGCAATTTTAGACAACTGGTTATATAGATTTTTCATTTTATCTAAAAGCTTCTTACTAACTCCTGCTTGTAATATAAACTCTTTTGCATAACATGTGTAAGTTATTAAAAGCATCACATAACATTTACATTAGAAAAAAGGGTCAGCCACTTGTTTCAAATGCACTCCATTTAATAAGTAATAAATAGGTAGTTAGATGAATGCAGTGAAATACAATACTAAGCTGCTAGTTTGTTTTTCTTTCTTCTTTTCTTTTTTTCCCTAAGAAGATTAGTTGCTTGTTAATAGTTAAGTCATAAAATATAATGATAAGAAGGCATGCCGCTAAAGCCAAATTATACAACCATCTACATCCATCCAATATAGACCACAGTAGCTAGGAGCAAAAAGGAATTGAGTCAAAAAATTGCTTATACCTGCACTAACTCAGAAGAGATTTCCACCCTAAGCTTCCTAGCATCAACCCTACAACGTTCAAGAAGCTACAAAGTTGTCACATGTTTGCTCAAACTTCTCACAATCTGAACCATGTTGTGAGAAAGCTCAACCTCATATAAGTATCTGCATATTTTAGTACCAACCTAAGATTAAGGTTTAGCCAGAATTCAACCAATGGATATGAGAACAAGGTTCATAGAACATGTAATTTCCTCTCTTATTTGCAGGGTAAACAACTGTATGTAGGTATGTGTGTGTGTATACATAGTATTTAAATAGGTGGATACTCAACTTTCAAGTTATATTTCTATAAGATGAAATAGCAGTTAACAATACTGAAACTATCTTGAAGAAGGAAATTGAATAAGGTGTCTGCTGAGCTGAAGTTCACATACAAATATATCAAGGTATCCTATTTTATAAGACAATGAGGTGAACTTTTTTTTTGGAATAAGGATGGTTACGGCCATCAATTCATTAAAACAACTGAGATTACAAATGCGCAAGAAGCACAAAATACATCTAGAAAAGCGTCATAAAAGTACAATAACATATGCAAGAAATGAAACACAATAGAGCAACAAACTAAACCCAAAACAGCCCACATAGCAGGATCATCCAAAAGAGGAGAACATCCGTTGTCGAAACACCATAAGACCAGTGCACCATTGAAAGTAATGCAGCCTAAATAGTTGTAGTAAAACAGATGCCACCACAAACCCAAAAACTCACTGGAGCACATCAGAGACACCCCAATTAGAGAGCAATAGAAACATTAATCATCAAACTAACAAGCTTCATTCAATATCTTCATTCCACTACATCATTACCGTCATCATAAGTTCTTAAAAGAGAGACATGCCCTCTTTAATACATTGTCAGCTTTCGGGTCACACATCTCCTAGTGCATCAATCCATCCAACTTAAATCATATCAAATTTTATAATCTAAGTAAGTGCTGAATCGTAATAAATTTATCCATCAAATTAAACCCATAATTTATATATAAAAAAAACTCACCATTTTTATGAGGGTCGAGACGGCTAATGCTGCGAGGAAGAAGGTGGCGATGGCTGATGTGGCGAAGAGGGGGAAAGCTGAGAGCGCTGTGCTCCGGTGATGGGCGAGCGATTCTGGGGGGACGGATGACGCGAACGATGGCGGTGGCGGCAGAGGGATGAGAAAAAGGTTAAGGTTAGTGTTTGGGGGATCGAAGGGATTGGGGGTTTTGGATTGGGGTTACAGTTTGGAGGGAATGAGGGTTTCGGGTTGGAGAGGGGCATCGGGATTGGGGCTGGAATTGGGTTAGGGTTTGGATTTTGAGAGATTGTGAGAAATTAGGATATCGGGGAGAGATCGGAAGAGAAGATATTGGAGCGGTTAGGTATGGGTTTTGAGAGAGATCAAGATTTTGAGGGGAGAGAAGGGGGGAAGAGATTTGAGGGAATGGATATTAGTGATTTTAATTTTGGATGGCTGAGATTTAAACTAGGAATACCAGCTGCGGTCCAGATCTGCTTTTGACATATTTATTGTGGCTTTTATAATAGAAAATAGATTAGTATTTGTATTTTTAACTATTATTATCATTATTAGTTTTGACTGTTTATTTAAAAATTAATTTCTATGTACTAACTATAATTGTAGTTATTTTAAATAAAGTCTATAAATGTAAATTACATTATTTTATAAATTACGTTTTATTGTTTATTTTATGTTTTCTTATTGGATTTTTATACCCCAATTCTTCTTAACCCGTTTTAAACCCATTTAGACCAATTACCCATTACACTACCCATACCTGTTACCTAACTACCCAAACATTGTTGTTAATCCTACCTAAAACCCAACCATGTTACCCCCCACAACCCTAACTCCATATACATATATATATCTACCCATCTCGTAGTCGCCTCGTCTTCTCCCCTCAGCCGCCCCCTCTCATCCTTTTCGTCTCCCATCTCCCTAGCCACTCTCTCCCTCTCTCTCATGCACCCTAATCCCCTCCTCTGCTATATCCCGACGCTCCGCCTTCATGCCAGCTCTCCCGTCACCCTAACTCCCTCAGCCTCGCCATGACTGCACCGTCCCCGTCCTCCTTCTCCCCTCCTCCGTAGTACCCCGAACCCCTCCCCCTGTGATCCCGTCATTAGCGGAGTCCTCGCCAGCGTCCCTCCTCCCGACGACTGCGGCACCATAGCGACAGCAGCAACATCGTCATCCCCTTGTGCGCACCCTGCCTCCCGATGCGGCAGCCTCCGCGACGTGACAGTGCGGCTACAGCGCTGCTCCCCAGTGCTGTGCTCCTCCCGAGCAACAGTCAGCCAGGGCACCCCATGTGTGGTGTCCCTCACTACTCCCCTCGACACGCTAGCCATCCTCCACGTCGAGCTCTGCCTTGCTGCCATCTGCCCCTGACTACTCCCCAGTCGCCGGTCATCATTTTCGCCGTCTAGTGGGTTGCTTTTGATTAAGTTTTGATCAAGTGTGTTGTGGGCCGTCGATCGCCGTGACCATCTTGATCATCACCATCAGGGTGATCTTGGCCTTCTGTTAGATCTTGATCATCATACTTGATTGGATGTGGGTCGTCGATCTCCTTTTGATCATCCGATTAGATCCTAGCCATTCGATCTCTTCTTGATCGTCACGATCATGATGATCATCAATGTCCTTTGATCGCAGCCGTTCAATCGATCGATCTTGATTTT